>CM046458.1:48494893-48687393 GCA_025506515.1 Flaveria trinervia
TGCAATTCTACTTTCATTCTGGATTTAGTTGAGGGTGCCATATGTTACTTGTAGTCAGAACTTGCTTTGGGTATGCATTTCAAGAACTTAATTAGCATTTGTTGCATAAAAATGAGTTAGGCACTAGCAAACCTTAACCATTCGAGCCCCAACCATTGTCTTTAATTTTCCTTACCCGAACGTCAACCACAGTGAGCCCCGTTGAGCTTAAATGTTTTTTATCTTTCAATCACCCAAGCCACCAAGTCACTTAACCAAAAGCCTTGTACAAAATCCATTTTCGTTAAAGACACGTTTTTGGCTTATAAAAAAAATTGGTCTTTTACCAGCAGACCTTAAAGAACTGGAATGCATTCTTTTGATTTCAATTTGCTTTTTTGCCTTCATCACGCAAAACTGGGACTTCCCCCAGAAATCCGCAAACAAATTTTCAATCTCACGTTTGACGCAAGAAAGAAATGGCGAAAAAAGGAACAGGTTCCGCCATTTTGTGGAATTTCAAAAATACTATAAAGAGACGAGCAAAAAGATATGAAAGATGCCCGGATTGTGGAAATTGGTCTCATAATGGAAAATGCAAAAAGAATCAAACTGAATCTCAATACAAATACACAGAACTAATCCGATTGGGTGCTATTAGGCTTCAAGCCGAACGATCCTTGAGAAAGGAAAGTTTTGTGTATCTTCGGGTAAAAGATGAAGTATGATTCTTGAAAGCAAAATACGATCTTGACAATCTGACCTTAAACGTGTCCTCAAGCTAGTGTATCCCTTCTAGCTTGAAGTATTGTATATGGAACTTTTAGTGCTTTCCTTGTTGTTTAGGTTAGAAAAATAAGCCAAGACCATTGTCTTTAGCAATTAGCCAACTTTTCCAAATATTCCATACTCGAGCCCATGCCAAATTACAACCCATCAAAGACCTAATGATTTATGCAAGTAAATATCTAAGTATCTGGAGATTTGATCCCTTAACAAGCTTATGATTTCACATGTATTCATACTAGGCAATTAAGTGTATTTGTCAATTTAAGTGATTTTTGCTTGAGGACAAGCAAAGTTCAAGTGTGGGGATGTTTGATGTGCTCCAAATTATACATAAAATTCTATCAAGAGCACATCAATTATTCCTTAATATCTTCCTTAAAATGATGAAAATGTACTTAAAAGTCTTAAATGGTGTTTTCAGGTGTTTAAAAGGGCAAGTTGGACAAAAGAAGCATATTTAGCAAGAAACTGAAATAATATGAGCTTTCGAGTCCAAGCATGGGGCCGTACCTCTTTAAGAACGCCCCCATGCTTTGCCAGAAACACACCCCTATGCTAAATTAACACACCGCCATGTTTGGACATCTGACAGGACAAAAAGTACTGTTCCCTAAAAGTAGACATGGGGCCGTGCGCCACCTCCAACATGGGACCGTGCCCCATTTAGCACGGGGCCGTGCCCGACACAACCTGCATGTATGAGCCAACCAACTTTCGTAAGCATTGTACTAGCACGGGGATGTGCCATTTTAGGCAAGAGGCCGTGCTTAAACACTCCAGAAAGCCTATAAATAGAAGCCTAAGTTCACCATTTTTGGTAAGCTTTGGTGAGAGAGTTACTCTGCAGAACTCTCTCGGGAATCAAGACTTCAAGATCATTTGGGGGCTCGAGAGGTGCATACAACACTTGGAAGAAGCTCGGAATCATTTGGAGGCTCGGGAATCTAATTAGGATGATAACTTTTATTCGCTAGTTTTAAATCCAAACGCTTCAAATCTTAGTTTAATTTCTTTCTAATATTGTTTATTTTTAAATCCTAAAAATCTTTCTAATACAAATTATCATTTTCTTTAACAAAAACCAAATCTGATAGTCAAACATTAACTTTGTTGAGTAGGCTAGGTGTTTCCATAGGGCAGTAAAACTAAACAAAACAATATACATACAAGAGGAAACTAACATTAATCTTATTACAATGAAATATAAGCATAATCTAATCTACGGTGAGTCCAACCTATACAAGATCTTCAATTGGGTTAAGAAACTAACATTTTCTACACATTATACTTATTTGGTTTTGTGCGTGTTTGCGCCGCTTGAATTATGAATTTAAACGCTTCCGCATTACTTAATGTCTTCATATTTAACTCTGAATTTTGGGAAACTTTATTTTAAATGAGCAATTATGTTTTTTAATTTTTGCGACGCTTGGTATAACAAATGGCTATGATCATGGTATGTCACGCGCCTACCAGGAATACCGAGTTTGTGGAAATTGAGGGTGTGACATATAGTGCCTACCTAGCCTACATGAAGGATGTTGACATTTCAACACCATAATTCTACAATGTACCAGTTGTGTGTGACTTCCCGGACGTGTTCCTAGAAGATTTATCAAGGGTGCCACCGGACTGTGAGATCGAGTTTCACATTGACTTGATACCTAGTACTCAGCCTGTCAATAAGGCATCATATCGTTTAGCTCCCTCCAATATGAAGGAATTAATGGAGCAACTACAAGATTTTTTTTAATAAGAGAATCATTAGACCGAGTATCTCTCCATGGGGTGTTTTGGTTTTATTTGTCTAGAAGAATGATGGTAGTATGAGGATGTTCATCGATTACCGTGAGTTAAGTAAGTTGACAGTGAAGAACCAGTACCCATTGCTGAGAATTGATGACTTGTTTGATCAACTGCTAGGTGCCAGTTGGTTCTCAAGAATAGACCTCCAATATGGTTACCATCAACCAAAGGTGAAGGAGCAGGAATTCCTAAAATAGCTTTTCACAGGCGTTATGGACATTATGCGTTTGTTGTGATGTATTTTGGTTTGACTAACGCCCCAACTAATTTTATGTATTTGATGAATCGAGTGTGTAAACCAATGATTGTGTTTATCGATGTTATCTTGATTCATTCAAATAGAAAAGAGGAGCATGCCAACCACATTCGGGAAGTATTAGTGAGGCTTAAAAGGGACAAGTTGTATGAAAAGTCTTCCAAGTGCATGTACTAGTTGTGCGAAGTTCAATTTCGGGTTCACGTGGTGAATCCTGAGGGGATTGTGGTGGACCTAGTAAAGGTGGAAGTTGTGATGCAATGGAAGTCTCCAAAGACACGATCGAAGATCCATAGTTTCTTAGGATTGGCAGGATATTATAGAAGATTCATCAAAGACTTCTCTAAGATGGCTTCCCTATTGAGTAAGTTGACCATAACGATGTGATGTTTGTGTCATGTCAAGAGTAAGAAAAGGATTTTGAAGAGTTAAGACAAGATTGACTCATGCTCCTGTCTTGTCATTACCCGAAGGAAGCAAGGATTTGGTGGTGTATTGAGACGCTTCTTACTCAAGGTTTGATTGTGTGTTGATGCAGTGAAGAAAGGTTATAGTATACGCATCAGAAAAATTTAAGGTTCTTGAGGTCAATTACCATACTCATGACTTAGAGATAGCAGTTGTGGTCTTTGCATTAAAGATTTGGAGGCACTACCTCTACGGGATGAAGTGCACTATCATCACTGACAACAAGAGCTTGAAGTACTTCTCTGAGAAAAAGGACCTGAATATGAGGCAAAGAAGAAGGTTGGAACTTATAACAATTACGATTGAGAGATATATTACCATCCGGGCAAGGCCAATGTAGTGGCAGATGCCCTTAGCAAAAAGAGAGGCCTGAAACAATTTGGGTGAAGGCTTATGAATTAGTTATGACCTCAGATGTGAAGAAATAACTCAAGGAATTTTATGACGAGGTGTTTAAAGAAGATTATCTTAACTCCGAAAGGATGAGAGGTCTATCACGGAGATGGCTGAAAACACCCTCGGTGATAAAACCCGATTCAGAAGAATGTTGACTCTTTGTTATGGTGATTTACATAGAAAGATTTTGGATGAAGCTCATAAAAATTGATACTTCATTCATCCTGGTGCTACAAAGATGCATCAATCTATGAAGAAAGATTATTGGTGGTTGGGTATGAAATGTGACGTAGCGGAGTATGTGAGTAAGTGCCTTACTTGCTTGCAACAAGGCGAAGAATGAGAACTCGTATGGTAAAATCCAACCCTTGGTTATACCCGAGTGGAAGTGGGAACATATCACCATGGACTTTATTACGAAGTTACGGCATACCGCAAGGGGGTACGTTGCCATATGGGTGATAGTTGATCATTTGACAAAGACTGCTCACTTCCTACTGATTCGTGAAATGTGTTCATTCGAGAGATTCGTGGTTTTATTCATCAAATAGATTGTAGCTCATCATGGCGTACCAGTGTCTATTGTTTCTAATTGTGACACCCAGTCTACATCTAAAGTTTGGAGGAGATTTCATGATGCAATAGGGATGAGGTTACATATTAGCAGGTCTTATTATCCATGGATGGATGGATAGTCGGAGAGAACCATTTAGACACTAGAGGATATGCTTCGGGCATGCATTATCGACTTTGAAATAAGTTGGGAAGACCAATTACCGTTAGCCGAATTCTCATACAATAACAATTATCATGCCAACATTGGTTTCCCACCTTATGAGATGTTATACGGTAGGAGATATAAAACGCCTATATGTTGGGGTGATATTGGTCAAAAAAAGTTAGGGAGCATTGCGGTAATCAAAGGTATGATGGAGAAGCTAGCAAAGATTAAGGCCTTTATGAAAACAACAAAGGATAGAAAAAGTCACATGCTTACAAAAGACATAAACTGATTAAGTTCAAGGTGGTCGATAGAGTTATGTTGAAGGTCTCACCCTGGAAGGGTATCATTAAATTTAGAAAGCGGGGCAAGTTAAGCCCGAGATACAACTAATACCAAATTCGACAATGGATCAAATTATGATAAACACAATAAAATCCCCTTTGATCTTCAATTAGATTGCAAGTGATGTTTACAACTAATCCCCTAATCTCTTTTTCATACAATCATTATTCAACACTACTAAAAATTAACCAATTTATAGTGAATATAATATTCACTAATTGCACTTAACTCTCTAGACTTAGGCTAATTAATGGAAATTACATATAAAACATAAAAATGACTAAAAAAATATAAAATATATTTTGTTCACACAAAAATACATTTATTACAATAAAACTCCTAGTCATCTAAAGCTTCAACGTCTCGTCTCGGTTCTTCGTCTCGAACGTATTGGGTTTGATTTTTGTGTTGACTTTGACCATGACGTTGTCTTTTCTTGACTTTGACTGGGTTGATAATATAGACTATCTTGTACAGCTCCAGCAATACTCCCCCTTCGTCTGTCATTATTAACATCTTCATATGAATTTAGCCCCGAGAAGTCAATAGTAGAAAGATCTTCAATTTAAATCATTCTAAATCTGATAAGAAAGATTATTCATTTCATAAACTCCCCCTATTTATATGCTTCCCTTTTTCTAGTGCCTCCTTTGAGAAGATTTTAGAACAACTTTCCTAAATCTCTAATCTCGAGTGCTTCAGAAGATGTAGAAGGAGGATTCCTAGCTCAGTATCTTCTATAAACTTAAGGAACAGGTTCTCTAATCAGGTACACTTCACAATTGATGATTGACCATCACTTACAGCAAACTCTTAAAGACATTCACAAACACAATCTCGATATTTCTAATTAGATCATTTCATTTTAACAAAATAAACCTGTGTTAATCCGTGTTTGCAAACAAGCAAACCCATGTTTATTTATATGCAAATTCTATGAAATCCATGAAAAATTACAAAATTGTAACAACATAATATGGAAGACCTAAAATAAAATTTATTATAGTTTTTATTTTAGTTATATACATCTATTAAAAAAAAAATTTTGATCTATTTTTATATATATATAACCCAGAACTGAATCGATCATGAGTTTTTTCATGTTTTGGGGTTATTATGCATACTAAATATATGTTTTTAAATGACCGAGATTTAATGAGGTTTTAACACGAAGATCGACTTTTTAGCCTGGCCCCAGCCAGGGGTGTTGCCCCTTGGACCCAACTAGAGGCTGCTTCCCCTAGGATCCTGCTGTCAGGGGCTACCGCCCCCAAACCCCCGTTGTCCCGTGGAGGGTCGGTTTTGTTTTATGATGACAAGTACTTGGCAGGTTATGTACTTTTTAAGTTAAGTATTATATATTAAACTAGAAGATGATATTAATGAAATGTAAAACTTAATGATTGTTACCTCTTAGCCTGTTTGATGATAAAACGTTTTGCAAGCACTATAATAAACTTCACTTACGTAAGCCTGATGTATGATTGATTGATCCATATTCATGAGCAAGATATGGGCCTTGCAATGTGGATCGACTGTTGGGGGTTAGCTACCATGATGATGTGTACCGATAGGGATCGACATTCCTTGTCGATCAACATGGATATCTTGCTTTGTGCAATCTCGTTGATGATGAAGTCAAAGATAATGAACATGCATACTAAGACGCAAATGTTATGTGTTAGAATTTATGCATGGTCATTAGATGATGGATAAAGTTTATATTATCTTATAGTAACTAAAACTAGAACTCACTAAGCAAAGCTAACTTTTATGCATAATAGTTGGCAGGAAAATGCTAATGCTAAGGATGGCACAGGGAGCTACTTGAAGAACAATGGATGGCATTCTTGTTTGTGAATTTTTTTATTGTAATTTAAGAAAAAGTATTATGTTTTATTTGCTAATAAAGGACAAATGCATGACTACAATATGATGTCCAAGTTTTAAATGAATGTCTAATTATTTCCATTATGTTGTTTTGTTATTAAACTTATTTTATGCTATTATTAACCAACTGTGAGGCTTCCCGGGTACGGGGCCTTACAAGTTGGTATGAGAGCCAAAGTCTAAGAGAATTAGATAAGTAATTTTAAAAACCAAAACTGTAAATGCGACCGAATGAAGGATGCCAATCCAAGTAGTTGTGTGCCAGTAGTTAAAAGTTTTTAAGTAAAAATGGGATTATGTGTGTGTGCTTTGTGTTCTATGTGCTTCTAGATTTGAATACTGACATGTGCTAGGATAGTAATTGCTTGGGATGGGAGGGTAAGGAAAGTTGTTAATCACACTTGGCCACTATAGTTAACGACTTACCGTACTTATAATGATATGAGCAATTATCTTGAATAACCATTTTGGTGATTGAATCTTATAGGAATTAGTTATGGTTGGTAGAAAAACAGGGAAGGAAACTCGAGGAGGTGCTCGTGGCGGCGTACTAATAAGCCATGTGTTACCCGAAGTAAAGGTAAATCCCTCGAGAATGTTCACGAGGATTCGAACTTCTATACTCACTCGGAGGTGGAGGGATCAACCATCCTCAAATCCACTATGAAGGAGGCTATCGCTGATGAGGTCTACAATGTTAAGCAGAATGTGTTACCCTCGGTGGTGACCAAGGTGATCAAAGCAGTCAGGGATAGAGAGAAACTTGAGAAGAATGAGAAGGAAAATGAAAAGAATTCAAGAAAGACCACTAGGAGGATTGAGAAAATCAAAAAGGAGCCATCAAACACTAAGGTGGTAGTTCATGATGACGATAGTGGTGAGCGTTTCAAAGGTGCAAGCCCCTGACCTTTGATAGTAATGGAAATGCTACTGCCACTCATCCTTGGGTCAAAGTGATGGAAATGGTATTGGAAATTAGTGAGTGCTGGGAATATAAAAAATTTATGTCATCGACTCAACATTGTACTGGTGGGATAATATTGTCCAGGATGAAGGAAAGCAATCAATAGCCAAAATGAAGTGGTTTGAGTTGAAAGATTTCGTGCTGGAGGAGTATTGTCCCCATGGGGAATCATAGAAGATTGAGAAGGAGTTCTTGTATTTGGAGGCTAGGAACATGACTCATCAAGAGTATACCTCCAAGTTCAATAAACTTGCAAGACTTGTGCCAGGCATGGTGACACCTGCATCTAAGAAAATGAAGAGATACATGCAGGGTTTGCCCATGGATATGACGAGGCACATTATTACGGCCAGACCAGGCACTTTTAGGTCTATTGTGGAATTAGCTGGGAGGTTGTACGATGAGAGAGATCCGATGCATGTACAAAAGAAGTTGGAGAAATTTAGTGGGAACAAAAATGGAAATGGGAAGAGGTTCGAAGGTGAAAACTTTTGGAGTGCAGAAAAGGGGATGAGAGTTGAGGATCAGTTAGGGAGACAAGGAAATACAGGTAAAGGAGGTTCTTCTAAGAAATGTGGAAAAGGTCATTTGAGGGAGTGTAGAGTGTCACACCCCTGACCCAGGTAGGGTAGGACGTCACATACTAGCAAGACATATGACAGCGGAAACAAACCATCATAAGAGCACAAAAAGGAGAGAACATCACATGGCATTAAAAGTTTAAAATAAACCCGGGCTAGAAAAAGATTTAGCCCTCAAATTAAATTGTACATGCAACATAAGGATAAAATGTATAGATTAACTATAATTAAAAATTGTTCAAATTGTTTTAAAAATCAGACAAGCCAATGCCATGGTAACGGTGCTAGCTCAAGGTCTTCAACAATAGCTAGAGTCCATTCATGGATTACCTAAAACATGCTCAAAAAGAAATTTTCTCAACTAAAAAGTTGGTGAATTCAATTGCTTAAAGTTTAAAAACAACGATTCATTAGAATCCAAAATTTACTTAAAAGTTATAGTATCATCGTTCTAGGGATCACAATCAACCAGACACTTAGCCCTGGCTAGCATCTTTAAAAATTGTGTTTCCGGTTAAATCCCCTTTGGGAGAACTTAGCCTCAAACAACTGGATCGTACCTACCAGATGGTACACCATAGTATCTTACAAAACCTGTTGCATGCCACAAATGACCCCACAAGATCTCAGTGTGGTATCCTTCCCATTCATCACGGAAGGTACTTTGTGGGGGGATTCCCTAAGTATATCTACCCACACAAAAAAGCGGTTCACAAAAGAAATAATGACTGTGATACAAGTATCAGTAGATCTCAACATGACCACAAATATAGCATCACAATATAGCACTGAAATAGTTTAATTCAAATAGAGCATGCTTCATCCCAAAAATAATAGTAAAAAGGGAAAGACTTGAACTCACCTCAAAATTCAAGCGAAGGGTCTCTTGGTGTGCCGGGAACAGTCTCAAGTCTAACACCCTACTATTAAGATTTAAGTGTTAATCCACTAATTCTTGGGTTATGGGGATGCATTAGGTGTGTCCTGAGGTTAATGTCCTAATGACTTTTTATAAGTTTTAATCAGTTTAAAATGCATTACACGTTCTTCTTAGGTGAAAGTCCACATTTTATGTTTAACACGTTAAAACGTGTTTTTACCCGAAATTGATTGTTCAAAAACACGTTTGACCAATTTTTCACATCATTAAGTCTTAAAGTTCCTAAATTATTGAAATAACATGTTTTCCTAGGATTCTTTGTTTATACGATTATTTCTTGGATTGCCCCAAAACGTCACCCTATCAATACCCGTTTTTAGTTAAAATCACCTTTTAACTAATCTTTTGACCACTTAATTAACAAATCTAGTCCAAAACACCTTGTTAACCCTTTTTGAACCTGGAATACCTTTTAATATGGTTTAAGTCCATGTTTTCTTACTTTTAAGTTGTTTTACCACTTTTCGGGTCCCCGTATATGTCCAAATTGCTTAAAAGTCTATGACATTAATATTTTCAGCCATTAACATCTTATTATGCACCCAATATCATCCAAACCTATTGATATATCATGCCTAACTCACAGGTTCAACATGCAATTTAAGAACAAGATGGAAACATAGTGGTTACACCATTTTCACCCATTACACATGTGTTAAACGTTATAAATTGTGATTATATTTTACCCAAACTTTTTGTAACTTTAAAAACAGGTTATTAGAAGGTTAGAAAAATGATTTAGATCAGGATACATTCTTAGTTTCAGAATTTTACAAGCTGTGAAAGTTGGATGTTGTAATAACACCCACAAAGGGGTTTTTCTGGTGTAAACCATGTTACACCTATAGAATGACTTATGTAACAAGTGAGATACCTTCAAGAACGTTAAAAGCTCCTCAAGAACAAGGTGATAACAGAAGAGTTCTATTAGGACAAAGAAAGTAAGGTTTTGGTGGATAAATGAAGGAATAACATATGATATACATGGTTCTGGTTAGATGAAGCATACTCTTTATGTGGTTCGCGATTTGGAATGGACGACCCGAACCAATTTGAGTGAGAGCTTGACAAATAATCATGACGCCTGACATTATGAAACAAGTGAGGAGTTTAAGGATGAGGCATTGAGAGAGGACAGAGTCAACTCTAAAAGGATAAAAGGACAAGTTTTAAATTTAGGGGAAAACACCCTGGGTGTTAGATGCCAATCTAGGAGAATATGGATCCTCTCTATGGAGAACTAAGGGAGAAGATCATGGATGAGGCTCACAAAACACGTTATTACATTCCTCCTCGTGCCACAATGATGTATCAAGATCTGAAGAAAGATTACTCGTGGCCGGGAATGAAACAAGATGTGGCTAAGTACGTGAGCAAGTGCCTTACTTGTCTGCAAGTGAAGGCAAACCACCAATAGTCATATGGTAAGATCTAGGCTTTATATATCCCTGAATGGAAATGGGCGCACATCACAATGGACTTCATCACAAAGCTACCTGGCACGGCAAGAGGAAGTGAGGCGATCAGGGTGATTGTTGACCGGTTAACAAAAGCTCCCATTTCCTACCAATTCGTGAGACGTATTCCTCTAAGATGTTGGTAGAGCTATTTATTAAGGAGATCATGGTCGTCATAACATGCCAGTGTCTATCGTTTTGGATAGGGACACGCGGTTTACATCCATGTTCTAGAAGAGATTTCATGACTCGATGGGGACTAGATTACATACAAGTACGGCTTAGCACCCCTAAACAGATGGTCAGTCGAAAAGAATGATTCAGATGTTACAAGACATGTTGTTAGAATGTGTAATCGACTTTGGAGGAAGTTGGATTAGCACTTACTGTTGGTGGAATTCTCATACAATAATATTTACCATGCTAACATTGGTATGCCACCTATGAGATGTTGTATGGTAAGAAGTGCAGGACGCCCGTGCATTGGGGTGATATCTGGAAAAAGGAATTGGGAAGTCTAGAAGTGATTGAGGTGACAACCGAGAAGTTAGATAAGATTAAGGCATTTATGAATGTTGCAAAGGATCGCAGAAATCTTATGCTAATAAGAGGCATAGAGAAATAGAGTTTGAGGTTGGTGATGAGGTTATGCTAAAGGTATTTACCTGGAAAGGGATCATTAGGTTTCAAAAATGGGGAAAGTTAAGCCCAAGCTTCATAGGGTCATTATGTATTGTCACGAGGGTAGGGGAAATGGCAGACAGATTAGAACTATGTAATGAGTTGAGTGGAATTCATCTTGCGTTCCATGTATCTCATCATAAAAAATGTCTAGTAGAAAATGACGTAGTTATACCACTAGAAGACATTAAAGTTGACAAACGACTCAACTATGTGGGAGTACAGTGGAGACACAGGAAGGATCAGAATCTACGTGGGAGACCGAGGAGGAGATGAAGAAATTTTATTCTCAATTGTTTGATGACTGACAGGTTTTAAGGACGATTCCTAAATAATGGGGCGAGACTTGTAACACCCAAAAAGTCAAAACGAGTCATCAAGAATAATGAGCTTAATTAGTAGGTATTTAATAAAGGAAGGAAATGGGTTATGGGCTAAATTAGGCTTATGGGCAAGAACCTTAGTGATTAACGGCCTATAATCAACCCTTTTACCCACCTAACCAACACCATCTCCCTTATTGGAAACCCTATCCTCCCAAATTCATACAGAGAGAATAGATAGAGAAAGTAAAGAAAACTCAAGATTTGGAGCTTAAAAGGTTAAGAGATTGAAGATCTGGGAGTTGGAGCACTGAACCATAAAAAGGTGCAACAAATCCAGGTAAAAATCAGGATCTAAACCCTTCTTTAGATCAAACCGGATGCTAGGGTTTTGGTTTTTGAAAAGTTGCAAAGAATCGCATAAAGGTCAATTTTTTACGTATGAAAACATGTTGAAAGCTTAGATAGAGCCTCATGGATGAGAAACTAAGATGTTGGAGGTAAAAAGTTCCGATTTTGGGTTAAAAACGGGTTGGTTCTTATTTTTATGCGATCGGCAAAACTATCTATACATCCAGCGAAATTGCATATTCAAGCTACGAACCTATGGGTTTTCTACGAAACTATAGTTTCGATGATAATATCACTACCATGGAATTCCAATGAAAGTTAGGCGGAACTAGCATGCAAAACTGGTTGTGAAACTATTAGCGAAACTGGCAGCGAAACTGGCAGCGATACTCGCAGCAAAAGTGCTTTTCTGTTAGCGAAATTAGAAGCGAATTCAGGCAGAAATTAACTCTTTTAAGTGTTAACATATCTATACGTTGTGTAGTATGATCCTAGCCTAGAAAGCTTAGTTTAGAGACTGGCAGCGAAACTAGCAGTAAAACTGCTTTTCAGGCAGTGGAATTAGAAGCGAATTTAGGCAAAAATTAACTCTTTGAAGTGTTAACTTATCTGCAGGTTGTTTAGTGTGATTCTAGCCTAGAAAGTTTAGTTTAGAGCTTATTAACGGTATCTAGGTGAGTTCTAGATCCCCCTTATTTGTAACGTTTTCCATGTTTTGAGGTTATTATGCATACTAAATATACATTATTAAATGACCGAGATTTTATGAAGTTTTAACAGCCAGATTGATTTTTCAGCCCGGCCCTTGCCAGGGGCGTTGCCCCTTGGATCCCACTAAGGACTACTACCCCAAGGACCCTATTGCCAAGGGCTGCCACCCCCAAATCCCCGCTATCCTGCGGAGGGTCGGCTTTGTTTTATGATGACTAGTACTTGGCATGTTATGTACTTTTTAAGTTAAGTATTACACATTAAAGTTGAAGATTATATTAATGAAAAGTGAAACTTAATGAATGTTACCCCTGGGACCGTTTCATGATGTGAAGTCTTGTAAGCACTATGATATACTTCACATATGTGAGTCTGATGTATGATGATTGATCCGTATTCATGAGCGTGCTATGTTCCTTGTAGTGTCGATCAAGTCTCAAGGGTTAGCTACCTTGATGATGAGTATCGACAGGGATCGACATTTGTTGTCGATCAACACGGAGCTCTTGATTTGTGCAATCTCATTAATGATGAAGTGAAAGATAATGAACTGACTTTTATATAATACTTAGCAAGTAAATGCTGATGTTGAGGATGGCACCAGGGAGCTAGTTGGACAACAATGGATGGCAATCCTGTTTATGAAATCTTTTATTGAAATTAAAAAAATAGTATTATGTTTTAATTAGAAATAAAGGACAAATATATGACTACAATATGATTTCCAATTTTTAAATGAATGTCTAATTATTTTCGGTGCATTGTTTTATTATTAAAATTATGTTTTGCTATGATTAACCAATTGGTGAGGCTTCCTGAGAATAGGGCATTACAAGAACAGATTGCGAAATAAAGTAGTTTAGTGGAAGCATAAAAAGAGATCCGAGTCAACGTGTGTAACACCCCGAATTTTTTATAAACAAAAGGAAAAGAAAAGTAAATAGAAAGATTAGATAATGAGCATAAGTGGAGGGGGATAAAGTGTACAAAATACAAAACCTTATTACTTTAAGTTTAAAGGGGCATGTCCGCCCACCCCTTCTTCATCCTTTTCATTCGGCTGGAAGGAATAAAGAAGAGAGAGAAAACTCTCGGCTCTAAAGAGAGAAAGAGGAAGAAGCAGCTACAAAGGTGAGTTTTCTATTATATGAGCTCGGTTTCAGCTAAGTTTTGAGTTCTTGACCGAAGTTATTGGTGTTTAGTGTTAGTTTTTGGGATTTAAGAGATGAATTGAAGGTGGGTCTCGAACTTGAAGTGTGTTGCTCAAAGGCTGCTCAAGTGAGTTTCTAACACCCCTCTTTACTGATTTTCAATGTTTTTGGGGCTATTATGAATACTAAGTAAACATTTTAAAAGTAACCGTCGGTCTACAGCCTTATGTTTGAATTGATGTATGTATGTATGTTTTAGAGTTGGATTATGGGTTAGTGTAGACGTTTAGCATGTTTAGGTGCCCTTACTATGTTAGATCTGTGCTTGGGTATTTTTAGAATGATAATCGGGTGATGTTGGTAGCATAGAGAACATATGAGAAAGTTTTGATAAACATGAACAGGTGCCATGAGCCTAAACAGTGGCCCATGCGCCCAACATGTTGGCCATGCACCAAAGTGTTGGCCATGCACCCAGAGGTGGCCCATACACCTAAATAGTGCCCATGTGCCCAAGTGGTATATCGGCTAAGTGCTGATGCACCTGAACAGGTGCCATGCGCTACATAGTGGCAAAGCATCTGAACAGGGCAGAAATGCCCAAACAGTGCCCATGCGCCCAGACTGTTTTACACTTAGAATTTTTATGCTCATGCACCTGAATGGTCCCATGCGCCCATATTGGACTTATGATTTTCTAAGTGATTTTAAGGGGTAAAATAGGGGGATAGGCCTTGTTATGATGTGATGGCTTATGCTTGATGTGTGCATGGTGATGTGATGAGATTATGATGTGTTTATGTGCGAGTGATGTGTTATCTTTCGTCATCAAAGAGTTTTCAAAACGTACGTATTATGTTTTATAGTACTATATGTATGACTTTACGTGGTGTGTTGTATTAAAGAATAATTAATGAATGTAAAGTATTATGTATGAAAGTGAAAGATAACGATAGAGTACGAAATGACCACATGAAATAACAAATGGTGAACATGAAAGTGACGGATGATGTGATCCGTGTCGCGTACCGGTTACTGTGTCAGTCTTCGGACATGAGTTAGGGGTTTGTTTATCAGGCCCCTACATAATATTAGTCTCCAGACATGAGTCGGGGGTATTGCATGAGACAAAGTGACGAATGATAAGATCCGTGTCGCGTACCCCGGTACTGTCTCAGTCTTCAGATATAAGTTGGGGGTTTATTTATCAAGACCCGGCACATTATCAGTCTTCGGACATGAGTTGGGGGTATTGCATGAGATGAGATAATGAGGTGAGCAACTTTGTGTTGCAATAGACTCAAAGAGAGTTCAATCCCTATGATTGACTCGAATGGGTTCTTTGTCGCGTATCCCGGTGTTGTGTCAGTCTTCGGACATGAGTCGGGGGTTTGTGTACATGCCCCGACACATCATCATCTTTCGGGCATGAGTCGGGGATATTGCCTGAGATAAGATTCGACTAATATAGAGTAATGAGTAAAGAGATGAAAGAATGCATGAAATTTAACGAACGCAAGGAAAGATAATAATGATATTATCTATGTGTATGTATGATGTGTGAGCATGTACGAAAGTATAGTATGATTTGAAATAAAGAAAATAACGGTTTTTAACGAAACTAAGTTGTTGGACCAAAAGAACCAATGAGCGAGATCAGAAAAACCTTTAAGTCCCATAGACATCAAAACAACTGAAGTGGTCTATAACAGCTGAAGACAAAAGCTGAAGACAGAGTCTGAAGACAAGGTCTGAAGACAAGGTCTGAAGACAAGGTCTGAAGACAAGGTCTGAAGACAAGGTCTGAAGACAAGGTCTGAAGACTAGGTCTGAAGACAAGGTCTGAAGACAAGGTCTGAAGACAAGGTCTGAAGACAAGGTCTGAAGACAAGGTCTGAAGACAAGGTCTGAAGACAAGGTCTGAAGACAAGGTCTGAAGACAAGGTCTGAAGACAAGGTCTGAAGACAAGGTCTGAAGACAAGGTCTGAAGACAAGGTCTGAAGACAAGGTCTGAAGACAAGGTCTGAAGACAAGGTCTGAAGACAAGGTCTGAAGACAAGGTCTGAAGACAAGGTCTGAAGACAAGTCTGAAGACAAGGTCTGAAGACAAGGTCTGAAGACAAGGTCTGAAGACAAGGTCTGAAGACAAGGTCTCAAGACAAGGTCTCAAGACAAGGTCTGAAGACAAGGTCTCAAGATAAAGTCTCAAGATAAAGTCTGAAGACAAAGTCTGAAGATAAAGTCTGAAGATAATGTTTGAAGATAAATTCTGAAGACAAAGTCTGAAGACAACAACTGAAGATAAAGTCTGAAGACAAAGTCTGAAGACAAAGTCTGAAGACAAAGTTTGAAGACAAAGTCTGAAGACAATGTCTGAAGACAACAACTAAAGAGAAAGTTTGAAGATAAAGTCTGAAGACAAAGTCTGAAGACAACAGCTGAAGACAAAGTTTGAAGACAAAGTCTGAGGACAAAGTCTGAAGACAAAGTCTGAGGACAAAGTCTGAAGACAACAGCTGAAGACAACAGCTGAATACAAAGTTTGAAGATAAAGTCTGAAGACAAAGTCTAAAGACAACAGCTGAAGACAAAGTCTGAATACAAAGTCTAAAGATGAAGTCTGAAGACAAAGTTCTCAGAAGTTGTCACAACAGCTGAAGCAGTTCTCTTCAGTAGTTGTGATGGTTTACTCTTTAGTAGTTTGTAATTAGTAGTTTGTATTATGTAAAACATCTGAAGTTCTTACACTTCAGATGTTATAACTTCAGTAGTTGTAATGTTAGCTTATACTTGGCTTTTAGTGAAGGTGTCCTCAGTTGTTGTGGACATCTTTAGTAGTTTAGATTACTTTCAGTTGTTTGTATAAATCAGTTAGCTGTCACTGTCAAGTGACGTCAGCTGATGTCACATTCCTTTGTAAAAGGAATGTTGACCTAATTTCCTGAATTGTGAAGCATGTGCGTGAATGAAAACATTCTTTTTGCAGAAAACTTTCTCTCTCTATAACCGTTACTGTTTGATTGAATATTCATATTATTCTTGCTAAAATTTCGTCTAATTCGTGTGCTATTCCGCTGAAAATCTTAATCTAATTGATCAAACTAGATCCCGATCCTTTTCATAAGTATTTTATTATGAAAACTAGAACTCACTCAGCGTCGCTGACTTTTGTATGCATGATAGTTGGCAGGTATTTCGTTGATGTTGAGGAGTTGCAGGCATGGATGCATAAGCTACTGGGAGCGTTTGAGACCGGCATCCATATTTTGACATGTCATTGTATTTTGAGATGAAAATGAATGTTGTAAATGAATGAAATGACATGTTTTTAGTTATTAATGAATGTTTTAAATTCCACTGCAAAATAAATGTACGTCTTAAAATGTTTTATGTGCGATGAATGACTAACTGTGAGCTGCCCGAGAATAGGGCCTTAGAAGTTGGTATCAGAGCCAAAGTTTAAGTGAAACAGGTAACTATTTTCAAAAGAAACCTAAACTTAAACTGAGAATGGGACTAAAGAAAAGGATGCCAGTCCTAGTAGCAACGTGCCTGCAGGTAAAGGTTTTATGTAAACGTTTAAAGTAAGTTAACATTAACCGGTGTTAGCGCATGTTATGTGATTTATGTGTTACTGGTAGATTTAGATACTGATGTAGTCAGGACAGGTAATGCTCGGGGTATGAAGAGTAAAGTAAGTGGCTAATCACAACTGGCCACTTTAATTAGGGACTTATTATACTTGACATAAAATGAGTTGTTCCCTTGAATGACTGTGTTGGTGTCTGAATCTTTTAGTGTTTTAGAGGATGGCTGATGGTAGATCAGCAAAAGCTTCACGAGGTGGAGATGGCAGTGGACGTGGTGCTGAACCACGGGTCACAAGAGGAAGGTCTAGGGCTGAAAGAGTGGTTCATGAAGAACCCGAGACTGCTCATCCGGAGGGTGGTGATGAGAGTGCTAATCTGCGAGCCTCGATGAGAGAGGCGGTTGCAGAGGAAGTGCATCAGGCCATGCAGACGATCCTACCATCTGCAGTGACAGAAGTGATAAAGGCTATTAGAGATGGGGAGAGACAGGAAAGGGGTAGACCTTCGGGCGAAAGGAGACGACCCAGGACTGAAATGGTTTTCTTTGACGACGAAGAGGAAGAAGAGGAAGAGCCTGCACCGAAGGCGGCACGTGGCTGTAACTATGGGGTGTTTCAACGATGCAAGCCCCCAACTTTTGATGGAAATGACAATGATGCTACTGCTCAACGATGGGTGAGAGAAATGGAAGTCGTGTTGAATATCAGTGAGTGCCGGGAGGATCAGAAAGTAATGTTTGCTGCCCATTCTTTTGTGGACTCGGCTCTGTGCTGGTGGGACAATATAGTCCAAGCCGAGGGTAGTAGGGCTATTGGGAGAATAAGATGGTCGGAGCTGAAGAAGTTGGTTATTGAAGAGTACTATCCTCATCGAGAGAAGGACAAGGTTGAGAGGGAGTTCCTGCAACTGGAGGCGAGAACCCTGACATATCAATAGTACACCATGAAGTTCAACGAGATGGCATGACTGGTGTTTGATCAGGTGACACCTCTTTCATGGAAGATCAAGAGGTATATTAGGGCTTACCGGTGGACATCCATAGGCACATGATCGGTGCCCAACCAAGCACGTATAAGTCGGTAGTTGACCTGGCGGGAGGATTGTACGACGAGCGGGGAAGGATGACGATAACAGACGAGGGGAGGAGCGAGCCTATGTCAATAAGAGGAAATGAAGGCGAGACAATGATGGGGGATTTGTGTATAAAGGTACGATGTCGAGGGACGATGATCGGAAGAGAATAGAAAGAAAACGAGAAGTATGCAAAAAGTGTGGTAGAAGCCATAAGGGGGAATGCAAGTAGGGGCTGGATGTTTGTTTTCAGTGTGGAAAGGAGGGCCACAGAGCGAGGGACTATCAAATGGCCAAATGCTATGACTGTGGCAAGACGTAACACATGAGCATAGACTGGAAGAAGTCGAGGGCAAGAAGCTCCGATACGAGGCAGGACAATAGGGGGTGAAGGCTAAAACCTTTGCTATGACTGGGAGGAGGTTAGCTCAGAATCTGAGGTAACGTAAGGTACGTTTTTGAAATTTTAAATTTATGCATCTATGCTTTAATTGTGGTGCTAGTAGTAGTTTTGTTGCTGCAATCTTCTATGATGTTGCACGTTAGGAGTAGGAAAATCGATGAGCCCTTCGATGTAAAAATTGCTATTAATAAGTCCACCAAGTTACCTAATGCCCTAGAGGATTGCGTGATAGAATTTAGAGAGAGCGCTTGCTCCTGTAAGACTGTTCAAGGCAAACGTAGGTGGATAGACATGCATCTCCGGGTGAAATGATCAGTAATCTACAACTCAAACCCCAAGTGTTGCAAGAAGATGTATTGATCAACCGTGCACGACCAGAGTTTGGTGTCGACCTACGACAATGGATTATGATGAAGGCTTTGACCAGGAAAGCGGATTGTTGATTTGGAAATCGAGTAATGCTAATACTAAAGTAGAGAGGGTCATTCCAAGTTGTTGCTCAGGAAGGAGAAGTGACACATTGACTGGAGCTACCCGATGAGTTAAGTGGAATTCATCTGATGTTCCATGCATCTCCTCTAAGAAAGTGCTCAATCGATGAGAATATGATCATGCCACTAAAGAACACTGAGATGGACAAAGTAGTCAACTACGAGAAGCAATTGGTAGGCATTACTAATAATAAGAAGAGAATGTGCTAAGGAGGATGATGGTTTCACTTGTGCGGGTGCGGAGAAGCCTAAAGGGATCTAAATTTAAGTGCAAGATCAAGGAAGTGGTGAGGCAGTGTTACCCACTGTTCGAGAAGCGACATGTTTCGGGGACAAAACCTCTTTAAGGGGGATAGACTTGTTACACTCCGAATTTTTATTTATACAAATGGAAAAGAAAAGTAAATAGAAAGATTAGATAATGAGCACGAGTGGAGGGGGATAAAGTGTACAAAATACAAAACCTTATTACTTTTAGGTTTAAAGGGGCATGGCCGGCCACCCCTTCTTCATCCTTTTCATTCGGCTGAAGGAAGAAAGAAGAGAAAGAAAACTCTTGGTTCTAGAGAGAGATAGAGGAAGAAGAAGCTACAAAGATGATTTTTCTCTTATATGAGCTCGGTTTCAGCTGGGTTTGGAGTTCTTGACCAAAGTTCTTGGTGTTTAGTGTTGGTTTTCGGGATTTAAGAGCTGAATTGAAGGTGGGTCTCGAACTTGAAGTGTGTTTCTCAAAGGCTGCTCAAGGTAAGTTTCTAGAACCCCTCTTTACTGATTTTCAATGTTTGTAGGGCTATTATGCATACTAAGTAAACATTTTAAAAGTAACCATGGGTCTACAGCCTTATGTTCGAATTGATGTATGTATGTATGTTTTAGAGTTGGTTTATGGGTTAGTGTAGATGTTTAGAATGTTTAGGTGCCCTTAGTATGTTAGATCTGTGCTTGGGTATTATTAGAATGATAATTGGGTGATGTTGGCTGCATAGAGAACATATGAGAAAGTTCTGATGAACATGAACAGGTGCCATGCACCTAAACAGTGGCCCATGCGCCCAACATGTTGGCCATGCACCTAAGTGTTGGCCATGCGCCCAGAGGTGGCCCAAATGCCTAAATACTACCCATGCTCCCAACGTGTTGGCCATGCGCCTAAGTGTTGGCCATGCGCCTAGAGGTGCCCTATATGCCTATATAGTACACCCATGCGCCCAAGTGTTATATCGGCTAAGTGTTGATGCGCCTGAACAGGTGCCATGCGCCTGCATAGTGGCAATGCGCCTGAACAGGGAAGAAACGCCCAAATAGTGCCGATGCACCCAGACTGTTTTACACTTAGAATTTTTGTGCTTATGCGCCGAAAGGTCCCATTGGACTTAGGATTTTCTAAGTGGTTTTAAGGGATAAAATAGGGGGATAGGCCTTGTTATGATGTGATGGATTATGCTTGATGGGTGCATGGTGATGTGATGAGATTATGATGTGTTTTGTTGCACCCTGTAAGGATCATACATGCCAACTCAGTGGGTGAATTGATGATTGTTTAGCTGGAATCCCATAAGTCCAAGATGCAATGTGGATGAAGAAATACAAGAAAAATAACAAGTATTATCTTCCGCATTAGTTAATACAAAAGACAAATATCTGATGCGGACAAGTTTTACTCTTCCGCATTGGCTAATGCGGAAGACACAATACTTATGCTGAACAAGAGACTCTTCCGCATTGACTAATACGGAAGAACAAAAGAACATACGGACAAGACATTGATCATCCGCATTGACTAATGCGGATTACCAACCAAATGCGCGCAAGTATTTGTTCATCCGCATTAGCCAATGCCGATGACCAACTTACTAATGCTGATGATCAAGTAGAAATACGAATCAAGGTTATCTCATCCGAATTTGTCAATGCATATGAACAAGCAGAGATGCGGATCAAGACTTAGACTAGTTTCTGATGTAATAGGTCAGGGGTAGTTTAGTAATTTTGTAAAGGCATCTTGTCTTGTCTATAAATAGAATAGTTTACCTCGTAATGAGGTGACGGTCGACAGATAGAGGATTTTGTTGTAATTATTCTGTGTAATTTGTCAACATTCATATATCAATACAAACAGAATTTTTGAGTAATTTTCTTGCTTGATTGTTCTTCGATTGTTTGTTTCCTCCACTCGATCGTTGACTTGATTATCATATTCGATTCTCAGTAAGTATATCACTCTTACTAAAACCCAGTCAATTGGTATCAGAGATTTGACTCTCGATTCTCTTTCAGATCTGCGCACAGACTGAATAGAACTCGATTGATCTGATAATCATGTTGCTAGTAGTAGATATCATCATCTCTACTTAGCAAACAACAAGAATACTCTTGTCACACAGCAAGAACATTCATTCTGAACCTCAACAGAACTGCTTGAACAATTTGGACTCATCAAACAGAATCAATCTTAAAATCAACTAAATCTATACTTACACAAATCAACATGGATTCTAATAGTTACTCTGAATTAGGTCATACACCTAAACCTCCCATGCTTAAACACAAATCTGAGTTTAAACAATGGAGAATACGGTTTAGAAATTATATCACAGGTGTAGATCCTGACTTTTGGATCTCGATTTGTAAGGGTCCACATATTCCTGTTACTTTATCAACAGCTCAAGCTACACTGTACAAGACTGCTAGAATACCAATTGAAGACCAAACTCTGGATGAAGATGATTATAAGAAAATCAAAATTGATCTTAAAGCATACTCTATTTTGACCCAAGCACTCAAAATGGATGTGCTAAAAAGATTGGAAAATATGGAACTGCTAATCTGTTTGGGATGCTCTCAAAATTATGTGTGAAGGTAGCAGTGAAGTTGCTGAAATTAATAAAGACAAGTTGGTCAATCAGTATGAAACCTTCCATCACACCAAAGGAGAATCCATATCACAACAACTACATAGATTTGTACAGTTGGTCAATGACTTGGAAATTATGGGTGTGTCATACAACATTAAAGAACTCAATAAGGAAATGCTTCACAGTCTGCCTAAAAGCTGGAAGCAAAATGTCACAATGCTGAAAATACTCTTGATCTTGAGAGTACCACTCTAGACATTATGATAGCCAAGATTGAAGCTCTGGAACTTGATGAACGAAGCAAAAATCTGAGTGGGCCAAGAGTGATTGAAGCCTACAAATTCCCTTCAGAATCACATTCTGTTGAAAATGCTTTCATCACTATAGAAGATGACTTCATCTCATCAAGAGATCAACTGAACAATACTAGATTCATTGCATCTCCATCATTCAATCACCATTCAAGTTCAGCACAAGCTCCAAAAGTCTCCATTGCACCTACAATCTCTCAAGAAGACTTAAAACTAGAAGAGAAAAAGGCAACCTACAATGCCTTTGTTGCAAGTTTTGAAGCATATCTTGGGGGAAGACTCACTTCTGCCTATTTAATACAGGAAGATTTAGAAGAATTAGATACTGATGATGTTGAGGAGATGGATCTACAGTGCCAAATGGCAATGATTGCCATGAGAGCAAAGAAATTCTTCAGAAAAGGAAGAAAATTGAGCCTGAATGAGAACACAAAGTTTGGAGATGACAAATCCAAGGTAAAATGCTTCAACTGTGGCATGACTGGCCATTTCTTAAGAGAGTGTAATGCTCCTAAAAGAACCAACCATTCAAGGAACTCTCCTGGTCAATCATCCTCACAGCCTAATTCAAGCTATCACTCAACCAACCATCAATAGCAGTACCATCATTCTCATCATCAACAGACATACCAAAATCAACCACAGTTGACAAATCAAGCCCATGCAAGTAGCCAGCCTTCTGCCGGTGCCCTTTTTATAAAAAAAGATGGGATATGTGACTGGAGTGTGTATGCTGAGGAAGTCAAGCCTTAATTCCAGAATCATGCTCTCATGGCTCATATCAATGATGGACCATCTGCAATGCCTACTGATGTAAAAACCAACCTTTGTAGTGAGAAATGCATAAATGAATTACAAGAATATAGGGAACATAATCATAAACTGGCAGATAAAATAAAAGAAGAAAAGGTGAAGTCAGAAATTATGAAGAGAGAACTAAAAAGTATAGAAATCAAAACCAAATCTCTCATTTCTGACATAGAAAAACTGCATGGTGAGAAATACAATCTTGTAGCTGAAAATGAGCTACTTACTGAAAAGTTAGCTCAAGCTAAAGCTCAACAATCTATGACTGAAGTGAAACTTGAAACGTTTCAATTGTCTTCAGTCAAGCTGCAAGAAATGCTGGATTCACAAAAGGATCCAAAGGACATGTCAGGGATTGGGTACAATTCATGTCCTCCACCATACAATGACAGTTACACTGTCATGCCTGACTCTGTATCACTCTCTGAATCAATTGAACCTAAAATTGTGGAACCTAAATCAGAAGTGAAACAAGTGACAAATCCTCAAAACAAACCTGATGTTTATTTTGAAACCAATGAGGACAAAATCAAGTTAGGACACCCAATCAAAATCAAAGAGTGTTCAGACAAGACAGTGATTGTCAAAAAACCATCAAGCCCTGTAAAAACAATTGTACCTTTTATAAAATTCATACAATCTTTTTAACAAGGTAAAAAGAAATATGTCAAAACAGTGAAACCCACTACTGAGAGTACTTCTGATAATGAGATTGTATCTCCACAAAATTCAAGCAAATCAGAAAAGGTTTCACTGAAAAATAAACCAACTATAAAACTGAGTTCAACACACAAAACTTCATCAGACCCATAGTCATCCAAATTAAGGAAGGGAGTTGGATTTGATATCTATAATAAAGAACATGTTGACCAGTTTGAGAAAGAGGTGAGAAGTGGGTTGAAGAAACAGAAACAGCCCAGACAAATGAAGAAGAGTAGTATTGTGAAACAATCTACAAAAAGGGCTGATTCTGACTCATCACCTAAAGAAAAGAAAGTGACATATCAAAAGAAAGTATCAGTTGAATCACTCAAAGAAAAATCTAATTCAAGAAACAAACAAATGTATTGTGATATTTGAGACATGTTCAATCACAAGACAGATAAATGCTTCTTCAATCAATATTGTTCTATATGTGATATGAACAATCACTCCACCAAAAATTGTTATTTCAACAAGTGTTGTTCAATCTGTGACAAGAACAATCACAATACATCTGATTGTTACTTCAATCAAGAGGAGTTGAGAATTCCACAAAACAAGCCCATCACAACAATATCCACTGTGATGCATTCTGTCAAACATCATCTTCATAATAATCAATCTAGGACTTCTAGATCAATAAATGACAGAAATAACTCAAAGGATTTAAGGAAGGGTCAAAGAAATCATCTCACAATGAAACACAAACATGACCTTCCGAAGCAAAAATTCAACTTTTGATAATGAAACTCGGGCTAAATTTTTACAAAGAAATAGAAACCAACGATTTCATTATTCATCTAAATCCTCAGTGGATGTAGATGAGATGACTCAACCAATTCATTACCAAAAATCTCCCAAAACACCTTGATGTAAATCACCATTCGGAGGAAAATACCAGGAGGTGACTATCATGAATAGGAACAGGAAACTCAAGACCATCATCGCTTGGGTTCCTTATTCTATCTAGTTCTTTTTGTTTGTAGGTTCATCCACACAGGTCTAATAGCCTATGGTATGTAGATAGTGGATGCTCCCGACACATTACTGGAGATCGTTCCCTCCTTCATGATTTTAAGTACATACAACGGACTACTGTGGCATTCGGTGGAGATTCAGAAGGTGGCAGGATTACAGGAGAAGGATCTGTGATAAATGGGATGCTTAGCTTTGACAGAGTGAATTACTGTGAACAACTGAATTTCATCTGCTAAGAGTGTCTCAGATCTATGACAAAAAATATTCCACTCACTTTACAGACACTCAATGCTACATACTGAAACCTTTAAAAATATGAACAAGTTAGTCAAAGGAAACCATGTCATTGGTCTTCCTCAAAAGAATTCAATTTTATTGATCAATGTTCAGCGTGCCTCAAAGGAAAACAACACAAATCGTCTCACAAAACCAAGCTGGTGAACACTAACAATACTCTATTGAAGTTACTTCACATGGATCTCTTTAGACCAACTCATGTAATGAGTATAGGAAAGAAACAATATTGTTTAGTGATCATTGATGACTTTTCTCGAATCAAATGGGTGTTCTTCCTACTTCATAAAAATGAAGCATCCCAAATCATTCAAGAATTTATCACTAAAATTGAAAATCAACTTGATCTCAAAGTCAAAATAATAAGAAGTGATAATGGTACAAAGGTCAAAAATGAAAATATGAGTTCCTTTTGTTCAACCAAAGGCATTGCTCATCAATTCAGTACAGCTAGAACTCCTCAACAAAATGGGGTAGCTGAAAGGCGAAATAGAACACTGATTGAAGCAACAAGAACCATGCTAGCCGATGCTAAACTGCCAATCACCTTCTGGGCAGAAGCAGTTAACACATCGTGGTTTGTGCAAAATCGAACTCTCATTGTTAAAGAAAGTAACATGACACCTTATGAACTGATATTTCAAAGGAAACCATTCATTGGATTCTGCAAATCATTTGGTTGTCCAGTCCCAATATTAAACACCCGTGATCATTTGGGAAAATTTTCATCTAAGTCTGATCAAGGATTTTTTGTAGGTTATTCTTCCGTCTCAAAGGCTTATAGAGTGTTCAATCCTAGACTAAACATTTTTGATGAATCCACAAATGTTCAATTCAAGGAACATTCGTTTCCCAAATCTACAAATGGTCCTAATTGGTTGTTTGATATTGACACTTTTACGAAATCATTTGACCAATTTCACTTGTCTGATGCAAGAAATATATATTCAGATGACACTTCATCAAATGTAGAAAGAAGAGAAAGTTATCCATTGATCCCACCTACATCTGATGAACATATGAATGAAGATGTTCCTCTTCAAGCTGATCCAATCAGAAACTTGTCACAAAACCTTAGTATTTCTTCTGAAGAAGGTCCCAGCCTGGTACCATCTTACTCAGATGACTTGTCATATGATATGAGAAATAAAAAAACAAGCTTCTCATCCAGAAGAAACTCAAGGTACTTCAAATGATGCAAGCAACCTCAGTGCTGCTGAAGATGTAGCAGTTACTCAAACAGAAATTGACAATCTTCATAATTCAACAACAATACAAGATGATTATGCCTCTGACCATAATGAACTGAATGTCTCCAATCTTGATGTCACTATTACGGGTGACATCATTCCCACCTCACGAATACACAAGAATCATCCGGTTGAAACCATTATTGGTGATCTTAATGAGAGGGTGACAAGAAGCAAGTCAAGTATTGCAATCATCTGTTTGTTCTCATGCTTTCAATGTCAAACAGTACCCAAAAACATCAAAGAGGCGCTTCAAGACAATAGTTGGATTGAAGCAATGCAGGAAGAATTGCTCCATTTCAAGAAACAAGAAGTATGGCAGCTGGTAGATCTTCCCCAAGGACAATACCCTATCGGTACCATATGGTTGTACAGGAACAAGACTGATGATAGAGGGATAGTTATCAGAAATAAAGCAAGACTAGTGGCACAGGGATACACTCAGGAAGAAGGAACTCACTACGACGAGGTGTTTGCTCATGTTTCCAGACTAGAAGCAATCAGAATCTTTCTCGCATATTCTGCATCCATGAAATTTACTAGTTTATCAAATGGATGTAAAGTCTGCCTTCTTGCATGGAAAAATTGCTAAAGAAGTCTATGTAAGTCAACCACCTGGCTTTGAAGATCAAGATTTTCCTCACAGAGTGTACAAGCTCGACAAAGCTCTTTATGGTCTTCATCAAGCTCCAAGAAAGTGGTATGAGACTCTATCATCCTTTCTTCTTGAACATGGGTATGAAAGAGGAAAGATTGATCAAACTCTCTTGAGAAGAATAAGAGGAAAAGACATGCTGTTAGTCCAGATCTATGTGGATAACATTATATTTGGCTCAACAAACAAACAACTCTTCAAAGAATTTAAAGATCTTATGCATTCAAAGTTTCAAATGAGTGCTACAGGGGAACTCACATTCTTTCTGGGAGTGCAAATCCAACAAACAGCAGATAGAACTCATCAATCAATCAAAATATGTAGAAACCATGCTGAAAAAATTCCACTTTGCTGATTGTCAGTCTATAAGAACTCCTGTAGATACTAAAGTGAAGATTGGACCTGACCCTGAAGGCAAATCAGTGGATCAAACTCACTATCGATCAATGATAGGTTCACTTATGTATCTAACAGCCAGTAGGCCTGACATTATGTTTGGTGTTTGTGTGTGTGCTAGATATCAAGCTCATCCAAAAGAATCACATGTGAACACAGTCAAGAGGATATTCAGATATCTGAAGGGCAAACCAGCTCTCAGATTATGGTATCCAAAGGAAGGAGAATTTAATCTCTATGCCTACACAGACAGTGATTATGGAGGATGCAACTTCAACAAAAAATCCACTTCTGGTTGTTGTCAATTTCTTGGTCCCAGACTAGTATCCTGGCAATGCAAGAAGCAGACAAATGTGTCTGTGTCCACAGCCGAAGCTGAGTATATTGTTGCCTCAGCATGTTGCTCTCAAGTTCTCTGGATTCAAAACCAGATGCTTGATTATGGTTTTAACTTTTTGCATACACCAATTTCTATTGACAACACAACTGCTGTCTTTATAACTAATAAACCAGTTCAGCACTCAAAAACAAAACATATTGAAATTAGATATCATTTTTTGAAAGACTGTGCTGAAAAGGGTTTAATCAAATTGATTCAAGTACCAACATAAAATCAATTAGCTGATTTGTTTACCAAGGCATTTGAACCTGGTAGGTTTGAATTTCTGGTTCAATCAATTGGCATGATTAACCTTGAGTAAAAACTTTGAAAAACATCAAAAATATTTTAAAACATTAGAAAAACCACAAAAAGAAATCAAGTATTATAAATAAAAGAATCATGTGTGTGTAGTAACCTAAACACACCAGGTAATGATACTTTATGAATCTCTTTCACCACATCATGTTTCATCTTTGTTTTACTGAGAATAGACCTTATGAAACTTGCACATAGTGCAGATGTCATGATCCAAAAGATTCCTAATGTGGAACACATCTAAAATTGGATGAATCAACAAAATAATACATTCCAAGTGAATGATCAAAACAATCCTATCATGGATCTCCTTCCAAAGTGAAGTGAAAAGAATCCTAATGTGGATCAACATGAAAAAGGATCAAATTAAAAGAATCCCAATGAGGATCAGTGAATATGAGATTTCATGACTTAAGTAACCTGGTAAGAAAAGTTGTGACAAAGTTCTACCATGCATTGTATAAGGAGGGTTGATCATTCCATGCTTATGTGTGTGAGGTACACACTGAATAATAAATCAACCAAAACATGATAAAAGTCATTTGCATCAAAATATCAACTAGGTATGAACTTAAGAGGACAAACATACCTTCAATCTTCAAGTTCATAATCGTGTCCATTTAATTATAAAGGATGCACATGTGTAATGTAAGATTGATATGATCCCAACAAGAGATTTTTCTCTTCATTATTAATATTAATAAAAAAAATTTATTCAAAACTTTTAAAATCTTTAAAGTTTCTCTCCACATATGGACATAAACTTTAGGGGGAGTAATTTACAATTTTTGAGTAAGTTCAAATTTTTGTTTATTAACTCAACTTTGAAAAACAAAACAAAAGGAATTTTAGTTGGTGTTGTTGCAATAAGTCAACCATTATATCTCAGCTTATGCAGATTCTTAGAAGCATGATAAGCCCAAGATCTCTCAAAATTAGGAAACTTGTATTTGTTGTAACATACAAGTCAATCCAAACAAAAATTGACAACTCTAATAGCCAACTCAAAAGAAAAATCAATGAAGGACACCTCTTCATAAGATGAATAATTAATTCAATCACATTAACTTTTGATTTAGTTCAAAAGATAATGCAGGTAAGTGCATTAGTTAATGCGGGTGAAGGTAACCCATGCATATAACTAATGCGGGTAACAATAATTTTTGAAGTTCAACCAATGCGGACAATGATTTTACTCTACCGCATTAGTGTGTGAAGTAAATGTGAATTTTGCTCTACCGCATTTACTACAACTCAAATGCGGACAACCAAAATGTCAAGTTTAACTTCCACATTTGCAATAGTAAACCAATGCGGACAACCAAAAAGTCAATTTTAACTTCCGCATTTGCAAATAGTAAACAAATGCAGACAACCAAAATTTCAAGTTTAAAGTTCCGCATTTGCAACAGTGCACAAATGCGGGTAGAATAAAATCAAACGCATTTGTAACAGTAGAGTAATGCGGACAGTCAATCAAGAATAAAGTCTTCCGCATTAGCTGCAGTCACAATGCGGATGACCAAAAGTAGTCAAATGCGTACTGTCATGTCAAAAGTTCATCTTCCGTATTAGCTACAGCCATAAATACGGATTACCAAAATCAAAAAATTAACCTTCAGCATTTGCCACAGTGTTGACTGTATATGCTTGTAAACTTGTAAAATTTTTCAAGTTGTATTATTTCACTATTTTAAGGAATTTGAACAGGTCATTTAATACTTTTCAAATTTGAGAGAACTTATAGTGAGACGAGCATCAAACTACAGTACACCACCATCATTCATCATCATCACAAACATTCAAAGATTTTGTTGTGTTTCATCATACAGGAACAAGCTGATATCATCTCGAAACTGGAAAAGGAAATCGAGAGCAAGAACAAAAGAATATCTGAGCTTTAAATGATGATTAAAAGAACTGATGAGAAGGATGATGATGAAAAAGAAGAACAAAAGAATGATGATGATAATGAAGAACAAGTGGATGACGAAAGTGAAACTGAGATTAAAGACCAAAGATTAGACATGGTAGTGTATTCTGGAAACACTGACCAGTCAAACTCAGAAAAGGGTGAATTTGAAGAACTTTTCAGTGCTTTGGATAGTTTTGCTTATGAATAATTCAGCATTGATGATGATTTTTGGGAATTCATTAACAATCAAAGAACTGAGGCAGAGCCTTTTGTATTCATTCCTAAATTGCTAGTGCCATTGGAAAAGGAATTGTCTCTGCAAATTGTCCCTACCATATCATTAACAGAAGAACAAAAAGAGGAACTAAGAGAAAGATATGAACAAGAAAGGAAAGAAGAAATTGCACCTGAACAAAGTGAAAAGAAGGATCAAGAGCCAAGCACACCTGAAAAGGTCCCTGAACCAAAAGATCAAACTGAAACCTCTAGCCCACAACTTCAAACTTACTAACGAAAGAGGAAGTATTTGGCAGAAAAGGATAAAGGCAAGAGGCCAATAACTGAAGAAGAACCGTCAAAGAAGCAAAATGATGACCCAAGAAGTTTAGCAGCAATTGTTGAATTTTTGAAAGAACATGAGCAGGCAGAAGCTCAGTTGAAAAAGTTGGCCAGAGCAATTGATTTAGAAGAAGGAGAAATTGCTGATAAAGATGAAGTGTTAAAGGATGTTCTCATGGAAAATCCACTTAAAGAAGGATAGTTAGTAGAAAAAATGGTAACCAAAGCTCAAACTGATGACTTGATGATTAAAGCCATGTTCTTGATCAATCAAGGCTATGATCCTGATGAAGTGTGTGCAATGACTTATGAGAAAATGAACGAAGAGGAAGAGAAAGTGAAGTTGTTGCTTGATCCAACAATAGACACTGACTATGAGAAGACAATGTCAAAGGACACTCCAATACTCAAAGACTCATCAATGAAGAAACCTACGAGGTATGAAGTTCCACTACCAAGAAGGGGTCCTCTATAAAAGCTTTCACAAATGAAGAAATCAACCTCATCCCATGAATCATTATTTCCTAATCCTTATAACATGTCTGATAAGGAAATGAAGGATGACCTTTCAAGTCAGGGATTCACAAAAAGAAAGATTGCAAACATGAAGACAGATTCATTAAGGATTGCCACACTTCAATTAATCAATGAAAAGAAAGACAAACTCAATAAACTGGAAGAAGAGTTAACAAAAACCAAACCAAGAAAGAAAATGTCAGCTGAAGACATGCTTCTCAACATAAAAGATCAAGAACTACTTGCCCCAATGCTCCAAAAATATCCTGAATGGTTCGCAGAACCATCTCAGTTGAAGCTGCAGGAAGGACTAACCACTGCTGAACTGATGAGAGAGGTATCTACTCCAAAAGGGAAAATAGATCAGAAGATAATAGCGTGGAAGTATGATAGCACCTCGAACATGTTCATGGTGAAGAGAATCTCAGGGCTAGTACAATTCTTCACAGAGTACTCAGCTTTGGTAAATGGCCTTGAGATTCATGATTTGAAGGAACTAGCTGAACTTGAACTGATCAATCATGCAGCTATGTTCAGGGGATATGAATTTGAGAATATACTTATGATGTTCAGAAGGACAAACAACTTCAATTCATTAAAGACAATTTCCTTAAGAAAGGATAAAACATTTGTCAACCCCCTGGAAAAGAAGAAAAAGGTGGAAGGAGAAGAAATAGTATTCCCTGAGTTGAAGGTGAAGCCAACTTAGTCTTTACAGAGGAAAGTAGTGTCTCGTACTCATTCTTTCATTCCTATCTCAAATGTGTACTATGATGAGAAAACATATGAGCTGGTGATAGAAAGGAAGTGGGGAGGAAAAGAAGGAGCTGATATTAGACTCTTCAGTGGATATGAAGTAAGACTACTTGATGAATCATACATCCACTACATTTATACCAGGCACTTCAGGGAATTAAACAACAAATTGGGTGAACAAGACTTGCACTTCTTTTTGAAATGCATCAAGTTGTTGAACCTGGCCTATGACAGAATAAAATTTAAAAGAGATAAAACAAAGAAAAAGAAAACACCACTGTAACTTGGAAACATTGTTAAACTTGAAGTAGATGTGGGAGGGAGTTTATTGAATCATAGAGATGGTCTTTCAACAATCTCCATATGGGAACCGATTTCTCTGAAAAACTTACCAATAGAAGCCATCCACAACATGAGCAAAATTAAAATACATGTGCTGAGTAGAGACAGGATGTCCGACGCAACTGATTTTGTAAACATGATCAAGACCATTCTGGATCCCACCAAAGCAGTATTCATACTACCTACTGAAGACCCAGCTGAATCTTCACAACATCTATCACCTCCTAAACATTAAGGAAAACTAGGCTATATAATCCTTAGGGGGAGTATTGTTGCATCCTGAAAGGATCATACATGCCAACTCAATAGGTGAATTGATGATTGTTTAGCTGGAATCCCACAAGTCCAAGATGCAATGCGGATGAAGAAATACAAGAAAGATAAAAAGTATTATCTTCCGCATTAGTTAATACGGAAGACAAAAATCTGATGCGGACAAGAGTTTACCCTTCCCGTTGACTAATGCGGAAGACATAATACTTATGCTGAAGAAGATACTCTTCCGCATTGACTAATGCGGAAGAACAAAATAATATGCGGACAAGACTTTGATCATCCGCATTGACTAATGCGGATGACCAACCAAATGCGCACAAGTATTTGTTCATCCACATTAACCAATGTGGATGACCAACTTACTAATGCTGATGATCAAGTGGAAATGCGGATCAAGGTTATCTCATCCCCATTCGTCAATGCGGATGAACAAGCAGAGATGCGGATCAAGACTTAGACTATTTTTTGAAGTAATAGGTCAGGGGTAGTTTTGTCATTTTGTAAAGGTATCTTGTCTTGTTTATAAATAGAATAGTTTACCTCTTACTGAGGTGACGTTTGACAGATAGAGGATTTTGTTCTAATTATTCTTTGTAATTTGTCAACATTCATATATCAATACAAACAGAATTTTTGAGTAATTTTCTTGCTTGATTGTTCTTCGATTGTTTGTTTCCGCCACTCGATCGTTGACTTGATTATCATATTCGATTCTCAGTAAGAATATCACTCTTACTAAAACCCAGTCATGTTTATGTGTGAGTGATGTGTTATCTTTCATCCTCAAAGAGTTTTCAAAACGTACGTATTATGTTTTATAATACTTTATGTATGACTTTACGTGGTGTGATGTATGAACACATAATTAATGAACGTACAGAATAACGTTACAAAGTGAAAGATAACGATAGAGTAAAAAATGACAACATTAGATAAAAAATGGTGAACATGAAAATGATGGATGTTGTGATCCGTGTCGCGTACCCCGGTACTGTGTTAGTCTTCGGACATGAGTTAGGGGTTTGTTTATCAGGCCCCTGAACAGTATCAGTCTCCGGACATGAGTTGGGGGTATTGCATGAGAAAAAGTGACGGATGATGAGATCCGTGTCGTGTACCCCGGTACTGTGTCAGTCTTCAGAAATGAGTTCGGGGTTTTTTTTATCAAGCCCTGGCACATTATCAGTCTTCGTACATGAGTTGGGGGTTTGTTTATCAGGCCCCGACACATTATCAGTCTTCGAACATGAGTTGGGGGTATTGCATGAGATGATATAATTAGGTGAGCGACTTTGTGTTGCAACAGACTCGAAGAGAGTTCAATCCCTGTGATTGACTTGAATGGGATCTTTGTTGCGTATCCCGGTGCTGTGTCAGTCTTCGGACATGAGTTGGGGGTTGTGTACATGCCCCGGCACAACATCATCTTTCGAACATGAGTAGGGGATATTGCATGAGACAAGATTTGAGTAATAAAGAGTAATGAGTAAAGAGATCAATGAATGCACGAAATTTAACGAACGTAAGGAAAGATAATAATGATATTATCTATGTGTACGTACAATGTGTGAGCATGTACGAAAGTATAGTATGATTTGAAATAAAGAAAATAACGGTTTTTAACGAGACTAAGTATTTTATTATGAAAAGTAGAACTCACTCAGCGTCGCTGACTTTTGTATGCATGATAGTTGGCAGGTATTTCGTTGATGCTGTGTAGTTGCATGCATGGATGCATAAGCTACTCGGTGCGTATTGAGGCTGGCATCCATATTTTGTCTTGTCATCGTATTTTGAGATGAAAACGAATGTTGTAAATGAATGAAATGACACGTTTTTTGTTATTAATAAAACTTTTAAATTCTGTTGCAAAATAAATGTACGTTTTAAAATGTTTTATGTGCGATGAATGACCAACTGTGAGATGCCCGGGAACAGGGCCTTACAACATGGGAAACTAAAGAAGAAATAAGACATTATTACCAACGTATGTTTGAGGAATAATAGGTTTTATGGACGAAATCCATATTAGGGGGCTGGACTTGTAACACCTGAAAATTTAAATAAAAGGCAATAAGATAAAGGAATACAATTTAACCAAATTGACGGGTTAAATGTGTAAAAATTACAAAAAATTATACTAATTTGTACAAAAGTATCATGGTCACCCATTCCATGTTACTTTCACATTTTTCAATAGGTTTTAGAGAGGGAAAAAGTAGAAAGCTTCAGGTTTGAGCAAGATCAAGAAGAAGGTCAGATTTGAGGTGAGTATTAGTGTTTTAAGTTGTTCTTGACTGATTATAGCCTAAGGTGTATGCTTATATGTGTTTGTGTGTGTTCGGCTGTGTGTTTTGGTGGATTTTTGGTGTTTTGACTCATTATCATTCCGTTTGAAGGAGTCATACATGAAAGTTGCAAAAGGTGAGTTCTAGAACCCCACTTTTATGTTTTTAACTAATTATGGGGCTGGATATACATGTTTAAATATTTTTGTACTTTGTGGATATGAACCCATATGTTTATGTGCATATGAATGTGGGTGGGTGAATGTTAGGGTCTGATTCATGGTATGATTATGTTTTATATGTGTTCATGATGCTTACAATGTCAGAACTAAGCTTAGGACATGTTTGGATGTGAATTTAGGGAATAAAATGATGTTGTTAATTATAGTCAGTTGTTCATGTGCCTAAGTCCCCATGCGCTGAAGTTCATGCGACCAAATAGTTCCCACGCACCTAGGATTATTCCTAAATTGACTAAGTCCCCGAGTTAGATACCCCTAAAGGATGCACACTGGGGTGTAATCCTTGTGATTCACTGTATGTATAGGACCCTAGCCGCTTGCCCTAGGTACTAGAGTTAGCTTCGTACACAATTTTCGAGGTCTATTTATAGACCTTAGGTCGAGTACCAGCTTCGTGCACAATGTTTGGGGTATAACACATCGCATTAGTTTGGAATCTAAGTAAGAAAGATGATGAATGTACAAAATGTACGGTAAGGAAGACAATGAATGAAAATGAAATACAATGATGATGTGCATTAAATGATGAATGAAAGTTAATGAATGATGAGAAAGATAGTAATAAGATTATCTACTTGTACATATGATGCATGATCCCTTATAACAGTAAAGAACGGTTTTAAACGAAGTAAAATTTTATATTTTTATAAAACTCAATAACACTGACTTTTTATATATTTTCTAGTTGGTAGGTAAGAGTTGCTGAGGATGGCACGGAGCAGGTACTTGGCTTATTTTGGATGGCATCCATTTTGTATAACAATGATTTTTTATGATGTAATGAAAACAATGATATCTTGTAATGGTTGACAATGTTCTATTATTTTCAAAAATCAATTAATAATATATAAAATGGTTTTAGTTAAATGATTCCGTTGTAGTATTTTAGTAAATGTAGATGAATGTTTTTTGTTTTATGTGCGATGATTGACCAACTACAAGTGTTCCAGGAACGAAGCCTTACAACTATGAAATTGCTAGATTGAAAATCTAAAAGATCACATACTTTTTTCATGTAAGAAGTTGTTTGAACTTGAACAGATGGGAAAAGTTTCAAAAATAATTAAACTACTCGCGTAAAAAGTTGACTTGTTTGCAAGAGAAGTTTACTTCTACTCAAATTCAAAATTATATGATAACCTAACTTGTCGTGTAAAAAGTCTAAGTTTTCAAAAAAATTTGTGTTGAAATTTTTCTGAGTCTGAAATTTTTATACTTGTCAAGTTTGTTTAATATTTTAGATGGTGAGACCTATGGTTTTCAATAAAAACCATAATGCTATAGGTTGTCTGGGAGATGTTTTGGATGACAAACCATTGTTTAGATCTTTGATTGAGGGACTTAAGAAATCCCTATTCATCATGATATTTGGGCTAATCCTACTAAATATATTGATGTTATATATCAGTTATGGCACACAACTGCTAATGAGATTAATGTAGATGGAGAACCTTGCATTATTGTCACTTTTAAAGGGAAGAGGGTTTTCATTACAGTTGAGGTGATCAACAACGTGTTATTATTAGAGGATGAACCTCATTCTCCAGTTAGGATTGATTATGATGTTGCTAAAGACTATTTAATCCGAATGAGATATATCCATAAATAACCATCATTGGACAATAAGTACCTAACTCCATTTTGGATGTACTTGTTTCATGTGGTGATCCACTATCTTAGCAATCTGGAAGCTGGCATGGATAGTCTTGAGCATTTTATTCAGATCCTCTAGTATCACTTGCTAATGATCAACCTATAGCATATCAACAATTAGGTTTGTTGAGATGCAATAGAATGTTATAGATGTGCGAGAAAGAAATTCATTATTTGGCCTAGATTCTTAAGATGATAGTGAATGCTTCACATCTTGAGTTAGTTGTGTCTGATTTATCTACCTATGTTGTAATGATGATCAAGAAGGACATTTTCACTTATCTAATGGGTGCTCGTGGGAATTCTTGGGATGGATCCCATTTTGCTAAGTTTGGGAGATTTATTGAGGGTTTTCAAGCGGAGGCACGATAACAAGAGACTTAGATACACCATGTTGAAGAAGTTGACATAGCTGGTACTTCTACTATTACAACTCAAGAGGCTCTAGAAAGTTCTCAAGCTAAAAGATCTGATATGGGTGAAGTGAACACTTGGTTCACTAAAAGTGGTAATGAGACTAATAATGATCATATTGGGAACATACCTTATGTCTTGCAAGCACATCCCAATGTGCAAGAAAATCCTTCAAAACGCATTGCTGATGAACGTTATGTTGATTTTGTTCTAGAAAATGTCCGTACTACTAAGGGTAGAAAGAAGAAAATTTCTAGGAGAGCTAGAGATAGTCCACGTGGGAGGGGTAGAGGATGAGGAGTGTTGAGAAAGTGATGACAACTATGTCGACCGATGATGTTCATATGTATGATATTCCAGTTGCATAAGTGAGGCTTCAACAACTATAACATCATAATCTATACCCATTACTGATGATGTATTGTGGACACCATCGAGGGATCAAACTCATGAAGACTTAATTGGAGAAGCTAATTTTCTTCATACTACTCCAGAGCTTCGACCACAAATATAGTCAACATCCACCAACCAGGGATACATTTGAGTAGAGTGTTAGAGACTTAAAGAAGGAGATGTTAGAAAAGACTAAGAAGATTGATGATTTGTGTTAGAGTTTGGAAGGGAAAGATGAAAGGATAAAGAGTTTAGAGGGTCAGTAGCAACTTATGTTTAGTTACTTTCAGATCTTGGAACAGAACTTACGAGATCTTAGTACCTGTCTGTGTTCTTTATTTACATAGCAGCATACCATAAAAGTTGGAGAATCTAGTAGATAGCAAATGGCTGGTCCTAAACCTTCTGATGATCGTGTCACCGATATAGATCGTGTTGTTGATCCTATTGATACAGAAAGGACAACAAACACTACTAATGTTGGTCAAGAGCCTTTATCTCATCTTCCTATTCAGGCTACTAAGGATCAACTTGTGCTATACATTGGAGAGGCGTTGTGGAGGCTGAGCATGTTATGCCAATTCCTAATGATGATATAGAGCATTTAGACTTTGCATTTAGTGATGATGTAAGGCCCCATTCCTAAGACTCTTACAACTGGACAATCATCGCACATAAAATATAAAATATACATTTAAATTTGCTAAAACATCATAGCGGAATACTTAATAAACCATTTCACATATTAATGACCACTTTTGCAAGATAATACAATAATTGTTAACCATTACAAAAAAATCTCATTGTTTGCATTATATCACAAAAATGTCATTTAACATAAAATAGGTGTCATCCCAAAAACATACTAAGTAGTTGCACCCATACTATCATTAAGAATCATCACCTACCAACTATTAAACATACAAAAGTCAGCAACGCTGAGTGAGTTCTACTTTTATAAAATAAAATACTTTTACTTCTATTTAAAATCGTCTTTTACTTTGACATGCAATCATACATCATACATAAAAATAGATAATTTATTACTAACTTCCATCATTATTCATTATCTTTCATTCAATGTACATGAGCATTATCATTCATTTTCATTCATAGTCTTCCTTACTTATCTTTCATACATTCATCATCTTTGTACTTACATTCGAACCAATGCCATGTGCCATACCCTGAACATTATGCACGAAGCTTGTTACTCGGCTTAATGTTTATTAATAGACCTTGAACATTATGCATGAAGCTGACTCCAGTACTACGATAAGCGATAAGGGTCCCATACATATGGTCAATCACAAAGATTATATCCAGTGTTCATCCTTCTAGGGTAGCTCACACACCGTTGAGCTAACACCCTTCACTGGGTGTGAATCTCCTTATACTGCTTGCAAGGCTTTTCTTACCTTCGTTCTTTCATTATTGCATGCATTCATGCTTTTATACGTTCGTCTTATCATTATCATAAACTTCCGCTTTACGTTACATAATACTTTTAACTCACTTCATAATTATAACACGTAAGTCAAGGAATAATACATAATAGGATCATAAGGTCAACATAACACATTCAAACATAACTTGACCAAGTATAATTCATCATAAACACATAACTGACTCTCCGTAGAACAGTGGGGGTTCGGTGGTGGTAGCCCCTGGTAGCGGGGTCTTTGGGGCGGTAGCCCCTAGTGGGGTCCAACGGGCAACGCCCCTGGCTGGGGCCATGCTAACATGGAAAACTTATAAACAAATGGAACTTCTTGTTGAATCCTCTTAAAATCTTGTCCTCTAAAAATGTATATTTTATATGCATAATAGCCCCAAAAGATAGAAAAATTGTAAACAAAGGAATCTAGAACTCACCTTGAATAAGTGAGCAGTTTCAAAACTAAGCTTTCGAGAAGGTCTATAGATAAGTTAACACTCAAAAGGGTTGATTTCTACCTAATTTCGTTGCCAGATTAGCAGATTCGCTAGCAGATTCGCTAGCAGATTCACTACCAGTTTTGCAGGCAGTTTCACTAACACCTTCGCTGGCAGTTTCGCTACCAGTTTTGTTGAGAGTTTCACCCAACTTTTGTTGGAAATCCAAGTCCACGAAACTACCAGCGAAACTATAGTTTTGCAAAATGCTTCATAGTTTCACCGGACAACTACCCAATTTCACTGGATGAACCCACACTTTCGCAAAACGAGTTGAAATTACGAATCAACCCATTTGAACCAAAAACTCCAACCTTTTGCATCCAAATCCTTGGTTTATCATCTAAGAAGCTATATCTAAGCTTTTTAATTTTTTTCTTACACAAAATATGAGTTTTGGATGATTTTTTGCCTGTTTCAAAAACCTCAAACCATAGAATTCTTGTTAATGTAGAGAAATGATTAAATGATGTTTTTATGTGGATTCTTGGTTTTTTCTTGTTGTTTCGATGCCCACAAACACAAATCTTCAATCCTTTTATCAACTGAGCCTTGGATCTCCACCTCCTCTCTACTTTCTCTCACTACACTCTCTCTAGAAGTTGGGTGTTGAGTTGCAAATAAGAGTGGATCTAGCTTATTTGTTTATATATCGAGAGGTATCGGGACTTTAAACTCGTGTAACATATAACACCTGAGTTTTACTTGGTCCATAATCCATTCCCGCTTATTTTCATTAAATAACCCTGACTAAGCCTATTATAATTAATTGGCTTATTTTGACTTTATTCTCGGTGATACAAACAAAGAGGATGTAGATGATGCTAAGAATGATGATTGTAATGATGATGATGAGGGATATAATGATAAAGGAGACGATGATAAGAAGGATGATAATGATGATCAAGGGGGCGATATGGATGTGTAACTGGTACTTCTGGATCATCAGGCACTAACAATGTCTCTAGACCCAGTCCTGATGATCCAATGGACAATACACCTTTGGATCATACCATCAAAGCTGCAAATGAGAAGGAGTTTTACTCTTTCTAGCAATCACTAATGGTTGAGGAAGAAAACAAAGATTTGCTTCACTCGATGATTTAGAAGATGCAGTAGACTACATCGACATATTTAGACATAGTCTTAAGGAATTATTCTCTTATATCTTGATTGAAGAAGGATAGATAGTTGGAGAGACAAGTGTGAGGGAAACGAATAACAAGACAGCAGATCAAACTTTTCACAGTGTTGTACATCAGGTCGGTAAAATTAGTGTTGAACCTCCTCCACCACTGACTTATATACATACGTTGAGACATTCCAACCTTTCACAAGGTACAAAAACTCAAATCCTATTATTAGTTGGGCATATGATGCTGAGAAGAAGCTTTATGTGATTAAGAGACGAGCTAGGCGACAAAGTATTTTTAGGATGAACACGACTTTCATACACTCAAGTCATCGGATTTATATGTTATGGGTTGTGTTCCATTCATTAGCCCCATTAAGTATGGAAAGGGTAACTAGATCATAAGTATGATATGAAGGCATAACAAAACCAATTTCAAGAACTTCAAAACAGCCAAATCTAAAGTCATTAAAGACGAGATTTGGATTGATCCTAACACTAACAAGCCAATGAAAATAAGGGGTTATAAGAATTTCTGGTATGTGATCCCTATACATGCTCCAGTGCCAGTTAAAAGCTTATTTAGCTGATATGGTGGAGTTATGAAATGAGATGGGACAAGCGTTGATACAGTGAGTTGAAAAATATTATCATATCATCAACCGTACAAACTTGCATAAGTTTGGAAGGGACAATTTGATGAGGTTGCAAGCTTTTCACGTTGCAGCTGATGAATCGATTCACGTTTTGGCAGCATAATTCGGTTGGTTGATTACGAAGGCCTTGGACAACAATATATGTGCTTATGGGGGAAGTTACAATGTTGCAGACGTGGACTTCTAAACGCATTGATTTACCGAGCCTAGGGGGAGAATATAAGGGTTAACCTAGAGGCTCGGTAAATCAAATCAAAATGATGATCAAGATCAAAGTCATGTGTGAACCTAATGTTATCGCGTGAAAACATGCATCTTGTGAGATATTTTCAAGTCGCGCGAGAACTAGTTGATTCGCATAAGAATTTCTAGTTAGTATAAGTATAAAAGTTTGTTTTGTAATTAAGTATTTTTTTCATTCTCTTGATTTTCATACGTATTGTAATCATTCCAAAATCAGAGAGTAATATACTTTGAATTTATTTACAATTGTGCTAATGTGAATTTGATTCTACTTCATCTTCTACCATGAGCGATTACATTCTGCATTCTCCTCATGAGATCGATTGTGTTACCGTGTTGATCCTTACAACTATGTTGTTTTCTCAATAGAGGTGAGGCTGAATTCATGTCGAAAGATGCACATCTGGGCTCATTTCTTTGAGATTGAGCATGAGCGATAATGGATCCTTGTAGTTTTACCTCGTAATTGTAGTCAGATTCGTGCATAATGTTTGGTGTTTATTTATTACCCTCGACATAGTACTAGATTTGTGTAAAATGTTGAGGGTCTAGCATATCGAATGTATCCATATTAGACAGTTTGACTATTATGTAACATGGATATGTGATCACTAAAATAAATTTACAAAAATATTTTCCATGTTATTATAAAACTAGAATTTACTTAGCAACACTCTCTTTATGTGCATGTCAGTCGGCTGGTGAAAAGCTGTTAGGGGATGGCATGAGGATATAGCTATTTGTATCTAAAGACTGGCATCCAAGTTTCTGGAGAAATTATGTTTTTGTCTTGTAGTAGAACCGCAATGTTTTGAACCTAAAGAAAATTGTTTATTTAATGGCAAAAGTTAAAGTATTCAGCTACAATGTTTTCACATATCAACATATTTTATTATATATTATGTTATAAATTACCGATTGTGGGGTTTCTCGTGATCGGGCCATACTGTAAGGTCCCGTTCCTGGGACGCTTACAACTAGTCAATCATCGTACAAAAAAACATATATTTACATTTACTTAATAAAAACATGTAGCGGAAAAATTTAAACATCCATTTCATTTCATTATTATAGCATTTGCAAAATATTACATCGTTTTGTTGCATTACATCACAAAAACATTATAAAAACGGATGCCATCCATACCGAGCCAAGTAGCCGCCCCGTACCATCCTCAACAACCATTACCTGCCAGCTGGAAAATACATAAAAGTCAGCATTGCTGAGTGAGTTCTAGTTTTATAAAACTTTATATTACTCTCATTCGTTAAAACACTTCTTTAATATCGCACATGATCGCACATCATATGTACATCAAGGTAATAATTATTAACTTCATCATCGTTCATTTCGTACATTTCGCACGTTTCGCACATTTCGTACATATTGCACTTTTCGTACTTTTGTTATCTTTCACTTCTATCTAGGTCCTGTAGTTAACCGCCCTCTTGAGCACAAAGCTATATCATCTAGGGTTAAGAAACAATAACCCCATATCGACGTATCGCACGTATCACACGTATGGAGTAGTCACATAGACTAACTCACCCTATGTGCGAACCGTTAAAGGTTAGCCAAGAACACACGCTGTAAACACACAGTTGAACTAACAACTCTTCATGAATTGTGAACCTCCTTTCATTTGCTTGCAAGACATTTCATTCATTCATTATGTTCCACTTTCATTATCTTAAATCTTCCGCTTCGTTAAGATAATACTTTACATTCAATATCATAATCACACCACATAAAGTCACGTCATCATACGTAATAAGGAACATATTATACAATCATACATAACCCTCATCGTAGGCATCAATTAGACATCATCATCATGCAAGTCACATCACACATCACCCATCACATCATCTATGACTTCAAAAGTCAACTTACATAACCCCCGAGAAACTCCCAAGTCAAAGCCTACATTATACATTTTCCCCAAAATCAGAAAATAATTCTAAGTCTTTAGGCGCGTGGGCACTACGTAGGCGCATGAGCATTATGTAGGCGCATGGCCTTTTGGGTGCATGGGGAACACTTAGGATCATGGGAAACTTACAGGTCCATATGCACTATTAGGGCGCATGAGTAACACTTAACCTATTTTGGGCAATTTCTAAGTGCATAGGCACTATGTAGGCGCATGAGTGCCTAGGTGCATGGGAATCCTAGGCGTCTGTACACTTAGAAACATTTAGCCTATTTCTAGGCGCATGAACACTATTTGGACGCATGAGGTTTTGCGTGTATGGACACTTAGGCAGTTATTTTTGTTAGGCGCATGAGCCACTATTTAGGCGCATGAGCAGCCTAATTCACACTTAAACATCAAAATTCAGTCCCTAATCATCATACAACCTGTTCTAAGCTTAAATCATACATCCTAAGCCTTAGAAACACAATCATAACATCATCACACACATACATAGCCCAAAATCAAACCCCACCCGTAAACACACACATAAAGCATACGAGTGACAAACCCATTTTTGTAAAAAGTTTAATACATGCATTTCCAGCCCCAAAGAAGTTTAAAACAAGTATTAACAGGTTCATATAACTCACCTTTGCAGCCTCTTAGGTGTGACGTCTTCCAAACACATCTGCAATTGAGTTCAACTACCTACAAACCCACCAAAACACATCGAACACATACAAACATACATAAGCATATAACCGAGAAAGGCCAGTTAAGAACATCTTAAAATCATGATTCTTACCTTGAATTCGATTTTTATGCTCTTGTTCTTCGAAGACGGAGAGTTTCTACTCTCCTTTCTTTCTCTCTCTAAAATATTTGAGGTTGAGTGTGCAGAGAGGGTGATGGGCGGCCATGCCACCTTTATCACCAACTTTTAAACTTTCGTTCTTTTAATATTTTTTACCCCTTGACTTGGGTAAAATGATGTTTCTTTCTTTTTTTCACTTATTCTTTCTTTACTAACTTTAAAAGAATAACCAGGTGTTACAAGTCCACCCCCTTATATAGGTTTCGTCCCCAAAACCTGTTATTCCTCAAACAATCGTGGGTAATGTTGTCTCATTTCCTTCTTCGTCTCCCACGTAGACTCGGATCCCTTCTTGTACTTCCACTATACACGCACTAGAGAAACCACTTTATTCCTTAACATCTTCTCCTTCGGATCAATGATCGCCACTCATTGCTCCAGATAACTAAGCCATTCATCTACTTCGATATCCTCCAGTGATACAATCATATCTTCGTCTGCTAAACATTTTCTTAGATGAGATACATGGAATGTCAGATGAATTCCACATCTGGTAACTCTAATCTACAGGCCACCTCCCTTACTCGAGAAATGATTTGGAAAGGCCCTATGTACCTTGGGCTCAACTTGCCCTGCTTTCTGAACCGAATGATACCTTTCCAAGGTGTCACTTTCCACATAACTCTATCACCCACCTGGAACTCAATTGGTCTACGTCGTTTAGCAGCCAACAACTTTAGTCTATCTTTAGCTGCCTTCATGAAGGCTTTGATCCTTTCTAGCTTCTCAGTCGTAGCTTCGACCACTTTGACCCTCCCTAACTCTTTATGGCCATATCACCCCCAACATGGGTGTTCGGCATCTCCTACCATACAACATCACATAATGGGGCATACCAATATTGGTATGATAGATATTGTTATATGTGAACAGAGCTAACGGTAAGTGGTCATCCTAACTACCTCCAAATCAATGACGCTTGCACAAAGCACATCTTCCAGCGTCTGAATCGTCCTTTCCGACTGAGGATCCATCTGAGGATGATATGCCATGCTAATATGTAACCTGGTCCCCATCGCGTCGTGGAATTTCTTCCAAAATTTGGATGTAAACTGGGTGCCACGATCAAACACAATAGACACTAACATACCATGAGGATAACAATTTCTTTATTGAATAGATCCGCCTACCTCTCTGATGAATATGTCTCACAGAATGGTAGGAAGTGAGCAATCTTCATCACACGATCAACTATCACCCATATAGCATCATACCCTCATGCGGTACGCGGTAGCTTTGTAATAAAGTCCATGGTGATGTGCTCCCACTTCCACTCTGGTATGCCCAAAGGATGGATCTTTCCATACGGCATCTGATGCTTGGCCGTCACTTGTAAACAAGAAAGACACTTACTTGCATACTTTGTAACATCGCTCGTCATACTCGCCACCAATAATCTTTCTTCATGTCTTTGTACATCTTTATCATATTGGGATGAATAGAGAATCCAGTCTTACGAGCCTCATCCATAATCTTCATATGTAAATCCCCAAAACAGGGAATCCGCATCCGTCCAAACCGAGTTCTAACACTAAGTGTGTTTTCACCAAATTCCGCAACCAGACCTCTCATTCTTTCAGAGTTAAGATGATCTTCCTTCAATGAATCATCTTGGAACTCCTTGACTTGCTTCACTCGAATCGGCTTGGGTCTCTATTTTCGGCTAGGGGCATCTGCCACCAGGTTCGCTTTGCCCGGATGGTAATGGATCTCACAATCATAATCTTTTATGATCTCCAACCATCTTCTTTGGCTCATGTTCAAATCTTTATGCTTGAAGAAGTACTTCAAGCTCTTGTGGTTAGTGAATATAGTGCACTTCGTCCTATACAAGTAGTGCCTCCAAGTTTTTAATGCAAAAACCACGACTGCTAGCTCCAAGTCATGAGTAGGATAATTAACCTCATGAACTTTCAAGTGTCGGGATGCATAGGATATAACATTTCCTCTTTGCATTAACACACATCCCAACCTTGAGTAAGAAATATCTGAGTAAACCACCACATCTTCACTTCCATCAGGTACGAAAAAACAGGAGCTTGAGTCAATCTCGCCTATAACTCCTCAAACGGCTTCTCTTAAGCTTGACACCATACCAACTTTACATCCTTACGGGTCGACTTGGTTAGTTGAGAAGCATTCTTAAGAAGTCTTCAATAAACCTTCTTTAATACCCTGCCAAATCCAAGAAACTAAGAATGTCGAATGGTGTCTTTGGAGAATTCCATTGCATCACCGCCTCCACCTTTGTGGGGTCCACTGTAATCCCCTCCGGATTAACTACATGACCTAAGAACTGAACCTCGCGCAACCAGAATGCACACTTGGAGAATTTAGCATACAACTTCTCCCTTCTCAACATCTCCAACACCTCTCAAATGTGATCGGCATGCTCGTTCTCACTCTTGGAATAAAATCAAGATATCATCGATAAACATAATCACTAACTTATCCACATCGGCTGACACACTCGATTCATCAAATCCATAAAAGCTTTTGCACATTGGTCAAACCGAAAGACGTAACGAGAAACTCGTGGTGTCTATAACGCGTGTTGAAAGTTGTTTTAGGATTATCTTGCTCCTTCACCCTCAGCTGCTGGTAGCCAGATTGAAGGTCTATCCTTGAGAACCAACTGGCACGCTGGAGTTGATCAAAAAAATCATCAATCCTTGGCAAGGGGTACCGATTCCTCACCGTCAGCTTATTCAGCTCAAGGTAGTCTATACACATCCTCATACTACTGTCCTTCTTCTTCACAAATAAGACCGGAACACCCTAAGGATAGATACTTTGTCTAATGAACCCCTTTTCTAGCAACTCCTGCAATTGCTCCATCAACTCTTTCATCGCAGTCGGAGCCAACCAATATAGTGCCATAGCTACACGTATCAAGTCAATCTGGAACTCGATCTTGTGGTCAGGTGGCACTCCTGGTTAGTCTTTAGGAAACATGCCTCGAAAGTCACACACAACCATTACATCAAACAATTTTGGTGTTGGCGTGTCCACATCCTTTATGTAGGCCAAGTAGGCACTACATCCACGCCTCATGTACTTTCCCGTTGCCGCCATCGAAATCACTTTCGGAATATTTGTGACTTGATCATTGTAAATCATCACTGAACTCCCTTCAGGCGCTGTCAAATGAATCATTTTCATGCGACACCAATATTCGCCTCGTAGTCCGCCAACCAATCCATTCCTAGGACTATGTCAAACCCGCCTAAGGTCATCATAAAGGGTCTAACATGAAGCTTATGACCTTCTATTTCTACGTCAGAACCCTCTGTCATCTTAGTTATCCTAATAACTTACCTATGGCAATTTCAACATCAAAGGTGTATCTATACTCCTACGACTAACAGGCAACTTAGCACAGAAAGAAACAAAAAATAAAACTTTTACTAGCACCTGAATCAAATAACACAGAGCCTAAAGGTTGGTTTACTAGAAACATACTTGACCTAACATCGAGGTCTGTCCTATCCTCCTCATGCGTAATTGTGAATGTTCTAGCACTTGCCCTATGCCCTTCTCCTCCAACCTTCTTCGCTCCCGAACTTTCAGCCCTTGGCTTCTAGCAGTCCCTGCTCAGATGGCCATTTTCCCCATAGTTATAACACCTTATAACTCCACAATCTCTCGCCATGTGCCCAGGTTTCCCACACTTGAAGAATAGGTTTGATCCCCATTTGCATTCTCCCAAATGCTCCTTCCCGCATTTACCACATCTCTTCGACCCTGCAAAAGATGTGACCACACGCCGGTCACCCACCTTCGACGCGTTATAGTTCGGAGTGCTTCCGCCACTTCCAATCATTTCCCGTTCCAATTTCGGTCAACACCACCTTCTTGGTCACCTCAAACACGACCAATTCCCGCTCATCCTACAACCTTCCTGCCAAATCACCACCGACCTAACATTCTCGGTCGAGCAGCGATCATGTACCTACAGATATCCGGTAGCAACTCTTGGATGTCTCTTAATCTTCCATGATAAAGGCGTCACTTGATCCGTCACCAGTTGTGCCATCTCATTAAAATTGGTGGTGTATTGCTCATGGGTCATCGTTCTCCCGCCTCCAACTGCAGGAACTCTCTCTCAAATTTGTCCATCTCTCAGTGAGGACAGAAATCCTTAATAACCAGCCTCTACAAATCTGCCCACTTCATTCTTCCAATTTCCCAACTACCCTCGGCTTGGACGATATTGTCCCACTAGCACAAAGCCGAGTCTACAAATGACTGGCATCAAACTTCAGCTTCTGATCTTCTCGGCACTCGCTGATATTCAGTACGGCCTCCATCTCTATCACCCACAAGTGAGCAGCAGCAGTTGTGCCGTTACCATCGAAGGTTAGGGGCTTGCATCTGTGAAATACCCCGTAGTTACAGCCTCATGTCATTTCCTGCACAGGTTCCTCTTCCATCTCAATCAATTAAGGATCATGTGGTGTACACTCCTCTAGTTAGTGATCCGGATTCCATGGGTAAACCGGTGGATTCTGTCACTAAAGAGAAGGAGGCTACTTTGAAATCTAAAGGTATGATGCCCATTGTGAATTTGGATGAACAATTTGAAAATGTTAATGAAAAGTCACGTTACAACATGTCTATTTCTGAACTCAAAAAGACCAAACTAGTTACCAACCACGTGTTCCATGTTATAGTCCAAATGAACAAAAGGCTAAAGATGTTAAAAATGTTTAAACAATGAATTTTGTTAAAGAAGAAAAAACATCTAAAAAAAGTGTCCAAACCTAACCAGACTAACGTCACACCTGTATCACACACTTTCCCATTGAAATAGTTCCACCAACATGTAGAAGGTTGATCATGTTACAATTATGGAATGACTGGAAACATCACTTCTAATTGTCCTTACTATGAGACACCAAGAATGAAACTTGAACTTCATCACACTAAACCAAGTTATTTGAAAAAGAGTTCTATTACTCCACCAAAAAGAATTAATGAACCTAAAGTTCACACCGTACTCCAGACGTCTGTTTATCACAAACAGGCCTTACACAAAACTGGCTTATGGAAAGAAAGTCAAGTCTAGTGTCTGATAATGAGACAAGAAAAAGAATGATATGCCCTCACCCTCAAATGGATAGTGGGTTGAGTTTATGATGTCTGGTGTATCTATGTGTCTTGTGTTTGTGCTAATCTCCTCTATTGTATAGTAGTACTGACCTGGAGTGATGATCTCCTTTGCTGTATGTTGGTACTGACCTGGAGCTCTCATTGGCACATGATTAAATGGTCATCTCCTTTGTTATACGTGAGTATACACCTGGAGCTCTCAGCATTTTGGTCTAAGTTGTGTAAAACCATCTAAATGATGAATTCATCGCAGAATGCAATATTTTATCGATAATCAGTTGCACACTAATGCACAAGCCTTGATCTGTAAAGATCGTTACAAAATTCAAGAAATCCTGAGGTTAGGTGAGGGTTTTGCCAAGTGTGGGGTCCTAGCGTTTCAAAGCATTAATCAAACCTTAACGAATCATCTTCTACTTATTGAAAATGATATGGCATGGGTTTAAGTGGATAAACATATCAGTAATTGTTATTGATCTATTTGAGAATTTTAAAATCATTCAAATACTATGATTAGATTCAGTTATTAGTGTGATATCATTGCTTGTTTGTGTTTTAATTCATCTTTGTGCTAAAGTATATCTTCAGGATGTGATCTCATGATCGACTCAGTTCTGGGTTAAAAAAATATAGATAATGAAATGTTATATTAAATATATATAGTAAAATAAAAAAATTATAATAATTTTCATTTCAAAATTTCTTTAGGTCTTCCATATTATGTTGTTACAATTTTATCATTTTTCATACATTTCACAGAAATTGGGCACAAACGAACACGGGTTCGCTTGTTTTTCACACACACATAAACACGAGTTTATTTTGTTAAAATGAGATGATCTAGTTAGAAATTTTGAGATTGTGTTTGTGAATATGTTTCAGATATTTGCTTTAAGTGATGGCAGATCATCAGTTGAGCAGTGTTCATCAGAGAATATGTTCATCAAGTTTGTAGAAGATACCGAGCTAGGAATCATCCTATTACATCTTCTGAAGCACTCAAGATTAGAGATTTGGGAAAAATGTTCCAATATCTTTACAAACGATGCACTGCAAAAGGGGGAGCATCTAAATAGGGGGAGCTTATGAGATGAAAAATCATTCTCATTAGATTTAGAATGATTCAAATTGAAGATCTTTCTACTGTTGACTTGATGCTGATTGGTTTGAAGACATTGATAATGATAGATTATGGGGGTACATTGGTGTTGTAAAAGATAGTCTATATTATCAAGAAAATGAAAGTCAACAAAAGTCAACGTCACCGTCAAAGTCAACAAAAGTCAAACTCAACACGTTTGAGATAAAGAACCGAGACGAGACATTGAAGATTTAGAGGACTAGGAGTTTTATTGTAATAAATATATTTTGTGTGAACAAAATAAATTTTATCTTGTTTTTAGTCATTTATATGCTTAATATGTAATTTTGTATTAATTATACTAAGTCTAGGAGTTAAGTGCAATTAGTGAATATTAGTCAAGACTATAAATAGGTTAATTGTCATTAGTGTTGGTCAATTGTTGAATGACAATTTTGATTGCGGTTTTCATATTATACAACTCATATGTAATCAATATAGATCAATTTGGGGTTTATTTTGTTATTATTGTTTGATCTTAAAATCTTCACAATATTTGATTCAAGTGTTCTTCCTAGAGTTACAGTTCCCAATCTGGATAATGAGGTAGTTGTTCCTATCACTCCTGGATCACAACTAAATGTTTATCATCCTTTGGATAATGTCATTGGAGATGTTTGATCAGGAGTACAGACTAGAAATCAGCTATACTCAGCTGATTATGCCTCGATATGGAAAAGGGCTATCTTCATGATGGTGCATATCAATGTTTTGTGTCTTAATTTAAGCCGAAATATGTGAGTGAAGCCCTAATGATGAGGTGGACACTGTTGGATAGACCAAAAGGTGCTAAGGTGATTATCACCAAATGGGTCTTGGGGAAGATCACAAGGATGATAGGGATGGAATCTAGACCGGGTGCTAATACAAGACGTTTATGGCTTGCAAACCGAAAGATTTCTATGGCACCAAGGGTGCTATAGGGACTTACCGCTCGATGGACAAGATCGAGGCGGTACTAGCATAAAAGAGTGCAAGATGGAGCACATGGTATGATTCGCCTCCCAATCCCTGAAAGGACCAGCGCTTGAATGGTGGAAAACCATCATTCAGCCTCGAGGAAGAAATGCTACAGGCCGTATGAGTTGGGTCGAGTTCAGAGAGCTGATGATCAACAAGTGTTGTTCGATCAATGAGCTAGAGGAACTAGAATCTGATTCCTTAGGCCTAGATATGAAATGGCCGAACTACACCGAGTACATCAACCCGTTTCTAGCCCTCTCCAGACTGGTGCCCCACTTGGTGACACCAGAAGCCAAAGGTGTAGCCCTATTTATCTGGGGGTTACATCCTAGGTTCGAGGAATGGTCCGATCATCCAGGCCTACGACCCTAAAAGCTGCGGTGGATCTCACTAGTAGCCTAACTGATGACCTGGTTATGGCTGGATGGATAGAGCAAGGAAGAACTTAGGAAGAAAGAGAGAATGGGTTAATGCGAAGAAGGCAATGGGTAACAAAAGTGGTTCGATTAGGAAAGCAGGTGAAGGTGTGAGGGGTGACGATCAATGTGGAACGGCATGGAGGTTGTATATAGGCACAAACCCTTATTACAACAAGTGCAAATTGCACCATCAAGGGGAGTGCAACCCAATGCCTTGTTTCAGGTGCATGCGAACCTGCCACTTGATCAAGGATTGCTCATTCACGTTGGGTAAGCAGTGTTATGAATGTGGAGACCCATGGCACATGAGGAATAAGTGTGCCAAGCTGGCAAGAGACAAGGATGCGAGACCTAACATGCCTAAGGGAAGAGCATTTTTTATGCGACCAGCTGATGCTCGCAAGAAACCTGATGTGGTCAATGGTAAGTTCCTTATAAACAACCATCCTGCTACCGTACTCTTTGATACTGGAGCAACTGCTAGTTTTGTCTCTAGTGCTTTTAGGACATTGATTGACTTGAGTGTGTGTATCCTCACTGAACCATTTATCGTAGAATTAGCAGACGGTAACATTATAGGAACTAATGAAGTCATCAAGGACTATTCAATGAATCTATAAGGTAGCATAGAATGGAAATTGTAACTCCAGGATAAACAAACTTGAATCAAATCATGAAGAATTAGATCAAATAATGATACCAATAAAACCCCTTTTATCTATATTGATTACATATAATTTGAACAAAGTGGAAACCCAATCAATTGGTCATTCAACCATTTCCAAAACGTAATGACAAGTAACCTATTTATAGTCTAGACTAATATTTACTAATTACACTTAACCCCCTAGACTTAGGCTAATTAATACAAAATTACATATTAAACATAAAATGACTAAACCAACATAAAATATATTTTGTTCACACAAATATATTTATTACAATAAAACACCAAGTCATTAAATCTTCAACGTCTCGTCTTGGTTCCTTGTCTCAAACGTGTTGGGTTTGACTTTTGTTGAATTTGACCATGACGTTGACTTTTGTTGACTTTAACTATGTTGATAATATAGACTATCTTGTACAGCTCCAACAGAAATCGTGTGTGCGGAACGCCTACTTATGATACCGTTGAGCGATAGAAGAGTACTAGTGATTCGTGGTGAAGGAAGTGACACGCTATGCCCTATGATATCCCATCTGAAAGCTACCAAGAGCCTTGAGAAGGACGCCCAACTTTCATGGTCTACGTAATGAAAGCTAAAGAGGAGAAGAAGATTAAGAATATTCTAGTTGTTTCTGAATATCCAGAAGTGTTTCCCGAAGATCTACCGGGACTCCCTTAGAACCAACAAGTTGAATTCTAAATTGACCTACTACCTGGTGCTACACCAGTAGTTAAGGCACGATATCGACTCGCCCCTCCCGAGATGAAGGAACTAATGCTACAGATCCAACAACTACTCAACAAGGGATGTATTCGACTGAGTGTTTCTCAATGGGGTGCACCGATCTTCTTTATGAAGTAGAATGATGGAACCCTACAGATGTGCATTGATTACCGGGAGCTAAACAAGCTGACAATAAAGAATCGTTATCCTCTCCCAAGGATTGATGAACTATTCGATCAATTGCAAGGAGCTAGCTACTTCTCTAAAATAGATTTAAGTTCGGGATACCATCAGCTACAGATAAGGAAGAAGACATACCCAAAACGGCCTTCAGGACAAGATATGGACATTATGAGTATCTAGTCATGCCCTTTGGACTGACAAATGCACCAACGCGTTTATGGATCTCATGAACCATGTATGTCGCCCGTATCTTGACAAGTTCGTGGTTGTATTTATCTACGACATCCTAATCTACTCTCGTAGTAAAGAATAGCACAAGAAACACGTTAGACTGATTCTTGAACTGCTAAGAAATGAACAATTATATGCAAACTTCTCCAAATGTGAATTTTGGATGCGAGAGATCCAATTTTTAGGGTATGTGGTAAATGAGAATGGGATTCAAGTTGACCCTTCTAAGATTGAGGCGATTAAGGACTAGAAAATTCCTTAAACTCCTACTGAGATAAGGCAATTCCTTGGATTGGCCGGATACTACAGAAGGTTTATCAAATACTTCTCGTGCATTGTGCAACCATTAACTTCTTTAAAAAAGAGTACATAACCTTTGTGTGGGAAAGAAAGCAGAATGAAGCGTTCGAAACACTTAAGGAGAAGTTGTGTAGTGCACCTATCCTCACTCTCCCATAAGGAATTAAGGATTCCGTTGTCTATTGTGATGCATCACGCCAAGGACTAGGATGTGTGCTAATGTAATACAATAAAGTAATCGCTTATGCATCAAGATTACTAAACGATCATGAGAAGAACTATACTACACATGATCTAGAATTAGGTGTCATGGTGTTTGAACTAAAAATGTGGAGGCATTATCTCTATGGCACGAAGTGCATTATTTACACTGACCATAGGAGTTTGCAGCACATTCTGGATCAAAAGATGATGAACATGCGCCAACAAAGTTGGGTCGAGTTACTAAATGACTAGAATGTGAGAGATAAGCTACCATCCTAGTAAGGCCAATGTAGTGGCTGATGCCTAGAGCCAGAATGAAAGGGAATAACCTTTACGCGTGAGTGCCTTAAGCATGAGTGTGTACACCGACCTTATCGCAAGACTAAACAGAGCACAAGGTAAAGCGCTAAAGGAAGCTAAGCTAGCGGGAGAAATGTTGACAGGAAGGAGAAAGCGATTGGAGCTGAACAGTGATGGTATATATAAATATGAAGAGAGAATGTGGGTACCAAAGCACGGGGAAATTAGAGAGGTAATCCTCGACAAAGCCCACAGGTCTAGGTACTCGGCTCACCCCGAAAGTGAAAAGATGTACAATGATCTAAAGGCCCTTTTATGTTGGTCTGGGATCAAGAAATCAATCGCCATTTTGTGAGCAAGTGTTTGACCGTGTGCCATGGTGAAGGCTGAACACAAGAAACCGTCAGGAATGTTGCACAGTCTGAAATTCCAGAGTGGAAGTGGGATAAGTCACAATGGATTTCCTCACAAAGCTACCCAGAACCTTTAGAGGTCATGACGCCATTTGGGTAATATTGGACAAGTTAACCAAGTCAGCTCACTTCTTGCCGATTAGAGAAGACTACGACCTAATGAAATTGGCCTAATTGTATATTGATGAAATAGTGACCTGGCATGGTGTGCCTTTGTCAATTATCTTTGACCGTGATAACCGGTTCACTTCATGTTTCTAGAGATCACTCCAACAAGCGCTAGGAACCCGTTCAGGTTTAAGCACTACATGCCACCCACAAAATGATGGCTAGAGTGAAAGAACTATTCAAACCCTAGAAGATATGCTAAGCTTGCATGATTGACTTTGGTGGGAATTGGGATAACCATCTTCCTTTGGTAGAGTTCTCCTATAATAATAGTTACCACGCAAGTATAAAGGCGTATGAGGCCCTATATGGTAGGAAATGCCGATCACTATTGAATTGGAATGAGATTGGTGACAGCCAAGTAATGGGACCTGACATCATATTGGAAACCGCCAACAAGATATTTAAAATTAAGAAGTGTTTGAGAGCAGCCAGGGACCGTCAAAAGAAATGCGCTGACAAAAGACAGAAACCTTTAGAGTTTCAAGTGGGTGATAAGGTAATGTTGAAAGTGGCACCATGCAAATGTACTGTGAGGTATGGAAAGAGAGGAAAACTAAGCTCGAGATACATTGGACCATTCAAGATACTAGCAAGAGTTGGATTCATGGCATATAAATTAAGCTGACACACGAGTTAAGTTACATATATGACACCTTCCATGTGCCATACCTTAAGAAGTGCCTGGTAGACAAGACCTTGGAAATACCATTGACGGAAGTTAGGATAATCGATAATTTGAACTTCGTGGATGTACCCATAGAGATCAATGACCGGCTAGTCATGAAACTCGGACGAAGTCGCGTACCCAATGTCAAGGTAAGATGGAATTCTAGGCGAGGACCTGAATTCACTTGGGAGCGAGAAGATGAAATAAGAAAGAGTTCTCCGCACCTCTTCAAACCCACCCGTATTGAATCTGAGCAAAGCTAAAATTTTGGGACGAAATTTCCTAAATGGTGGGAGAATGTAACAACCGACCTCTAGGTCAAACTTCTAACCTTACCAACCTGCATCATTACCCGTTCAATTATTATTAATTTTAATATTATTACCATATTATTATTGTTGATACATGTGTACCTAGTTTTTAAACTTAATGTAATATGTCTTTATTGTCTTACACATATGTAATTGATTGGGTACTTAATGAAATACTATGTTTGGTTGTGCTTTTAATGTTTATTATTTCATTAATGAGTTGTTTAACGCATATTGAATTGACTATATAGGTTTATGGTTGTTTGAACTAATATCAATAATGTAGTGATAATTAATACATTCAAACTTAGAAATATGAAGTTCTCATGCGAATGGCCCATGCTAATGGACCATACGCATGAACAACTTCATGCGAATGACTCAGTCGCACGACTGAACCAGGAGACTGGATCAGTCGCATGATGGTAACATGAGATTGACTCAGTCGTGCGAATGGAACAACCGCATGGCTCAATCGCATGATTGAACCATGCTAATGGTTCAGTCACACGATTGAGAAACCCTAACCTATAAATACAACTTAATTCGTGAAAAAACATAAGCATGAATACACTTCGACTCCAGACGTACCCTAGCCGTCCAAAAACCTCTAAGAACCTATTCCAAGTTCATAGATCGCACTAGATCGATTCCAAATCATTATTAACGTTTAGATTCAATCCACAATTGTTTCTATGTACGTTCTCACTGATTGGATCGCTAGTCAAATAGGATTCCGCACTATTTGATTTGGTATACAAGTTAATCAGTTAGTATTTCATTCATACATGATCCTAACAAGTGGTATCAGAGCTTTGGCTCTTGATTTTCATGTGATTCAATCTTTTTTGATACAATAATTGTTTTTTTTTCACTAAAAACGCAATCTTTTCGTGTCAAACGGTGTCTTAGACGTCTCCTGGTCATAAAGTTCAGTTTTTCTGGCATACGGCAATTACGGTTAGTGAAAATTCATGTTTTTGCACCCAAAACACTTTAAACATACGAATTTTTGAAATCTAGCAGCTTCAGTCACACGATTGACGCAATCGCACAACTGAATACATACGTATCACTCATACGCATGATTGGACTCATTCGTACCTCCATTTGCATGACTTAATAGTCTATTCACCTTGTTCAACAACACTTGTTCACTCGCCCGACTGAGCCATACACATTAATTCAGTCACACGATTGAACCATCCACATTGTTCAATCGCCCGAGTAGCCCAATCGCACACCTTCATTGGTACACATAAAATAGTTTGGTTTAAAATTAAAGTTAATTGAAATGGTGGACCAGTATTCAGCATATACAGCAGGAAAAGACACACATATTCAGAACTTACTGCTACCGGAGAATAAAGTGGGGAATCACAACAAACCCACTAAGGTAATCACGTTAGACGAATACCCACAATGGAAGCAACGTTTTGAGGTCTACTTAAATGGAGTGGATCCCAATCTGTGGGAGTCTATAGAGACGGGGTACAACATGCCAGTGGGAGCTGATGGTGTCAAACTTACACTAAGTAGCATGACGAATGGAAAAAAACTTAAACACAATTCTAAAAAGAAAGTTTATGCTTTGCTTACACAGTCTATTCCGAAGGATATTATCCGTCAATTCTCGGAGTATACACAGGCAAAGAAGTTATGGGATGCGTTGGAAAAGAGGTATGATGGAAATGCATCACTGAAGATTATTAAGGCTAAGACTTTGAAGAAGGAGTTTGAAAACTTCTCCTCGATGGGAAACGAAAGCCTGGATGACGTTATCAATAGATTCTACCAGTTGATGAGTGAGATGCACACTCATGGAGTAACGACGTAGATGGAAGACAGAGTGTCCAACTTTACTGATGGATTGCCTGAGAAATGGGCTTCTTTTGTCTCCAATCTCAGACAGAATGGTTTGCTAACAAAGTTAGATATCAACAACTTCATTTTGAAACTGAGAGAGGAAGAGCTAACGATGAAATATAGAGCACAAAAGTATACCTATGATCAATCCTGCACTTTGCAACACGACTCTCAAGCCACGACATCTGGAGCACCACTTCAGACTGCCTTTATGTCAACTCAGCACGTCTTGCTCAAGCATCTACTTGAGGGTCAGAAACATCAGGGTCGTCTGGTACCCAATATATCATACCCGAAGCCAATGCAGCAAACTGAAGACAAAAACTTCGGTAATGTGAAGTTGAGGTGGCTAAAGAGCACATGGATCTTTTAGCTGCGGTTGTCCACTCCTATGATGGACTAATTACTGGAAAGAAAAGAACTGCCATCTGCCTGATGAGGATTACGAGCAGGTGGGCAAGACGGAGCTGGAAAGGATGGATATCATGTGGGCCTTAGCAAGTGTTGTCCGACATCCTAAGAAGTTTGTCAAGAAGACCGGACAGAACTTGGTTGCAACTAAGGACATAACCTTTGGCTTCGACAAGTCAAAGGTGACCTGACTCAACTGTGGTGAGAAGGGGCACTTCAAATGGGAGTGTGTGAAACCCAAAAAGACTGGAAATAGGAATCCTTTCTCATTATTCGATTGTCAGGATAAACCCACTAGCAGTCCTACATCTTCAAGCAAGGATCCTAAAGCCCTGTCTGCTCATGATGATGAAGGACAGGACAGGAGCTTTCGGTTTGTATCACCAAGAGATCCAACATCGCTAGTATGGAGGATATAGATTACGATTCTGCTAGTGATGGAGACATAGCAGTAGAGCTTGCGATGTCCAACTCTGAAGAAACAACACCAGTGGTTAACTACCTGCCTAACGAAGGAAAACCAGCAACAACGTCAGAATCACCAGAACCAGAGACAACAGACTCTGCACTCATGGTTGATTCATCAGAACCATCTCAGTAAGTACTACTGATCAATTGTTCAATAATCATGCTTGTTCTAATTGTTATAAATTTTAGGAAGCATAGATTTAAAATTTGCTAGGTTATTAGATCGTAATGATATCCTATTAAAGGACTTGGAAATGTGCATTGAAGCTAATAGAATTCTTAACAAAATGAGCACAGTTACAAGGAAAAGATAGAAATTTTGTACAAACTTATGGAACCGAGGTTGTAGCATTTAACTAGTCAAAAGACACTAAGTTCTATCTTAACTCCCTAGAGGACACTAAGAAAGAAGGCAGTTTTAGAGTTGAAGTTAGTTCATTAAAGCAAAACTGCATAGTTGGAGAAGTTCATCTCATATTGTCCAACACTTAGTCAGAGAGCGTAACAACGAGGAGGGATTGGGATATAAAGTGGTTCCACCACCACATGAGATCTTGATGAATGCAAAAAGTAAACCCATTAATAACAATCCAATAAAGGATCATGTGGTGTCCACTCCTCTTGTTAGTGACCCAGATTCCACAAGTAAATCAAATGAATCTGGCACGAAACAAAAGGAGGCTACTTCAAAGGCAAAAGGTAAAATGCTTTGTGTTAATCTAGAAAAAGAATTGGAAAAGGTTAATATACAGTCAGGTTCAACCAAAGTTATATCTGCTTGTTAGGATCGTGTATTGAACGAAATACTAACTTACTAACGTGTATACCGAATCAAATAGGATTCCGCACTATTTGGAATCGATTTAGTACCGAATCCAATAAGTTAGAACGCAAGTAGAAACAATTATGGATTGAATCTAAATGTTAAGAACGATTTGGAATCGATTTAGTACAATCTATGAACTTGGAACATGTTCTTACAGGTTTCTGGACGGCTAGGGTACGTCCAGAGTCGTGGGGATTGGAATCGATTTAGTATTCAATGCTTACGCTTTTAGATGAATTAAGTGGTATTTATAGGTTAGGGTTTCTCAATCATGCGACGGAACCATTAGCATTGTTTAGTCGTGGGGATTGAGCCATGCGGTTGATCCATTCGCACGACTTTGTGTTCAGTCGTGCGACTGACTCAATCTCATGTTACAATCATGCGACTGATCCATTCTCCTGGTTTAGTCGTGCGACTGAGTCATTCGCATGAAGTTGTTCATGCGTATGGTCCATTAGTATGGGTCATTCACTTGAGAACTTCATATAAATAAGTTTGAATGTATTATTATCACTACATTATTAATATTAGTTCAAACAACCATAAACCTATATGGTCAATTCAATATGCATTAAACAACTCATTAATGAAATAATAAACATTATAAGCACAACAAACATAGTATTTCATTAAGCACCCAATCAATTACATATGTGTAAGACGATAAAGACATATTACATTAAGTTTAGAAACTAGGTACACATGTATCAACAAACTCCCCCTTGGACCTAGATTCATCTATTGTCTTACCTTTTTCATAACCTCTTCGTATTTCTTATAGTTCTCCTCTCTTGTGACTCCTGCATGTATTTCAAATGCAAAGTAGAGTCTGATCACGTTTTGGAATTGGAGGGCTTGTATAATATCCTACGTGTCAAAGAACAGTGGCCACTTGGAGGGAGTGTAAACATCTTCAGCTGATAAGTTGATAAGCCACATCGGGTCGAATACTCTGATAGTATCCATTTTGCCCTGTCTGTTCAGAACTATGACCGCTTCCCCTGTTCTCCAATCATAGTACCACCACTTAAAGTGTGGAGTGAAGTCTTGTGGCATTTCCCTTAGAGGGATTCTTGACATTGTGCGTGGAGGACTCCACTTCAGCATTATCTTTGGCTTTCTAGTTATGGCATCAACTTCAAAGCGTCTGATATACATCGTAGGTTGTTATGGTTTGAAGTTGATCCACCTGGTGTGGTACTCTCTCTTCAATGCAGCCTCAAACCAGCCTGACATCTTTCTCGGGTCAGCATATAACAGCTTCAGTTGGCCAGCTGGTTGAGCTCAAAACCAGGTAGAGTCTTTAGATAATGTGGGAATCTAAAATACTGAATACGCTTCTCTCTCTTTACCGCATAAACATTCAGATCCCGAAAATGGGCCCACGTGATAATTTTGCCTGACACCTTGTGACGCTTCTTCACTTTGTAGAGCTTAGTGTAGACATTTGGTTTTGGTGCAGCGCGTTGGGCTCGCATCTCTTCAAAACATGTAGCCCATTCAGTCTTTTTGATATTTACATCGGCGACTGAGGCTTAGGCTTGTTCTACAATCTGCTTGGACTCTTGCTCCATCTGATCCAGTATCTCAAACATATCACTGACCATGTAATCACCCAGATTGGAGACCACATTTTCCTCTTTGTGAGGATACACTAGATAGTGCTCTGCAGTAACGTCTTTGATCTCAGTCTCATCAATGTCGTTCAGCTCATCGTCACTGGTTACTTCAAAGGTTCGAGCATCCTTCACTATCTCATTAGGATTAAGCTTGAGCATTTTGGCCTGTTGCTCATTGGTAAGATCATGAATTATTTCCCCTTCTTCAGGAGTGTAACTCACTGATCTCCTGACTATCCCTTGCACGTCAAGAATCATTGTTAAATGAGTCTTGACATGTTAAAAGGGAGCAATCTCAAATTCATCTCTTTGATTATTTGGATCTTCTTGATTACACATGTAACACATCAGTTGTTAGTCAATAATCAAAATAGAAACACATTACACAAAATATAATAATTATATACATAAGTTTGATACAATATTTAATTATACATGATTTCAAATAAAATAAACATCTAGGCATTACTCTTGTCTTGTATCATGTGGTCCTCTTCGGACGGGGCTGATGTAAAGGCACCTTAGTCTTGAGCTTTCTTGGTCCTCCTTTCACTTGTAGATGTGGCACCCACAGCAGAAGTATCATCATCATCATCAACATCATCACCAGCATCAGTATCATCCCCTTGATCATCACCATCGTCATCATCATCATCATCACTGTCATCATCATCACCATCATCTCCATCTCCTTCGCCGATCTTTAGTGGATCATCCTTTGATCCTTTGAGCTTCTGCATGATGGTCTTGTTGGTAGCCTCCAACTCCTCTATCCTTTTGGCTGATTGGACATGTTGCTCCTGGAGTTACGATATCTCTGAGCTCTGGGCAGCCATCTACTATGTCTGCTGCTCAATCAACTGAGATTGTGCAGCAGTAAGCTTTACTAGCTAACGAATCTAAGCAGTCTTCTCGTCATCAGCTGCTAGTAGCTTCATCACCATCCGATTCAGTGCTGAGAGTTGTTCCTCTACCCCACTAGGAGGTAAAGATGATCCAGATGGAAACGAGGGGTAAGATGATGGTCCTGCTTGGTGGCGAGAGGTGGTGGTGGTAGTAGTGGTGAAGATTAGGGGTGGTATAGATGAATGTGGTGGTGGAGGAGTGAAGATGGGGGTGGTAAAAATGAAGGTGGTGGTGGATAAGCGGTAGTGGTATGTGAGGTGGTGGCTGGTGGTATGGTAGTAGCGGTTGTGGTAGTGGTGGATGGTGTGGTTGAGGTTGAAGCTGTGGTAGTGGATGAGGTCAGAGTGAACTTCAGCCTCTTTCTCTTCTTGCCGTAGGGGTGTGCCATCCTCTTCTTCCTTGATCCTCGTGGCACAGAGGCTCCCCCTTGGCTGCTGGCGGTCCGGGGCATATGTGGGATCTGTATGAGCAGTAGCATCCCCAGACTCCCCTGGGCATCCACCAACCGCCTTCAATCCTCTCTCTGTGGCATCCACACGGCTACCCACAGTCCTCGTGAGAGGCTCCTCATCACTCTCTTCTTCCTTATCAAGAGGACAGAAGTCTTGGTGGAAGCTAGCTGTGATGCCATCTAGGTGTGTAGAGGGTGAAAGAGTAACATGTGTAGTGGGGCCCCTCGTAGGAACGGGCCTGGAGTCTCCAACTATATCATCGTCATCATCGGAATCGTCAGATGGAAGAGCAATTTGCTCTACATCTGAGTCATTTTCCTCATGGCGCCACTTTCGCCTACCGGGCGCCATATAATCAGCTTGGGCCAGATGCCCAAAAAGTCTCTTCATTGGGGGTTTTACCTGCTTTCCCCGATAGACCTTCATAAGCCCCAGAGTAGTGTCATCCATAATCTCCAACGACACAACGTCGTGGCTCTCCTGGGCACTATGGGCAGCTTCTCATCAAAATCATCTTCAAAAATCTTGGGTACATGCGGAATCCCTCCTTGCCCTTCGCCTCTAGATTCTCTATCAGATAAAAGAATATCATGCTCGAGAAGTTGAAAGGGTGGTTTAGTACTAGTGCCACGTAGGCATTTTGAATCTGGTCTGAAATATCGTCAAACCCACCCCATCGCGAAGCCAAGCACCTAAGGATGGCATGTGCTAAGTAGTTATACTAGGGACACAGGTTTCTCTTGTTGAGCACACCTGCATTGATGTCCCCAGCGTACTTCATCCTCAAGAAGCACCCCCTAACAGTCAGCGGGTGAAGTCTAGTAGGGTGGTCTGCATCATCACCCAAACCAAGTACCCGTCATTTATCCTCAGCTGTAATCTCTATGTCCATCCCAAAAATAGAACTCTGGATGCTGTATGGCTCGTGAGAATGGTCAACCGATGCCTCTTCTCAGAAATCCTGCCGAATAGACCTATAGGGAGTGCACGGTGTAGAAATAGCCTCGTAGATCCTGGATCGCTTATGGAAAGCAATGATCCCTGCAAACTCAGCACCGTTTCGAGTCGTGGCATGTAGATTAGCACATATGCTGTGCTTGGCGTAGATGGACCATCTATCAGCCATCAATCTGTAACACAAGACACATAGACATTAGATCACAACACACCACAATCATTCTACTTAACCTTTTTGAATTCATTCTGGTTCAGTCATGCGATTGAGTTCAATCGGGTGACTGAGCATGCGAGTGGTTCAATCGGCCGACTGAGTCATTCCTATCGCTCATTCGGCCGATTGCTCATACTTTGGTCTTACGCACACATTAGTGGCATTTATTCTGCTCTTCACCAATATTGTTGATTGTGTTAACTAGGGATACGATGATAACCCACAGCTAGTCAAACATTTTAGTTTATTCTTGAGATCAGCAATAAGGTGTAATCATCTATTGTGTTGAATCTACTGACATATCATGTGTGGTCTAGTAACCTCTAGGTCTACTTTCTTTGTGTTACCATAGTAGTAGCTAGTTTTACTATCATATTACTTTAATAATGCTCAGACTACACAGGCTTATACTTGAGCTTTGCATCTTATTCAATTTAAATTTTAAAGTCCCAATGGTTTGTTCCTGTGTACTATCATATTCCAAATATTGAATCAAGATCACAGATATGATCTCATTTCTATCAGCTGACCTCTCCTGCTCCCTCATTTTTTTATATTACTACCTGAACCTATTCTCCCCCTAAAATTCTAAAATATATAAAGGATTAGCGTTTTTAGGATTTGAATAGGCAAAGAAATAATGCCAATTTCAATTTAGACTACTTAAAACAATTAAAGAAATATTAAAATTTTAAAAAAATATATGAACTATACTCATTGGACTACACATGTTCATCGTTAGGAATTACATCACTTTTCTTTTTACGCAGTTGATCTCTAACAGATATTAAAACGTGGTTTATCAAAGGCCTTTGTATAGAGGTCAGCGCGTTGAAAATCAGTGTTTATTTTAACCACGTCGATTAGGTTCTTTTCAAAACAATCACATATAATGTGATATTTTATTCCGATGTGTTTGGTCTTTGGATGTTAGAACGGATTTTTAGTTACTGCAATCACAGCAGAGTTATCAACAAAAATTGGAGTAGAAGAAAATTTCAAACCTTAATCCCGTATTTGCTGTTGAATCCATATGATTTGTGAACAGCAACTTGCAGCGGCAACGTATTCGGCATCGCAGGTTGACAAAGCATCCGAGGTCTGCTTCTTACACTGCTAGGTCACTAATATTCTTCCAAAGAATTGACACCCTTCTTATATACACTTGTAATTCATTTTGCAGCCGCCGTAATCCGAGTCGCTATACGCCGTAAGCTCGAAGTCATCATCATGAGGATACCACAACCCAAGTGTTGGTGTACCCTTCAGGTAACGGAAGATCCTTTTGACTCCAAAAAGATGGTTAACCTTTGGCTTTGCCTGATATCTTGAACATAAACATGTGGCATACATGATATCATGTCTTCAGGTAGTGAGGTACATGAGAGATCCAATCATCCCTTGGTACATAGTGGCATCAACCAGATTGCCATTCTCGTCAGGTGCTACATCATGGTTTATAGCAATTGGAGTCCGAGCTACAGAAGCATATTCCATGTCAAACCGACTAAGGATATCGCCTACATACTTGGTCTGATGTAGGAAAATCCCCTTTGGTGTCTGATCCACCTGTAACCCGAGAAAGAATTTTATCTCTCCCATTGCACTAATCTAAAACTCAGCCTTCATTACTCCTTCTAACTCTTTACATAATTCTGCGTTCTTGGAACCGAAGATTATGTCATCAGCATAGATTTGGACAAGCAGTAAATCTCCATCTTTCTCTTTGATGAACAATGTACAGTCAACGACACCTCTGCGAAAGTCGTGTTTCACAAGGTGAGTCGAGAGCTTCTCATACCAGGCCCTGGGAGTTTGATGAAGCCCGTATAGAGCCTTGTCGAGTTTATAAACTCTGTCCCAATTGTATGGATCCTCAAAACCCTCAGGTTGACTGACGTACGCTGTCTCTCGGATTTCACCATGAAGGAATGCACTCTTCACATCAAGTTGATAAACTTTAATCTTCATGTATGATGCATAGGCAAGTAAAAAATCGGATGGCTTCCATTCTTGCCACGGGTGCAAACACTTTATTGTAGTCTATGCCCTTGACTTGTCGAAATCCTTGAACAACTAGCCAAGATTTGTTTCTGATGATTAGCCGAGCTTTGTTTCTGATGATCACGCCTTGATCATCTTTCTTCAATTTCAAGACCTATTTGATTCCAATGACCTTAGGACCTTTAGGTCTATCCACTAGAGTCCATACACCTAACTTCTTAAACTGAAGAAGTTCTTCTTGCATGGCACTCACCCATGCCTCATCATTCAGGGCTTCACTAACATACTTTAGCTCAAACTGAGACACAAATCAACGATATGCACCGTCGTGAAGGTATCCCTTTTCAATCACCGAGGCATAATCAGTTGAGTACAGCTGATTTCTAGTCTGAACTCCAGATCTTACATCCCCAATGATATTATCCATAGGATGATAGACATTTAGACGTGAGCCAAGAGTGGTTGGAACAACTACCTTAGAATCAAGATTGTGAACGTTAGGCAATAGGAGTCTGAGGTTCAGAAGGCTCAGAGGCATCACCGTCAGATGCTTGTGGACTTGTGTTAGTAGGAACCTATTCCTCCTGGTTGTTCGTATCATTTTCCACATTTTCTTCATCAGAGGAAGAGTCACTCACTTCAAGTGCTCCCCCTGAGTTGTTAGATGATTGACCCTGTGAACCGGATGATGTAGAATCTTGAGACGGTGTGTTCATGACATCATTCATCATCTTTGTTGCTAACTCGTCATCAAAAGTAAAGAGTGGTATATTGAAGGACTTGAAGAATCCATCATAGTCGAAAAAGTAAGCGGGTCCTTTTCCAGCTGGTGGTGTGGTCTATCTCTAAACATCAACGTTACACCACACTTCTACTTGACCCGTTGAGTTATTGTAAACTCTCTTGTTCGGTATGTCGTATCCTAGGAAGATGCTTTCATCAACCTTCTCGCTGAATTTTCCCTCCTGAGTCTTCTTCTAAAGGGTGCACGGAGTGCCAAACGGCTCGAGATACTCTAAATTAGGTTTACCTTATTGTAGTAACTCGTAACATGTTTTTCCATGGCGTTTAACTACCAGAACTCATTTAGTGTGTAACATGCATTTACAACTGCCTCATTCTAGAATTGGATAGACAGTTTCGAGTCTGCTAACATAGTCTGTGCGGTCTCTATCAAGCTACGATTCATCCATTCAGCAACACTATTCCTCTGAGGAGTGTAGGCAGAGGTAAATTTATGCACAATTCCCTTTTCCTTACAGTAATCCTCCATTAATTGATTCTTGAACTCGGTTCTGTCGTCTGAGCGCACTTGATGTACCTTCAGTTTGAATAGGGGGTCTAGTGTAGTTACTAATTCCTTGAAGGATTCAAATGTTTCTGATTTGGACTTCACAAACATCACCCAAGAGAATCTTGAGTAGTCATTAGTAACTACATAGCCGTACAAGTCATCTGCGATGCTTCTTGTACTTACTGGACCAAATAGATCCATGTGAAGAAGTTCAAGAGGAAGTTCGATGGAATGAACTTTCTTTTCCTTATGAGACTTCTTCGTCTATTTGCCCTTATTGCATGCAACACAAAAATCCGGAAGTTGGAAGTTTTTGACATTGACTCCTCTCACTAGATCATTCTGGATCAAGTGATTCATATACTGAGGATTTATGTGTCCCATTCTCCTATGCTAGGAGATGGAATCTTTCTCAGTAGCTTTTGAAAAGAAGCACTGAATTTCATGATCCGTTGTGGATGCCTTTGTAAGGTCCAAGACATAAATGTCGTTATATCTGGAAGCTGACGTTAAGACTTGGTCCTTTGGGATCACGTAGTCCTTTTTCAGGACGGAGCACTTCTTGTTGTCGAAGACTACTTTGAAGCCATTGTCACATATTTGAGAAACATAAAGTATGTTATTTTGCAGTTGTTGGACATAGTTTAGCTTGTCAAACTTCACTTTTTGATTTCCCACTTCCTCTTGAAGTGTGATGTACCCACCTTTGTTTCCAGTAAATAAAACATGCCCTCCTTTGATTTGTTTGACATTCGATAAGAGAGCCTTGTTCCCTGTCATGTGCCTGGATGCTCCACTATCTACATTCCAAGTGTTAGTTTCATCATTATAGCGAACACCCTGCACATTCAATTGAAAACATTAGTTCAGGTTAGGGACCCAAGCCTTCACTGGCTTGGGTTTCCCAGAGGCATCACACATCATCAACTAAACCTATTGACCATTCGAGGGTGAGGGAAGCTCAGATGGCTTCTTGTTCTTATTTTCAGATACTGTGGTTGATTTTTCCTTCCATAAGCCAGTTTTGTGTAAGGCTTGTTTGTGATAAACAAACGACTGGCTGATGGGTTGAACTTTGTGTTCACTATCCCTTTTAGGAGGCATCACTGAATTCCTCTTAAAGAGCTAGGTTTTGGTTTTGGAAATTCAACTTTACTCTTCGGTGTCTGATAATAAGGGAAGTGAGACGCAATGTGTCCATAATCACCACAATTGTAGCATGATATGCTTTCAACTTTACGATTTAACTGTTTCTGAGGAGATATATATGACACACGGGAGACCTTATTCTGTTTGGATTGGGATACTTCTTATTTAGATGTATTTTTTGGTTTCACAAATCTAAATGTTTTACCTTGTTTTACAGTGGGTCAAGCGACTGGACACATGGATGAACTTTAATCGCATGATTGAGTTGGTCAAATGACTCAATCAGCCGAATGAGTGATACGAATGAGCTCTGTCAACCGACTGAACCACTCGCATGCTCAGTAACCTGATTGAACTCAATCGCATTTTCAGTCACCCGATTGAATTCAGTCGCATGCCAGTTCAACCGACTGAATACACTCGCATGGTTCAATTGCATGATTGAACCAGAATGAATTCAACCAGGTTAAGTAGAACTGATTTGGTGGTGTGTTATGATCTAATGTCTATGTGTCTTGTGTTACAAATTAATGGCTGACAGGTGGTCCATCAACCCCAAGCACAACATATGTGCCCATCTAGATGCCACGACTTGGAATAGTGCCAAGTTTGCAGGGATCATTGCTTTCCTTAAGCGATCCAGAATCTACCGGGCCATTTCTACACAGTGCACTCCCTATAGGTCTATTCAATAGGCCTTCTAGGAGGGGGCATCGGTTGACCGTTCTCACAAGCCATACAGCATCAGGAGTTCTATTTTTGGGATGGACATAGATATTACAGCTGAGGACATACGACGGGTACTTGGTTTGGGTGACGATGCAGGCCACCCTACCAGACTTCACCTGCTGACTGTGAGAGGGTGCTTCTCGAGGATGAAGTACGCTAGGGATATCAACGCAGGTGTGCTCAACAAGAGCAACCTGTGTCCCCAGCATAAGTACTTAGCGCATCTCATCCTTAAGTGCTTGGTTTCGCGAAGGGGTGGGTTTGACGATCTTTCAGACCAGATTCAAAATGCCTGCGTGGCACTGGTACTGAACCACCCTTTTAGCTTCTCGAGCACTATATTATCTTATCTAATAGAGAATCTGGAGGAGAAGGGCAAGGAGGGATTCTGCATGTACCCCGTATTCTTGCAGATGATTTTTGATGAGAAGCTGCCCACACTGCCGAAGGAGAGCCATGACACTGTGTCGTTGTAGATTATGGATGACACTACTGTGGGGCGTATGAAGGTCTACCGGGGAAAGCAGGTGAAACCCCCAATGAAGAGACTCTTCGGGCATCTGGCCCGAGCTGATTACGTGTGTTATGATCGTTTACTTGACGATGTACTAACTGATTAACGTGTATACCGAACCAAATAGTGCGGAATCCTATTTGATTGGAGATCCAATCAGTGAGAACACACGTAGAAACAAATATGTATTGAATCTTACGTTAAGAATGGATTAGGAATCGATCTACTGCGATCAATGAACTTGGAGTATGATCTTATAGGTCTCTGCACAGCTAGGGTACGTCTGGAGTCGAAGTGTGTTCAATGCTTTCGTTTTTCCACGAATTAGGTGGTATTTATAGGTTAGGGTTGCTCATTCGAGCGACTGAACCATTAGCATGGTTCAGTCGTGTGATTGAGCCATGCGGTTGCTCCATTTGCACGACTGAGTGTTCAGTCGTACGACTGAGTCAAGCTCATGTTACAATCATACGACTGATCCAGTCTCCTAGTTCAGTCATGCGACTGAGTCATTCTTATGAAGTTGTTCATGCGTATGGTCTATTAGCATGGCCATTTGCATGATAACTTCATGTTATTAAGTTTGAATATATTAATTGTTATAACATTATTTATATTAGTTCAAACAAGCACAAACCTATATAATCAAGCCAATATACGTTACACAACTCATTAATAAAATATTAAACATTATAAATCACAACCAAATATTCTCATTTCATTAAGCACCCAAGCATTACATAAGTGTAAGAAATTTAAGATATATTACATTAAGATCCAAATCCAGGTACATATGTGTCAACAAACTCCATCTTGGACCTAGATCTATATATTGTCTTACCTTCTTCATAACCTCTTCATACTTCTTGTACTTCTCTTCTTTTGTGACTCCTGCGTGAATCTCGAACGCAAAGCACAGTCGTATAACATTCTGAAACAGTAGAACTTGTTCAATGTTTTGAGAGTCATAGAATAGTGGCCACTTGTATAATCTGTATACATCATCTGCAGACAAGTTTGTGAGCCACATCGGGTCAAATACCCTAATAGTATCCATTTTGCTTTCTTTGTTCAAGACTATGACTGCCTCTCCAGTCCTCCAATCATAGTACCACCACTTAAAGTGTGGAGTGAAGTCCTATGGCATTTCCCGTAGTGGGATCTTTGACATTCTGTGTGGTGGACTTCATTTCAGCACTATCTTTGGCTTTCTAGTTATAGGATCAACTTTAGACCATCTGATATACCATGTAGGTTGTTGAGGTTTGAAGTTGACCCACCTGGTGTGGTACTCTTTCTTCAAAATAGCCTCAAACCAGCCTGACATCTTTCTCGGGTCAGTGTATAACAACTTCAGTTTAGCCGGCTGGTTGAGCTCAAAACCAGGTAGAGACTTTAGATCATGTGGGAATCTAAAGTACTCAATACCTTTCTCTCTTTTCACCACGTATACATTTAGATCATCAAAATGGGCCCACGCGATAATCTTGCCTAACACATTGTTATGTTTCTTCACTTTGTAGAGCTTTGTGTAGACATTCGATGTACGAGCAGCACGTTGGGCTCGGATCCCCTCAAAACAAGCAGCCCATTCAGCCTTTTTGATGTTGACTTCGGCGTCCAAGGCTTGGGCCTGCTCTTGATTCTTTTCTGACTCTTGTTCCATTTTATCCAGAGTCTCAAAAGTGTCACTGACAAGAGTGTCTCCCAGATTGGGAATGACATTTCCCTTGTTGTCAGTGTACTCTGGATAATGTTGTATCGTGACATCTTTAATCTCGATCTCGTCGACATCATGAAGCTCATCATCACTTTCCACGTTCATTGTTGGGGCATCTTTCACGATCTCATTAGCATCTAGTTTGAACATTTCTACAATTTGCTCGTCAGTGAGATTGTGAATGATCTCTCCTTCTTCAGGAGTGTACATTACAGATCTCCTGACTATACCCTACAGATCAAGAATCATCGTGAGCTGAGTCTTGATTTGTTGGAGGGGAGCAACATCATATTCATCCCTTTGGTAATTTGGATCTGCTTGATTTAAACATGTAACCCACCAATCGTTAGTAAATAATCAAAACAAAACCGTTAAACATTTAACAATAAACATTCATTACATAAGTTTAATACAGGATTTGAAAACATATGATTTCAATAACATAAATAACTAAGTATTACTCTTATCCTGTATCCTCCGCTCTTCTACTTCCGGGGCGGATGTGGAGGCACTATGATCTTGAGTCCTTTTGGTCCTCCATTGACTTGCAGATGTGGCACCCACAGCAGAAGAATCCTTTTCATCATCATCAACATCTATATCTGTATCACCCTCGTGATCATCACCATCATCATCATCATCATCATCACTCTCATCATCATCAGCATCATCGTCTCCGTCTCCTTCTCCGATCTTCAAAGGCTCTTCTTTGAATCTTTTGAGCTTGAGCATGATAGTCTTGTTTGCAGCCTCCAGCTCCTCAATCTTCTTGGCATGTTGCTCTTGGAGCTGAGACATCTGCTGAGCCTGCTAATCAATCAATCGAGCCTACTGAGAAATCTTCTGAGATTGTGCAGTAGTAAGATCTTCTAAATGACAAATCTATGCAGTCTTCTCGTCATCGGCTGCTAACAGACGCATCACCATACGGTCCAGCACTGATAGTTGTTCCTCTACCCTAATGGGAGGTAGAGATGATCCAGATGGATATGGATTGAAGGATAATAGTGCAGCTGGATGGCTAGTGGTGGTGGTGGTGGTAGTGGTGAAGATTGAGGGTGGTATAGATGAAGGTGGTAGTGGTGTGGGTGTGGTGGATATGGTGGTAGCGGTGAAGATTGGGGGTAATATAGATGAGGTGGTGGTGGAATGGGTGTGGTAGATGTGGTGGCAGATGGTATGGATGTAGTGATAGTAGGTGGGGTGATAGTAATAGTGGAGTAGAGGTGGTGGTAGGGGGAATAGTGGAGGTGGAGGTAATAGTGGTGGTGGTGATGAAGGTCAGTCTTCTCTTCTTTATCTTCAAGTCGTGGGGCTGAGCCATCCTTTTCTTCCTTGATCCTTTCGAGGAGGATGCTCCCCCTGGAACACGGCTTGGCTGATCGGGAGCAAATGTGGGATCAATGTCAGTCTCCTCAGAATCACCAGGGCGTCCACCAACCTCCCGAGTACCTTGGTCGGTGGCAACCACTCGGCTCCCCATAGTGCGGGTTAGGGGCTCCTTATCAGTATCCACCTCCTTATCAGGTATGAAGTTCTGATGGAATCCTGCAGCCTTCGCTCCATCATGGGTAGATGCCTGAGATGCTATATCAGCAGTGGGGGCCCTTTGTTGAGAGGGCCCTGCATCTCCACCATCACCGCTGTCATCATTGTCGAAGTCATCCTTCGGATGCTGTAACTGCTCAACCTCTGAATCACTGTCTACGTGACGCTATTTACGCCTCCCCGGCACCACGTAGTCCTCCTTGGCCAGATGGCCTATAAGTCTCTTTACTGGCGGCTTGACTTGCTTTCCCTGGTAAACCCTCATACGACTAGGTTTCGTATCATCCATAATCTCTAAAGCCATAGCGTGGTGGCTCTCCTTTGGCAGCGAGCGTAGCTTCTCGTCAAAAATCATCTGTAAGAACCTAGGGTACATGTAGAAACCCTCTTTTCCTTCACTTCCAAGTTCTCTATGAGGTAAGAGAAGATCATGCTAGAAAAGCTGAAGGGGTGGTTCAGCACCAGTGCCACATAGGCATTTGTATCTGGTCTGAGTGGTCATTGAACTCACCCCTTCGGGAAGCTATGCACTTCAGGATGACATGTGCCAAGTACTTATACTGGGGGCACAGGTTGCTCTTGTTGAGCACACGTTCGTTTATGTCCCCAGCGTACTTCATCCTCGTGAAGCACCCTCTCACCATCAGTGGGTGAAGTCTAGTGGGGTGGTTTACATCATCACCCAACCCAAGTGCACGCCTGATATCCTGAGCTGTAATCTCTATGTCCATACCAAAAACAGAGCTCCAAATGCTGTATGGCTTGTGTGATCGATCAACCGATGCATTCTCCCAGAAGGCCTGTTGTATAGACCTGTAAGGGGTGCATGGTGTAGAGATAGCCCGGTGGAGACTGGATTGCCTAAGGAAAGCGATGATCCCTGCAAACTTGGCTCCATTCTGAGTGGTGGAGTCTAGATGAGCACAGATGTTGTGCTTTGGGTTGATAGTCCATCTATCAGCCATCTACCTGTAACACAAGACACATAAACATTAGATACTCACATGACACAAATCAGTTCTAAGTAACATGATAGAATTCATTCTGGTCATTCATGCGTATGAACCATACCACTGTGTTCAGTAGGTTGTCCTATCATGCGACTGGATTCAGTCGGGTGAATGAACAAGAGACTGAGTTCAATCGGTTGACTGAGCCTGCAATTGGTTCAGTCGGCCGACTGAGCTCATTCGTATGATACATTTTGCCGATTGAGCCATTCAACCAGCTCAATCATGCGATTGGAGTTCATCCTGACGACCAGTCGCATGACCGACTCTTCGGTTGACTGAATTTTGATTCTTGGCCAATTCGTGACATTAAACTTTGTGTAATGGTTCATTAGACTCACAACCTCTTAACTAATAGCCTAATAACTTTAGTTTTAACATTTTACTTGTTTTAAGTAGGTTATTAGTCCATTATAAGCTTCGGTTCAAGTTTAGGTCGAGAATCACAAATTACGGCACCATTTCTCCTCATTTTGGTGAGATTTCATCTTATTATACCTGTATAATTGCACACACACGTTAGAATATCAGTAGAGATGTAAAATCATGGTCTGATGAAACTTGGACAGAGTAACGGTATGCTATGCGATATGAGGGCGATTAGGGGTGTTGAGTTGAATGCAATCGACTGTGCCCTATTTATACTGAATCTGAGTTCAATCGGCCGATTGCACCCATTCGCTCTGTTCATTCGGGCGAATGAACCTTAGTCATGCGATTGGCTCAGTCGATCACATTCAGTCAGCCAACTAGAGTTCAGTCGGGCGACTGACTCATTCGCACACTCTTATTCGGTCGAATGGGTCATTCTGATAAGCCATTTGGTTGAATGGTTCATACTCGTGTCCATTCGGCTATTTAATGCATGAGTATGGTATATTCATATGATTGTTCCATACTCATGGTCCATTCGTGCGAATGGGTTAGACTCATGAATTTGACTTTATGACCATTCCACAATTTCTTCGTTTAACTTTTGAATAAACGTTATGAGCATTTGATCATCTCAGACATGATCATTTTATCTAGAAAAAACCTTTGATCACCTCAGACGTGATCCTTTAAACCATTTTGTCACCTCAAACCCATTTTTATTTGAAAGCATGTGTGGTCACCTCAGATGTGACCTTTTAGATGATAAGGTTCCCTATCAACTTCCATGACATAGTCTGACACTAAACAAACTGAAATTGACAAACTTTATACAGAAATAAAAGAGATAAGAATGAAACTTAAAACTAAGACATGTTTTTGTGTTTTTGTGAGGGTTAACTCCTAAGATGTGATTCTAGGAAATAATTTTTCTGACAAAGCAGCTTCAATCATTTAAACCATACATGGACCAATTCAATTTAGAATCATACAAGATACTCAAATCATTCAGGACAAGTTATCTAAAACCTTTGATGTTCTATTCTTGTTTTTCATCTAGAGTCATTTAGCAAATTTAGGAAATCATACTAGTACTATTAGGTCCCCACACTAATTTGAACTTACAAGAATTGTAGCCACAATGATTGGCAGTATACTTGTCCTCTAAATCCATACACAAACTTTCAACACAGATTGGTGATGGTTTAAGGTTTGTTTAATTCAACAAGCATTTGTGGATCCCACACTTATATGGTAATCAACATTTCTCAGGAGATTTTTGAGTAGTCTCAGGGTAGTATTGAAGAAGAAACTATTCTTAGAACTTTCAAAGAGAAGGGAAGCCTCAGGTCAGTGCCACCGCACAGCAGAGAGGCGACAAACAACAATGACTTCTAGAATATATAGATTATGCTTATCCTAAGGTCAGCGCCACCGCATAGCAGAGAGGCACATACCCTATCTTCTTGTTTGAGCAATTTTATTTTTTTGCACAGATCTCACCAACAACATAGGTTATTAGTTTGATTGTATTTGCATTTTTTATGTGCTTTTGCTCATGCTTTGGTCTTACGCACATATTTGTGGCGTTTATTTTGCTCGTCACCTCTTATTGGAATCTAGTTGATTGTGTTAACAAGGGATAAGGTGTTCCCCACAGCTAGTCAGACATTTTAGTTTAATCTTGAGATCACCAAAAAGGTCTAGTCATCAACTGTGTTGAATCTACCGACACATTATCTGTGGTCTAGCAACCTCTAGGTCTACTTTCTTTGTGTTACCTTAGTAGTAGCTAGTTTATCTATCATATTTCCTTTTATATTGCTCAGACTACACAGACTTATACTTGAGCAAACATCTTTTTCAATTTAGATTTTTAAAGTCCCAAATGGTTTGCTCTTGTGTACTATCATTTTACAAAGATTGAATCGGTATCACACATACGATCTTATTTTTATCAGCTTGTCTCTCCTTCTCCCATGTTTTTTTTGTATATTTCTGCCTAAACCTATTCTCCCACTAAAATTTTAAAACCGTAATGGATTAGCATTTTAGTATTTAATAGGCAAAGAAACAAGACCAAATTTAAATAAACTACTTAAATTAAGCAAATAAAAATAAAAAATTGAAAAATAAAAGAAAATTTACAAGACGCAACGGACTACACATGGTCATCTTCAGGAATGACCTTACTTTTCTTTTTAACGTCGTTGACCTCTAACAGATATAGAAAACATGGTTTGTCAAAAGCCTTTGTATAGAGGTCAGCGCGTTGAAAATCTGTGTTTATTTTACCAAATCGATTAAATTTTTTTCAAAGCAATCACAGATAAAGTGATATTTAATTAGATGTGTTTGGTCTTAGGATGTTGGACCGGGTTTTTAGTGACTGCAATTGCAGCAGAGTTATCAACAAAGATAGGAGTAGAAGAGAATTTCAAACCGTAATCCCGCATTTTCCCTTGAATCCATATGATTTGTGAATAGCAACTTGCAGCAGCAACTTGCAGCAGCAACTTGCAGCAACAACTTCCAGCAGCAACTTTCAGCAACAACTTGCAGCAGCAACTTGCAGTAACAACGTATTCGGATTCACAGGTTTACAATGCAACCGAGGTCTGCTTCTTACACTTGCAGGTAACTAATCTTCTCCCAAACAATTGACACCCTGCTGATGTGGACTTGTAGTTCATCTTGCAGCCGCTGTAATCCGAGTCGCTATACGCTGTAAGCTCAAGTCATCATCATGAGGATACCACAACCCAAGTGTGGTGTACCCTTCAAATAACAAAAAATCCTTTTGACCCCAATAAGATGGTTCACCTTAGGCTTTGCCTGATATCGTGAACATAAACATGTACCATACATGATATCAGGTCGTGAGGCAGTGAGATACATGAGAGATCCAATCATCCCTCGGTACATAGTGGCATCTAAGAGATCACCATTCTCGTCGGGTGCTACATCATGGTTTGTAGCAAGTGGAGTTCCAGTTGTAGAATCATTCTCCATGTCAAACCAACTGAGAATATCACCTACATACTTGGTCTAATGTCGAAAAATCCCATTTGGTGTCTAATTCACCTGTAACCCGAGAAAGAACTTCATCTCACCCATTGCACACATCTCAAACTCCGCCTTCATTACTGCCTCAAACTCTTTACATAATTCTTCATTCTTGGAACCAAAGATTATGTCATCAACAAAGATTTGTAATAGGCCCTTGGAGCAGTAAATCTCCATCTTTTTCTTTGAGGAGTCGAGAGTTTCTCATACTAGGCCCTTGGAGCTTGATGAAGCCCATATAGCGCCTTATCGACTTTGTAAACTCTGTCCCGATGAAATGGATCCTCAAATCCCTTAGGTTGACTGACATACATTGTCTCTCGAATCTCACCATGAAGGAACGCACTCTTCACATCTAGTTTATAAACTTTGATCTTCATAGAAGATGCATAGGCTAGGAAGATGTGGATTGCTTCCATTCTTGCCATGAGTGCAAACACTTCATTGTAGTCAATACCCTCAACTTGTTGAAAACCCTGTACAACAAGCCAGGCCTTGTTTCTGATGATAACTCCTTGATCATCGTTCTTGCATTTCAAGACCCATTGGTGCCAATGACTTTAGCACCTTTAGGTCTATCCACTAGAGTCCATACACCCAACTTCTTGAACTTAAGAAGTTCTTCTTGCATGGCACTCACCCATGCCTCATCATTCAGGGCTTCACTAACATAATTTGGCCCAAACTGAGACACAAAGCAATGGTAAGCACCGTCGTGAAGGTATCCCTTTTCCATCACAGAGGCATAATTAGCTGAGTACAACTGATTTCTGGTCTGAACTCCTGATCTCACATCTCCTATGACATTATCCAAAGGATGATATACATTTAGACGTGAGCCGGGAGTTATTGGAACAACCACATCAGAATCAAGATTATGAACATTTGGTTCTAGATCTGAGGCAATAGGAGTCTGTGGTTCAGAAGGCTCAGAAGCATCACTATCAGATGCTTGTGGACTTGTGGTAGCCGAAACCTATTCATCCTGGTTGTTCTGATCACTCTCCACACTTTCTTTATCAGAGGAAGAGTCATTAACATCAAGTGCTCCCCCTGAGTTTCTTTATGAACCGGATGGTGTTGAATCTTGAGAAGTTGTGTTCAAGACATCATACAACATCTTGTTTGCCAACTCATCTTCGGAAGAGGAGAGAGGTATGTTGAAGGACTTGAAGAATCCATCATAGTCGAAGAAGTAAGCAGCCCCTTTTCCAGCAAGTGGTGTGGTGTGTCTCTGAACATCAACGTTACACCACACCTCTACTTGACCCGTTGAGTTGTTGTAAAGTCTCTTGTTTGGTATGTTGTATCCCAGAAAGATCCCTTCATCAACCTTCTCGCTGAATTTTCCCTCCTGAGTCTTATTCAGCAGGGTGCACGGAGAGCCAAACGGCTCAAGATACACTAAGTTAGGCTTGCGTCGTTGTAGTAACTTGTAGCATGTTTTTTCCATGGCGTTTAACTACCAAAACTCGATTGAGCATATAACATGCATTTGCAACTGCCTCATTCTAGAATTGAATGGGCAATTTCGAGTCTGCTAGCATAGTCCGTGCGGTCTCTATCAAGTTGTGATTCTTCCGTTAGCAACATCGTTCATCTAAGGAGTGTAGGAAGAGGTAATTTGATGCACAATTCCCTTTCCTTGCAGTAGGCCTCCATCCAATGATTCTTGAATTCGGTTCCATTGTCTAAGCGCACTTGTCATACTTTTAGCTTGTATAGGGACTCCAGTGTAGTTACTAATTCCTTGAAGGATTCAAATGTTTCTGATTTGGACTTCAGAAACATTACCCAAGAGAATCTTGAGTAGTCATTAGTAACTACATAGCCGTACAAGTTGCCTGTGATGCTTCTTGTACTTACTGGACCAAATAGATCCATGTGAAGAAGTTCAAACGGAAGTCGATGGAATGAACTTTCTTTTCCTTCTGAGACTTCTTTGTCTATTTGCCCTTCTTGCACGCAACATAGAAATCCGGAAGTTGGAAGTTTTTGACATTGACTCCTCTCAGTAGATCATTCTAGATCAAGTGATTCATCTCCTGAGGATTTATGTGTCCCATTCTCCTATGCTAGGAGATGGAGTCCTTCTCAGTAGCTTTGGACAAGAAGCATTGAACTTCACGATCCATTGTGGAGGCGTTTGAAAGATCCAAGACGTAAAGATCATTATATCTTGAAGCTGACATTAGGAATTGGTCCTCCGAGATCACGTAGTCCTTCTTCAGAACGTAGCACTTCTTGTTTTTAAGACTACTTTGAAGCCTTTATCACATATTTGAGAAACAGAAAGTAAGTTTGTTTGTAATGGTTGGACATAGTTTACCTTGTCAAACTTAACTTTCTGATTTCCTACTTCCCATTGGGCTGTGATGTACCCGCCTTTGTTTCCAGCAAATGAAATATGCCCTCCTTTGATATGTCTAATGTTTCATAAGACAGCTCTGTTCCTCGTCATTTTCCTGGATGCTTCGCTATCTACAATCCACGTGTTAGTCTCAGTACTATAGCAAACACCCTGCACATTCAATTGAAAACATTAGTTCAGGTTAGGGACCCAAGACTTCACTGGCTTGGGTTTCCCAGAGGCATCACACATCATCAACTCAACCCACTGACCGTTCAAGGGTGAGGGAAGCTCAAATGGCTTCTTATTCTCATTTTCAAATACTGGGGTTAATTTTTCCTTCCATAAGCCAGTTTTGTGTAAGGCCTGTTTGTGATAAACAGACAACTGTCTCATGGGTTGAACTTTGGATTCACTATCCCTTTTAGGAGGCGTCACTGAGTTCCTCTTAAAAGAGCTAGTTTTAGATGCAGGAAGTTCAACTTTCCTCCTCGGTGTCTGATAATAAGGAAAATGAGACGCAATGTGACCGTACTCTCCATAATCGTAGCAAGATCTGCTTTTAATTTTACGGTTTATATGTTTTTGTGGAGACGTAGGTGTCACACGGATGACTTTGTTTTGTTTAGATCGAGACACTTCTTTGTTAGATCTATGGTCGGGTTTTAAAAACTTAATTGATTTACCTGTTTTACATCTTTTATTTCTTGTTTAGTTGGACTTTGACATGATACTCGTGATTGAATAGGTTTAATAGTCTTTTTGGGTTCTGATTTGACTTTGTTTGAACCTGACATTAACTTAACCTTTTCAAACTCTTTTTCTAGGTTAACACAAGGAATCTTTCCTTTTGCCTTTGAAGTGGACTCCTTTTGTTTAGTGCTAGATTCAATTGATTTACATGTGGTATATGGGTCACTAACAAGAAGAGTGGTCACCATATGATCCTTGATGGGGTTATTATTAACTGGTTTACTTTTGGTGTTCATCAAGGTCTCTAGTGGTGGCGGAGCCACTTTGTATCCCAATCCCTCCCCGTTGTTTCTCTCTCTCACTAAGTGTTGGACTATATGAGATGAGCTTGTCCAACTATTCAGTTTTTGTTTTAAAGAGTTGACTTCTACTTCTAAAACTTCTTTCTGCTTCTTAGTGTCCTCTAGGGAGTTAAGATAGTACCTAATGTCATTAGCTTGGTTAAAGGAAACGACTTCTGTTTCTCTAAGCCAATTCTTCAACAGTTCTATCTTTTCCTTGTAACTGTGCTCATTTTGTTTTTAAAACTATATTAGCTTTAGTGCACAGTTCCAAATCCTTTACTAAGCTATCATTATGATCAAATAACCTAGAAAATTTTAAATCTATGTTTTCTCTAAATTTATTACAATCAGAACAAGCATGATTATTAAACAACTGGTCAGTAGTACTAACCTAAGATGTTGAAGAGGAATCAGCCATGTGTGCAGAATATGTTGTTTCTAGTTTTGGTGATTCTGACATTGATGTAGATTTTTCTTCTAAAGGCAGGTGGTTGACCACAGGTGCAGTGTCTTCTGAATTGGACATTGCGAGCTCTACTGCTATGTCTCCATCACTGGCGGAATCATCATCTATGTCCTCCACACTAGCTATGTTGGACTCTCCTGGTGAGACGAACCGAAAGCTCCAGTCCTGTCCTTCATCCTCGTTAGCAGTCAAGGCTTTAGGGTCCTTGCTTGATGAAGTAGAGCTACTAGATGTGGCTTTGTCCTGACGATTAAAGGACGAGAAAGGATTTTCATTACCAGTCTTCTTTGGCTTCACACACTCCCATTTGAAGTGCCCCTTCTCACCACAGTTGAAATAGGTTACCTTTGACTTGTCGAAGCCACAGGTTGTGTCCTTGGTTGCAACCAAGTTCTGTCCGGTCTTCTTGACAAACTTTTTAGCTCTTCGGACAACACTTGCCAAGGCCCACATAATATCCATTTGTTCCAACCCCATCTCATCCACCTGTTTATAATCCTCATCTGCCAAGTGGCAATTTCCTATCTTTCCAGCAATTAATCATTCATAGGAGTGGACTACAGCGGCCAAGAGGTCCATGTGTTCTCTGGCCACCTCAACAGTCATGTTACCGAAGTTATCAATCTTCAATTTTGCTGCATTTGCCTCAAGTATAATATACTGGGTACTAGAAGACCCTGAAGTTTCGGACCCTGAAGTAGATGCTTGTGCTGGACTTGCTGAGCTTGAGACGAAGGCAGTCTGCAGTGGTGCTCCAGATATCTTGGCCTGAGGAGTCGCATTGTAGAGCGCAGGATTATGGTCATAGTTGGCCTTTTGTGCTCTAACTTCATCCTAAGCTCCTCCTCTCTCAGTTTCAGAATGAAGTCATTTATATCTAACTTCGAGAGCATCCCATTCTGTCTAAGTTTTGAAACGAAGGAAGCCCATTTCTCTGGTAATCCATCTGCAAAGTTGGATACCTTATCCTCCATCAACGTAGTTACTCCATGAGTGTGCATCTCAGTCATCAAGTGGTAGAATTGCCGATCACGTCATCCAGGCTTTCCTTTCCCATTGAAGAGAAGTTGTCAAACTCCTTCTTCAAAGCTTTGGCCTTAATGGCCTTGAGTGGGGCATTTCTGTCATACCTCTTCTCCAATGCATGCCATAGATTCTTTACTTGAGTATATTCCGAGTACTGATGGAAGATATCCTTCGGAAAACACTAGGTAAGCAAAGCGTAGACTTTCTTCTCAGCGTTGTGTTTCACCTTTTGTGCATCAGACATGCCACTTAATGTAAGTTTGACACCATCAGCTCCTACTGGCTTGCTGTACCCCGACTCTATAGCCTCCCATAAATTTGTATCTACTCCATTTAAGTAGATTTCAAAACGTTGCTTCCATTGTGGGTAGTCGTCTAACATGGTAAGATTTGGGGATTTATTATGAATTCCCACTTCGTTCTCCAATAGCAGTAGAGTCTAAATACGAGTGTCTCTAGTTGTTGTGTATGCTGAAAACTGGTCATCCATTTCACATAACTTTACTATTAAACAAACTGTTTATGTATGCGAATGAAGGTATGCGATTGGACTTATTCGGGCGATTGAACTAGGCGAATGGTTCAATCGTGCAACTGAACAAATGCAGATGAGTCAGTCGGTCGAATGAACTAATGTGGTTGAACAGTCCGAATAGGGTACTCAGTCATATGAATGAGGGTACGAATGAGTCCAATCGTGCGTTTGGGGAATGCGAATGAACTCAGTCATGCGATTGAGCCAATCGTGCGAATGAACTTGCTGAAGTTTAATAATTCGTAGATTAAACATGTTTTGGCCATAAAAACTCGAATTTTCACAAACCCTAATTGCCGTATGCTGGGAAAACTAAACTTTATGGTCAGGAAACGTCTGAGACTCCGTTTGACACAAAAAGATTGCATTTTTAATGAAAAACACAATTTTTGTATCAGAAACGATTGAATCAACATGTAATCAAGAGCCAAAGCTCTCATACCACTTGTTAAGATCGTTTACATGATGATATACTAACTGAATAACATGTATACCGAACCAAATAGTGTGGAATCGTATTGATTGGTAATCCAATCAGTGAGAATGCGCGTAGAAACAATATGTATTGAATCTAACGTTAAGAATCGGTTAGGAATCGATCTACTGCGATCTATGAACTTGGAGTATGATCTTAGAGGTCTCTGGATGGCTAGGGTACGTCTGGAGTCGAAGTGTGTTCAATGCTTTCGTTTTTTAACGAATTAGGTGGTATTTATAGGTTAGGGTTGCTCATTCGGGCGACTGAGCCATTGGCATGGTTCAGTCGTGCGATTGAGCCATTGGTTGCTCCATTCGCACGGCTGAGTGTTCAGTCATGCGACTGAGTCAATCTCATGTTACAATCATACGACTGATCCAATCTCCTAGTTCAGTCGTGTGACTGAGTCATTTGTATGGCCATTCGCATGATAACTTCATGTTATTATGTTTGAATGTATTAATGGTTATAACATTATTTATACTAATTCAAACAACCACAAACCTATATAATCAAGTCAATATACGTTACACAACTCATTGATGAAATATTAAACATTATAAATCACAACCAAACATTCTTATTTGATTAAGCACCCAAGCATTACATAAGTGTAAGACATTTAAGACATGTTACATTAAGATCCAAATCTAGGTACATATGTTTCAACAACGTGGCGCCAGGTAGGCGAAAGTGGCGCCACAAGGAGAGTGATTCAGATGTTGTGCAAATTGCTCTTCCATCTGACGACTCCGATGATGATAGTGATACAGGTGGACACTCCGGGCCCGCTCCTATGAGGGGCGCCACTACACATGTTACTCCTTCACCCTCTACACACCCAGATGCCACCACAGCCAGCTTCCACCAAGACTTCAGTCCTCCCAATGAGGAAGAAGAGAGTGATGAGGAGCCTCCCACAAGGAATGTGGGCAGCCGTGTGGTTGCCACAGAGAGAGGATTGAGGGCGGTTGGTGACGCCCAGGGGAGTCCGGGGATGCTATTGTTGATACAGATCCCACATATGCCCCGGACCCGCCTAGCAGCCAAGGGGGAGCCACTGTGCCACGAGGATCATGGAAGAAGAGGATGGCACACCCCTACGGCAAGAAGGGGAAGAGGCTGAATTTCACTTTGAGCTCATCCACTACAATAACTTCAACCTCAGCCACACCTTCGACCACTACCACAACCACTACTACCACACCACCAGCCACCACCTCTACACCTCACATACCACTACTGCTCTTCCACCACCACCATCATCTATACCACCCCCAATCTTCACTTCTCCACTACCACATTCATCTATACCACTCCCAATCTTCACCACTACCACCACCACCACCTCTCGCCATCAAGCAGGACTGTCATCTTACCCCTCCTTTCCATCTGGATCATCTTTACCTCCCAGTAGGGTAGAGGAACAACTCTCAGCATTGAACCGGATGGTTATGAAGCTGCTAGCAGCCGATGACGAGAAAACTGCTCAGATTCATCAGCTAGTAGAGCTTACCATTGCACAATCTCAGCTAATTGAGCAGCTGACACAGCAGATGGTTGCCCAGAGCTCAGAGAAATCCCAACTCCAGGAGCAACATGTCCAATCAGCCAAAAGGATAGAGGAGTTAGAGGCTACCAAAAAGACCATCATGCTAAGGCTCAAAGGATCAAAGGATGAGCCACTAAAGATCGGCGAAGGAGATGTAAATGATGGTGATGATGATGACAGTGATGATGATGATGATGATGATGATGATGATGATGGTGATGATCAAGGGGATGAACTGATGTTGGTAATGATGTTGATGATGATGATGAAGGAGATGATGCTACTTCTGTTGCGGGTGCCACATCTGTAAGTGAAAGGAGGACCAAGAAAGCTCAAGACCAAGGTGCCTTTACATCAGCCCCGTCCGCAAAGGAGCACCTGATACAAGATACGAGTAATGCCTAGATGTTTATTTTATTCGAAATCATGTGTAATTAAATATTGTATCAACCTTATGTATATAATGATTATATTTTGTTTAATGGTTTCTATTTTGATTATTGACTAACAATTGATGTGTTACATGTGTAAATCAAGCAGATCCAAATTATCAAAGAGTGAATTCGACATTGCTCCCCTTCAGCAGGTTAGGACTCAACTAACAATGATTCTTGATTTGCAAGGGATAGTCAGGAGATCAGTGAGTTACACTCCTGAAGAAGGGAAATAATTCATGATCTTACTGATGATCAACTGGCCGAAATGTTCAAGCTCAATCCTGATGAGATAGTCAAGGATGCGCCAACCTTTGAAGTAACAGTGACGATGAGCTGAACGACATTGATGAGATTGAGATCGAAGACGTCACTGCAGAGCACTATCTAGAGTATGCTAACAAAGAGGGAAATGTGGTCCCCAATCTGGTGATTCCCTGGTCAGTGCTACGTTTGAGATACTAAATCAGATAGAGCAAGAGTCCGAGCAGATTGAAGAACAAGCCCAAGCCTCAGACGCCGATGTCAATATCAGAAGGCTGAATTGGCTACTTCTTTTGAAGAGATCCTAGCCCAACGCATTACTCTAAAACCAAATGTCTGCACCAAGCTCTACAAAGTGAAGAAGCATAACAACCTGTCAGGCAAGATTATCGCGTGGCCCATTTTGAGGATCTGAATGTTTATGCGGTAAAGAGAGAGAAGGGTATTGAGTATTTTAGATTCCCACATGATCTAAAGACTCTACCTGGTTTTGAGCTCAACCGGCTGGCCAAACTAATGTCGTTATATGCTGACCCGAGAAAGATGTCAACCTGGTTTGAGGCTGCATTGAAGAGAGAGTACCACACCAGGTGGATCAACTTCAAACCTCAACAACCTACGAGGTATATCACATGGTCTGAAGTTGATGCCATAACTGGAAAACCAAAGATAGTGCTGAAGTGGAGTCCTCTACGCACAATGTCAAGAATTCCTCTAAGGGAAATGCCATATGACTTCATTCCACACTTTAAGTGGTGGTACTATGATTGGAGAACAGGGCAAGCGGTCATAGTTCTGAACAGAGAGGGCAAAATGGATACTCTCAGAGTATTTGACCTAATGTGGCTTACCAACTTGTCAGCTGAAGATGTTTACACTCCCTACAAGTGGCCACTGTTCTATTCCACGCAGGATATTGTACAAGCCTTCCAATTCCAAAACGTGATCAGACTCTGCTTTGCATTTGAAATACATGCAGGAGTCACAACAGAGGAGAAGTATAAGAAATACGAAAAGGTTATGAAGAAGGTAAGACAATAGATGAATCTAGGTCCAAGGGGAAGTTTGTTGATACATGTGTACCTAGTTTCTGAACATAATGTGATATGTCTTTATTGTCTTACACATATGTAATTGATTGGGTACTTAATGAAATACTATGTTTGGTGTGTTTATAATGTTTATTATTTCATTAATGAGTTGTTTAATACATTTGAATTGATTATATAGGTTTATGGTTGTTTGAACTAATATCAATAATGTAGTGATAATTACTACATTCAAACTTAGTAATATGAAGTTCTCATGCGAATGGCCCATGCTAATGGACCATACGCATGAAAAACTTCATGCAAATGACTCAGTCACACGACTGAACGAAGAGACTGGATCAGTCGTGTGATTGTAACATGAGATTCACTCAGTCGCACGACTGAACACTCAGTCGTGTGAATGGATCAACCGCATGCTCAATCGCACGACTAAACCGTGCTGATGGTTTCAGTCGCACGATTGAGAAACCATAACCTATAAATACCACTTAATTCATGGAAAAATGTAAGCATTGAATACATTTTGACTCCACATACCCCAGCCGTCCAGAAGCCTCTAAGAACCTGTTCCAAGTTCATAGATCGCACTAAATCGATTCCAAATCATTCTTAACATTTAGATTCAATCCATAATTGTTTCTACGTGCGTTCTCACTGATTGGGTCGCCAATCAAATAGGATTCCACACTATTTGATTCAGTATACACGTTAATGAGTTAGTATTTCTTTCAATACACAATCCTAACAATTATTAGCATTATTATTATTATGGGTATTATTGTCTTTATTGTTACTTCATGTGCCTTTTTGTGATTATTTAACTAGATCGAGCATTAGTTATGGAAATCTTAGTATCCCGGGAAAGTTAACTAGTCACCCTGAAAAATTAAATCATCATTGAGATAATTAAAATGTGTGCATACACACTTAATTTTCGGTTAGTGCATGCATGTTCATGCAAAATAATTAACTACTAACCAAATTATACCCCTACAACAGTACACTACAAAATAATACTGCACATAATATTATTTACCCATTTAAATTTTAAATCAAAACCCCTCACATGAGGCCAAAATAGGCCGCCCTCTTGACCACCAATCCTCCATTTCCTCCACTAGACACCACCACCCTCTCCTCCATATCCTTTCATGCAAAACTTGAACACTCCTCTCATTTCTCTCCCTCTCGAATTCTCTATACTAGAAAAAACATACTTACTCATGGTTCCATCTCCATTTCCAGCTTGTTTTTGAAGAAATACCACCATCCACTATCGGCCAAGCATTAAGCCGCAAGGAAGTGTAGGTTTGTGTGCTTTTGGTGCTCGGATCTTGCAAGGTAGTGGTATTCCAACATTTGTTAGACATTTTCCAGCTTTGTTCAAAGGTTTATAGACCATCCTTGCGTAGCTACACACTCCAAACCGCGGGCTACACCAAGTGTAAGCTTCATCTCATCCGGTTTTGGTCATTTCATGTGTTTGTTTTCATTTTTCACTCAAAATCTTACCATTCTCGTATCTAACAGAAACTTGCTGCTACAACCTTGTCCAAAAACAGCTTTTCACATTCTTGGATGTATCTCACTTGTAAGATATGTCGTTCTATAGGTGTAACACGGTTTACACCTACAAAACCCTCTTTTTGGGTGTATTTACACCATCCAACTTGCACAACTTGTAACCTTTCGAAACTAATCATGCAATCTGCTCAAAATGGGTTTTCTAACCTTCTAATAACCTGATTTCAAAGTTACAAAGGCTTTGGGTAATATATCAACTCAAGTTATAATGTTTTACACAAATGTAATGGATGAAAATGGTGTAATCTCAAAGTTTCCATGTTGTTCATAGTTTGTTTGTTGAACCCATGAGTTAGACATAATATTTCAATAGGTTTTGGATTATTTTGGGTGTATAAGGACATGTTAATGGCTGAAGATAATAGTGTCATAGACTTATAAGCAATTTGGACATTTTCGAGGACCCGAAAAGTGGTAAAATGACTTAAAAACAAGAAAACACGGATTTTAACTATCTTTAAAAGTTTTCCAGGCTCTAAAAGGGTTAACAAAGTATTTGGATAGTTAAAAACATGTTTTAACGGGTAAAACTTAAAATGTAGACTTCCACCAAAAAGGAGCTTAAAATAAATTTTTAATAGATTAAAAACTTATATAAAGTCCTTAAATAATATTTAATGGATCTAAGGCTAAAGATATGGAAATCAAATCTTAATTGTTAAAAAACGTTCGGTTTTAGTAGTAACTAGTAACGGAAGACATAAAAATATATAACCCGGAACTAATTCTAAAATTTTGATATAAACTTACTTAAAATAAGTTACCTAACTTCAGAAACTAATATTTCACCATAAAACACATTAAATGTAAGAAAACCAAACTTTGGGGTAGAAATTGTAAATTTTGAAAACTTGGAGGCTAAACTGTAAACTTTGCTAAACTTCAATAAACCGACCCCCTTGAACGAAGTATTATTTAAAAGACTCAAATTAACTTATATACGTGATTTAACATAGTAAATTATGTATTCTTTCCTAAGAAACCCCAACATTCTATAAAAGGAAACTTTTTATATAAAGACTTAGCAATTCAAAAGTTATTATGACATTAACCTCATGACACACCTAATGCATCTTCATAACCCTAGAATTAGTGGATTAACACTTAAATCTTAATGGTAGGGTGCTAGACTTGAGACTTTTCCCGGCACACGAAAAGACCCTTTTTGCTTGAAATTTTAAGTTAAGTTTAAGTGTTCTCTTTTTACTATTCTTTTTAGGATAAAGCATGCTCGATTTAAATTAAACTGTTTTGGTGTTATATTGTAATGCTATATGTTGTGGTTATGTTGAGACCTGCTGGTACTTGTATAACAGTCATTAATTCTTTTATGAACCGCTTGCTTATATGGGTAGATCTACTTGGGGAATCCCCCACACACAGTGCCTTCCGTGATGAACAGGAAGGGTACCACACTAAGATCCTATAGGGTCATTTGTGGCATGTAACAGGTTTTATAAGGTACTATGGTCGACCATCCGGAAGGTACAGTCCACTGGTTTGAGGCTTAGTTCTCCCCAAGGGTACTTAACTGGTAACATAATTTTTGAAGAGGCTAGCTGGGGTTGAGTGAAGGATTGATTGTGATCCCCACAATGATGATACAATGACTTTGAAGGATCGGTTTATGTCACTAACACTTTGTTTTTCTCTCACCCAATTAAACGACACTTGGAAGAAGATAGAGTCAGTAAGAGTTGATAACAATATAATAAGTAATGAACAAACAGAAAGAGATAATTTCAAGGTACTTGCATATATGCTTCACAACTCAAGTGTTAAAAGACTCTTACAAGCATATGTTATGAGTTACAATGAGAAACTATATATAATACTACCAATAGCATGATATACTTTGATACTAGCTGGGATCCTATAACTAAAGCCTATACTACAAGACTATAGTTTAAGGTATATCAGATAAACTCTTATGTGAGATATGATAGTCAGGACATGTCCCTAACTTACCTTTTGTCACCAACTAAAGTTGGTAACTTGTACTATCATAAAAGGTGAACAGTGGAATAAAGTATGGTCAACTGCATGGCTCTTTATGAAAATGCCATGCAGTATCAGAGGTCGGCAGCGGAGTGTCGGAGAGCATACTTATGTCCACTTGTTCATAGTAGTGTCTTCCAAAGGTTAAATGGCTTCGGAAGAACAAATACTTCCGAAGCCACTTATACTTCGGAAGAGACTACTTCTTTCGAGGCTTGAGAACTTCTTCTTTCCTTCATACTTCGGAAGTTGTCTTTGGAAGTTGATCTTTCACTTTGACTTGGGAAGAACTCTACTACCTTCGAAAGTTCCATACTTAGCTTCGGAAGCCTTTGTATGTAGCACCAAAATTATCTAAGTGATTTGGTTTTGGTTGCACTAGCTTTTTTCTTGATCCAACAAACTCCCCTCCCCTAGGCTGATGCTACCAAAACCTCACTTGTTTCTGCTCCTCAAAACTTTTAACACCAAGGAAAGTAAATACATATATGTTTCCTTGTTGTTCCCTGATGTGGTGCTGAGAAGTTTGTACAAATCCTTGGTAGACAGGATGTTCAGTCTGTCACCTTGGATGATGTGTACCCATTGTTGTTGCCCTCTAAAAAGAGTTAGTTTATGGGAACTATAATCATATTCCCATCTAACTATAGGTTCCAATTCAGGACCCTCTATCATTTCTAGAAAGTTTATGCCCTTGGTAGGAGGTCTTTCCTTGTCTTCCTTTCTTCTCAACTTCAACTCTTCTTCAATCTTGGCCTTTGCAGTTAACTCGACAAGATGAAGACTGCTAAGATGATTCCTTATGAGAGCAACAATTTCAGAGTTGAAGGGGTTGGAGAATGGCTTCTTTACTAACTTAGCAATATCAAACCTGCTAGAGTGTAGCAGAGAGGTGGCATTTAGTATATTGACTTCACCATTCTCTCTTTCCACAACAAAGTTGTGAGTAGCTTCATCGAACCTCCACCGGAGGTTTTTCTTTCTAGGAGCCAGAGACTGACTAGGAATCTTGTCCTCTTTCTTTGTATCCAGTAAAGTCACTAGCTTTCTTTTTAGTCTCTTCTCTTCATCATTCAGTGAGTCTGAGTTGAGGCCTAGAAGTCTTGCAGCATGGTCTAGTGTTCCTTTAGGCAGATCAAGAAATTGATCTCTTGTGTGGGAACATGAAGATCCATCAACATAGGTGATGTGATAGAGTCTTCCTCATAGGAGATGTCACTCAAAGTTGTGCAGTTTGTGAGCTTTGTCTTGATTGCCTTGAACAATTCTAGAGAGAGGTGTTTAGAAGGCTGAGGGGTGTAACACCCTGTTAGTCATTTATTTTGAAGTCAACGAATGAAGAAAAAGAAATAAAGTTCAAAGTTGAGGGACCAAACTCGCCAACAAGGGAAAGTGGGAAACATGGTGATATTTGTAGGGAGAAGGCGGCCATTTCCCTCTCCCCATAATCACATTTTCAGCCAAACAAAGAGGAGAAGAGAGAAAGCGAGAAAGGAGGAAGAAAAGTTGGTTCGGGTTGGTTCGAGTGAGAAAAATTGTTGAGTAGCTAGTTGAATCAAAGCTCTTCTCATTGTGGTTGTTTGTTTGAGTTCTAGGACCCTTCTTTTACACGTTTTTGAATGATTTGGGGCTGGAACACATCTGAAAAATCAGCTTTTTGAGTGTGTGTGTGTGTGTTTGACCCGTTTGTGTATGTGTGTGTATGTGAATGATGTGTTTAAAATTTGTTTCTGGGCTTGTGTGTGCTTGAATGGTATAGTTGTAAGCATTCCTAAGGTTTAGGATAGTTGATTGAGGCTTAGAATGGGTTTGGATATGCTTGGAGGTCGAAAATGGCAGATTGGGTTCGGGGGTGAACTGCATTCTACATCAGCTAGGGCTAGGCGATCGAATGAAGGCCATATGGCTTTGAATGAGGGGCGATGGAGGTTCATCCGCATGATTGGAGCTCATTCGCACAATTGAGGATTCAATCACATGATAGACGTCCTGTCACATGGGGAGTCATGCGAACGAGGGTCCATTCGCATAAGTGCTCATCCGCATTAGTTTCATTTGCATAAGGTCCATCCGCATTAGTACCATTTGCATAGGACTCATCCGCATTGGTCCATTCGCATGATTGGATGTTCATTCGCATGGGTGTTCATCCGGATTAATCCAGTCGCATGATGTTCAGTCACATGGTGGCCATGCAACCGAAGGGTGTCCATACGCCCGAATGGGGCTGTTGCACCCAAGAAGAAGCGTAGTTTAACTTCTAACTTTTGGGTGAAAGTGAAGATGTAAGCATTGATGTGGAAGTTCCCATAAGTTCATGTAAGATGACTATAGAGGCCTTAGAGGCGCTGTTGGGCATGAGGATGATGTTGCACGTTTATGCATGTTGTTACGTATGTGTGATGTTGCCTTGTATGAAGTTGATGACTGTGTATGTTATGTTTCTTGTTATGATGTATGTTTATCTTTCCTATGACTTTACGTTGAACGTTAATGAATGAAATGAAGTATCATGTAACATAAAGTGAAAGATAATGAGAAGAGGAACATGAATTAAGAATGCATGCATTAATTAGTAATGAAAGTAAAGAATGTCTTGCAAGCATAGTATGTCGGGACATGCCATTAAAGGTGTTAGCCTAATGGTGTGCGGGTTCGCTACCCCGGGAGGATGCACATTGGGGTCTTTCTTTGTGATAGGCCTGTGACCAGTAGTAGGAATAGCTGGGCATTGCTCATAGCAATGGTATACCTAAAATCTACCCTAGGTGCTGTGATCAGAGGTGCGAGCACCATTATAGCTGGTCTATGATAGACCTAGGTCCAATACCAGGAATAGCTAGGTAAAGTTTATGGTTAAAGAAGAGAAAAGATGTAATGATGAACGAACAATACAAATAATAATAAACATTATCTATGTGTACGTATGATGCATGATCGCATGAGTGTAAAGAATGTTTTTGTAAAAGAAAGTATGTTTTATTATAAAACTAGAACTCACTCAGCAACGTTGACTTTGATGTGATTCTAGTTGGCAAGTAATGATTGCTGAGGATGGCACGAGGCGGCTACTCAACTCTTTTGGGATGGCATTCATATTTATAATACTTTTGTGATGTAATGCAACTGGGGTTTTGTAATTGAATTATGTATTATTTGCAGAAGTTTTTATAATGAAATGAGATGTCATTTTTGAATGCTTCCGCTGCGATATTTGTATAATAGAAATGAAAATGTATGTTTTATGTGCAATGAATTACCAACTGTAAGTGTCCCGGAAATGGGGCCTTACAAGGGGTTGGCATGGAGGGTTGTTGGGTAGGTTGAGGTTGAGTGGTTCCGGTAAGTGTTTTAGGTTGATGGATGGGTAGTTTGGGTGGTTGAGGAGATGAAGTGGGTGAGGGTAGAAGTGTAGGTTCGGGGGTGAATGGTTGAGTTTTGATGGAGAATGGAGAGTGTTGGAGCTGTACAAGATACTCTATATTATCAACACAGTTAAAGTCAACAAAAGTCAACATCATGGTCAAAGTCATCAAAAGTCAAACACGACACATTCGAGACGAGGAACCGAGACAAGACGTTGAAGATTTAAATGACTAAGAGTTTTATTGTAATAAATATATTTTGTGTGAACAAAATATATTTTATCTTGTTAGTCATTGTTATGCTTAATATGTAATTTTGTATTAATTAGCCTAAGTCTAGTGGTGCAGGATCGTTGAAGGGGGTTAGTTACAACACAAAGAGGAGACTAACTAAACTTTAATCAAACAATAAACTAGATTAACCAAGGTAAGACATTAAGAACACAAGTAATCTAAGAGATACAACACAAAGAACACAAGTATATGGTTTTCAAGAATGCAGTATATTGCTTTCTCTATGTTCTATTACAAGTGTTACAAAGCATAATCTAAAGATACAAGAACATGAGATACTTATACTACATCCTACAGCTGGCTATATTTTGAAAGCCAGCTACATATAATTGACTAGACATAACCAAAATCAACTGTAGAGTCAAAAGGCACATTGTCTTTTGACTTGTGACTATGACATACCATAGCTCATATCCTTATCTATTACAAAAAGGATAAAGTACATGAAGTAGAAAGTTACAGACTCAATACCTCAATGTACAGTTACCAAAAGCATGGACTTTTTCACCAACTCATGTAAGTTGGTGAATTTACAGAGGTGCAGCGGAAAGGTATCAAGCTTTATAGAAAAGTACATCAGATAAAGCATGTTACTAAAAGTCTTTGGAAGAAATCTATCTTCAAGGTTTGAGTTTTCGGAAGACTTTGTCTCTGAAGCTTCGGAAGACTTCATCTTTAGCTTCGAAAGATATTGGTCTTGGCTTCGGAAGATTTCACACTTAGAATATTTCTGTTGCATATGTGAAACTTCCGAAGCATTCTTCTTCAGTACTTGTGTAGCATGCATGAAGGAAATACATTGGATGTTTGGGTTGCATCAGCCTCTTCATAATTCTCTACAAACTCCCCCTAGGCTGATGCTACCAAAACACTTAGTAGACTTTAGATATTAATAGTTCTTATTAGGATGATAACCAAACCTTTCTTCATAACATGATCAGGATCCTTCAAACTGTCAAAATGTCTTCTCATATCAAAGAGATCAAGCAGAGGCAACTAAAACATATCTTGTCATGTGTAAATGTCTTAGTCCCTTGATCTCTAATGACATGCCATCTTTCTGGATTTGTGGTATATGTCCAAGACAAGATGGGTTTTTTTGATGCTAGAGGAGCTGCTTGAATTGGAGTTGATGTAGCATCCTCTGGCTGCATATCCTCAGGATGTTCTGATTCATCCTGAGGTTTAGAAGAGGGTGCAGTCTTCTTCTTCTTTGGCATTGGTTTAGAAGCCATCCTCTTCTTTCTCTTTGTAGGTTATAACTGAGAAGACTGGCCTGCAGTACCAGATTGATCTTTGTTGTCTTTCTCAGTTGGTACTTCCTCTCTCTCAGGCTCAGAAGGAGAGGGAGGTTGACCCTGCTATGGATCAGAAGATGAATCTTGCTGAGCATGAGCAGGAGGTCCAGGTTGTGTTGTCTCTGGTTGTTCAACCTTAACCTCCACTTCAGGTGGGGCTTGACTTGGAGTGGATTGTAAGTCAATAAGCTCTCCACTTTTGATCTTCTGCTTAATCACCCTAATATGCTCATCCATCGTGGATAGAGACATGGGGACAAGTCTTCTTCCGGAGAATCCATATAGATTCAAGAAGCTCATCATCCTCTGCCTGTCAGCAGACTTCTTCATGCTCTTTTGGATGATAGCTCTTGATTTTGCAGCTTCTTCTCTTAGCTTCTTCTTCGAAGTTCTAGTTGTTTTAAGTACTTAAACTCAACATAGTCATGGACAAGGAAGAAGTGCATGTGCCTGATAGAAGCCTGTGGCACTCCGGTAGTTGATCATGTTGATCCTATCTTCTTCTTTGTCTAATTGAGGTTCTTGTTGAACCACATCCTCTTGTACAGGACTTTCTTGAACTGGGAAGAAGTTAGGCATATCATTGTACAGTCTTTATCTTCTTCTTTCTTCTTTCACTTGTACTAGAAGTTCTGCATCTTCTGCCTCCTTCTTCTCCCTTGACCTTTCCAGGTCAACCAGTTCATTCAATTCATCTAAGGGAAGAGAAATGACACTATCTATGTCATAGTTCATTGTCCGCAGATAACTTATCTTGACTGCCCTTAACTAATCACTCTGAGTATCTGGTCTAGGGGCAGCCCTGATAGCAGAATTCATGAGTCTTGAGGACCCAGCAGAGGAACTTTCTCCCCCTTAGTCTCCTTTTCTTCTCTCTCTCTCTCTCTCTCTCTCTCCTCCTCAATCTCCTCAGATGTCATCTTTCTTTGCCCTTTGTCATTCACAGACCTTTGTGACTCAAGGTGGAGAGAGCTTTGGCCTTCATTGCTTGTTGCAGCATCTGAGCTCAGGCCAGAGAGAGGTTGAGAAGCACCTTCACCAGCAGGTGTCGTAGAAGGAATGTGGATCTCTGCAGCAGTTGATGATGATGAGTCAGGGGTCTCAGGTTCTGCCACTGGGCCTTCAGTGAAGGTTTCCCCTATGAAACTAATCTTAGGGTCTATCTCAACATCTAGTTGACCGATGGCATTACCTGATTTCCTAAGTCTCCTTCTTAAGCTGAACTCTGTAGTGATCCTGTCTTGGATTCTTTGCGTTAGTCTGTCAGCTTGTCTTGATTTGCTTGGGTTGACAAGTGGCAGGTTGACTAGATCCAGACCTTCATAGTAGTTCAAGGTCTGAAAATTGAAGACTTCTTGCTGTCCTTGAACTCTTATGATGATTAGGGCTTTCCTGATGTTGTCATACCTCCACCTAATGATGTGATTGGAAGATGGTGGAGATGACATAGCCCTTGGTATCCCTTCCTCAAACAGACCTTGTATGAAGGAGTCTGTGTAGTCCACATTAATGTGAATTTGAGGAGGTTGCTGAGAATGCACAATTGCAAGTGAGGATGGTTAGTCCTTAATGTCCACTCTCTCTGAAGGACTCCCAGGTTGTGTAGCTGTAATGACTTTCTCCCCCTTTATGGTAGCATCACCCACTTGCATAGGTGAGCTGGAAGATAGGTCGATCACATCCACAGGTTCTTGTGTTCCTGTTTGAGCTCTTCTTAAAAGTCTCCCAGCTAGTTTTTCCTTAAGATATGAAATCTCAAGTTGCTGATCATTGACCCTGTTGTGTAAGGTAGTCACCTAAGATTCAAGGTGACTGACCTTTGAGACTAAATAAGTGTATGTTTTGGATAGTTTGTGAACTATTAGTCTTAGATTCCCCTCACCTTCATGAGAAGACTCACTGGGGGATGAGATGATTGGACCAAAGTCCTCTCTCTCACCACCAGCTTGAGGTTCTTGGCTGTTGGTTTTCCTCTGCTCACTTGCAATCTCAGTTGAGATGTCAGTGGGCTGAGTTGCCATGGTTGCGGTCTTAATGATGTAATCACTTTCAAAAGTGAGAGCCTTTTCCATATGGACATCCTGAACAAGTTTAGAAGTGTCTACCTCAGTTGTAGGTGACTGATATGGTGTAAGGCCCCGTTTCCGGGATGCTTACAGCTGGTCAATCATTGCACATAAAACATACATTTACAGTTATTTAAAATAAACATTCGCAGCGGAAACATTCAGAAATTGTGTTTCATTTCATCATAAAAACTTTTGCAAAATAATGCATCGGTGGTCGGTTACAAAATTTCATTGTTGTATTACATCACAAAAGCTTTATATAAATGGATGCCATCCAAAAGAGCTGAGCAACTGCCTCGTGCCATCCTCGGCAACATTACCTGCCAACTGGAAACACATAAAAGTCAGCATTGCTGACTGAGTTCTAGTTTTATGATAAACATACTTTTCTTTCGTAAACCATTCGTTTTCTCAAAACATAATATACTTTACATTCGTTCGTGATCATACATCGTACGTACATACAGATAATATCATTATTATCTTCGTCAATCTTTTGTTCATAGTTTCATTCATTCATTATTTCATTCCTTACTTTTATCATCACCATGAACTTTACCATTCATGCTTGTGATACCGTGCCTAAGCCTATAAATGACCTTCATTGGTGGTGCCCAGCACCAATTGGTCAGAGTACCTAAGGTAAAGTTCAGGTATACCGTTGTCATATGCTATGCCGTTCATGCTCATGATACTGGACCTAAGCCTATAAAAGACCTTCATCGGTGGTGCCCAGCACCAAGTGGTCACAGTTCTAAGGCACGCAACAATGGTTCATCCATATGGTCAATCACAAAGAAAGACCCCAATATGCATCCTTTGGGGTAGCTAACCCGCACACCATTGAGCTAACACCTACAATGGGTGTGCACCTCCATACATTTGCTTGCAAGCCTGTCTTACATTCATTCATTCATTAATGCATGCATTCATCATCATGTTCCTCTTTCATTATGTTTCACTTTACATTACATAATACTTCGTTCATTGATTATCATAACACGTAAAGCCACGGGAAAGATAAACATACATTATCATAAGGAATATAAACATATCATTCATACATCATCATGCAAGGCATCATACATACATAACATACGTCATGTATAACCATGCAACATCATCATCATCATCAGCATTATGCATATGCATCAATCACACATCATTACATGCCCATCATATTATCAATGAGCCCCAAAAGTCAACTTACATAACCCCCAGGAATCTCCTAGGTCAAAGTCTACATTACCTTTTTTTCCCCAAAAAGTCAGAATTATTCTAGGTGTTCATACGCGTTTCCTATATTTCATCCGCATTTGCTATAGTTCATCCGTATTGGTCTTAATTCATCCGCATTTGTTCATCCGCATTGGCCTTATTCATCCGCATTTCATATACTTAGCCAAATGCTCATCCGCATTGACACATCTCATCCGCATTTCATGTACTTAACCAAATGCTCATCCGCATTGGCATACCTCATCCGCATTTCCAGACTTAGTCAAATGCTCATCCGTATTTCATGCACTTAATCAATGTTCATCCACATTGATTCATCCGCATTTGACTTCATCCGCACTAAACCTTTCCATCCGCATTGACTTCCAGACACTTAGGTAGATTTAAAAACTTAACATGTGAGTCTAAAACATCATATTCGATTTCCATGCACCATTCATCATGTTCTAAGCTTAAATCTTACCCTCTAAGCCTTAGAAACACAATCATACATCATTAAGCATGAACATAGTCACACATCACATCATAACATCATCGTACACACATTCAAGCATACGGGTCCGAAACCCATTTTAATAAAAACATACATTCATGCTTTTCTAGCCCCAAATTAGTTAAAACATGTAAAAGAGGGGGTCATAGAACTCACCTTTGCAGCTCTTGAGTGTGGCTTCTTCCAAACTTGTTTGCAAATTGAATTCAACCTCCTAGAACCCACAAAAAACATACCCGAACACATACAAACACACATAAGCATAAACCCGAGGATATGACCAGTTAAGAACATCATAAAAGCATGAATTCTAACATTGAATTCGAATTCTTTCAAGTTCTTCCTTCAAAACTGAGAATTTGCTGCTCCCAGCTACTCTCTCTCTAAAACCTGAACATCAGTGGTGTATGTGACATATGGGCGGCCATACCACCTTTTACACCCACATTTCAAACATTTTGTCCTTTTGGACACTTTTTACCCCTAGACTTGGGTTTTATTTCTTTTCCTTCTTTTCCTTCACTTTATTCATTCTTCTCTTGACTTTAAAATCACCGGGTGTTACAAGTCAACCCCCCTTAAATAGGTTTCGCCCCTGAAACCTGTTATTCCTCGAAGAATAGTGGGTAATGCCGTCTCATATCTTCTTTAGTCTCCCACATAGACTCAGATCCCTTCCTATGCTTCCACTGTACATGCACAAGAGGAACCACTTTATTTCTCAGCCTTTTCTCTTTTCGATCGATGATTGCCACTGGTTGCTCTAAATAATTGAGTTGTTTATCTACTTCGATAACCTCCAGTGGAACAATCATGCCTTCATCAGCTAAGCACTTTCTCATATGAGATACATGGAACGTCGGATGAATTCCAATTAACTCTTCTCGTAACTCCAATCTATAGGCCACCTCTCCTACCCGAGCAATGATTCGGAAAGGGCCTATGTATCTCAGGCTCAACTTGCCCCGCTTTTGAAAACGAATAATACCCTTCCAAGGTGAGACCTTCAACATAACCCGTCACCCACCTGGAACTCAATCGGTCTAAGTCGATTATCAGCATACAACTTTTGTCTATCTTTGGTTGCCTTCATGAAGTCCTTAATCTTGTCAAGCTTCTCAGTCATAGTCTCGATTACCTCGATGCTTCCTAACTCTTTTTGACAAATATCACCACAACAAACAGGTATTCTGCATCTCCTACCGTATAGCATCTCGTAAGGTGGCATACCATGCTGGCATGATAGCTGTTGTTGTATGACAATTCGGCTAACAGTAGGTGATCATCTGAACTTCAACCAAAATCAATCACACATGCTCAAAGCATGTCTTCTAACGTCTGATGGTCCTATCTGACTGACCATCAGTTTGGGGATGCTAAGCCGTGCTAATATGTAACCTCGTCCCCATGGCATCGTGGAATTTCTTCCAGAATTTAAATGTAAACCAGGTGTCACGATGAGACACAATGGACACCGGCACACCGTGACGAGTTACAATCTCCTTGATGAACAGGCCAGCCAACCTCACTGATGAATATGTCTCGCGAATCAGTAGGAAGTGAGCACTCTTCATCCAACGGTCGACAATCACCCATATGGCATCATACCCCTTCGGAGTATGTGGCAGCTTCGTAATAAAATCCATGGTGATGTGCTCCCACTTCCATTCCAGTATATCCAAATGTTGGATTTTCCCATACGGCTTTTGATGCTCGGCCTTCACTTGCAAGCAAGTAAGGCACTTACTCACATACTCCACCACTTCGCGCTTCATGCCCGGCCATCAATAATTTTTCTTCATGTCCTGAGACATCTTTGTGGCACCAGGATGAACGGAGTATCGAGTCTTGTGAGCTTCATCCATTATCTTCACCCGTAGATCCCCAAAACGAGAATCCACACACGACCGAATCGGGTTCTAACACCGAGTGTGTTTTCACCCAATTCCCCAACCAGACCTCTCATCCTTTCAGAGTTAAGATGATCTTATTTTAATGCCTCATCTTGAAACTCTTTAACTTGATTCATTACATCAGAGGTCATGATTAGTTGATATGCTTTCACCTGAATCGGCTCGGGCCTCTCTTTTCGGCTAAAGGCATCAGCCACCACATTGGCCTTGCCCGGATGGTAGTGGATCTCATCTCATAATCCTTTATAAATTCCAACCACCGTCTCTGCCTCATGTTCAAATCCTTCTGCAAGAAGAAGTAATTCAAGCTCTTGTGGTCGGTGAAAATGGTGCACTTCGTACTGTAAAGATAGTACCTCCAATCTTTAGTGCAAAGACCACGGCTGCTAGCTCCAAGTAATGTGTAGGGTAATTAACCTCATGAACCTTCAACTGTCGGGACGCATAGGCTATAACCTTCCCTCTCTGCATTAACACGCATCCCAAACCCGAGTAGGAAACATCAGAATAAACCACCAGATCTTCGCTCCCATCGGGTAATGACAGAATAAGAGCTTGAGTCAACCTCACCTTCAATTCTTCAAACGCCTTCTCTTGAGCTTGACCCCATACGAACTTCACATCTTTTCGGGTCAACTTAGTCAGTGGAGAAGCAATCTTAGAGAAGTCTTGAATGAATCTTCTATAGTAATCCGCCAAACCCAAGAAACTACGAATCTCGGATGGCGTCTTTGGTGACTTCCATTGCATAACCGCCTCCACCTTTGCCGGGTCCACTATAATCCTGTCGGGATTCACCACATGACCCAAGAACTGAACTTCACACAACCCAAATGGGCACTTGGAGAATTTGGCATACAGTTTCTCCCTTCTCAACATCTCCAGAAGCTCTCGAATATGACCGGCATGCTCATCCTCGCTTTACGAATAAATCAGGATATCATCAATGAACACAATTACTTATTTATCCAGCATCGGCCGACACACCTGATTCATCAGATCCATATAAGCAGCAGGCGCATCGGTCAAACCAAAAGACATGATGAGAAACTCGTAATCACTGTAGCGCGTGCAAAAACCTGTCTTAGGAATATCCGACTCCTTCACTTTAAGTTGATGGTATCCGATTGAAAGTCGATTCTTGAAACCCAACTAGCACCTTAAAGCTGATCAAACAAATCATCTATTCTCGGTAAGGGGTATCGGTTCTTCACTGTCAACTTATTCAACTCACGGTAGTCAATACACATCCTCATACTACCGTCTTTCTTCTTTACAAACAGGACCGGAGCACCCCAAGGAGAGATACTCGGTCTAATGAACCCATTATCAAGCAGCTCTTGTAACAGCTCCATCTACTCCTTCATCTCCGTCAGAGCTAACCGATATGGTGCCTTGGCAACAGGTTGAGCACCCGGTATCAGATCAATCTGGAACTCGTTTTCTCTGTCAGGTGACACTCCTGTAAGTCTTCTGGGAACACGTGTGGAAAGTCACACACAACGGGTATATCGGATAGTTGTGGTATTGGCGTATCCACATCCTTTACATAGGCCAAGTAGGCGCTACATCCACGCCTCATACACTTTCCCGCCACCGCCATTGAAATTACCTTCGGAATCGTAGTCACCCGATCACCATAAACCGTCACCGAACTACCATCAGGCATTGTCAAACGAATCATCTTCTTACGGCACACAATGTTTCCCTTGAAGTCTGCTAACCAATCCATCCCAAGAACCAAATCGAAACCACCTAAGGTCATTATAAACGTCTAACAGAAACTTACAACCCTCTAGCTCCACATCACAGCCCTCTAACGTCTCAAAAATCCAGGTAGACATACCTATGGCAGTTTCTACATCAAAGGGTGCCTCAATACGTATACTACTAACAGGAAACTTAGCACAGAAAGAAGCAGAAATAAAACTCTTGCTAGCACCAGAATCAAATAGCACAGAAGCTAAAGTTTGGTTCACGAGAAACGTACCGACACAACATCAGGGTCCGTCCTAGCTTCCTCCTGTGTCATTGTGAATGCTCTAGCGCTCGCCCTTGCTCCTTCAGCTCCAGTTTTCTTCACCCCAGAACCCACAACTCTTGGCTTCTTACACTCCCTGCTCATATGACCACTTCCCCCGCAGTTGAAACACTTCACACCTCCACAGCCTCTTGCCATGTGACCAGGCTTCCCACACTTGAAACAAACATTCGACCCCATCTACACTCGCCACCGTGCTCCTTCCCACACTTGCCACACTTTTTCAACCCCGCAATTAATGTGACCACACAGCGGTCATCCACTCGAGCCTTCTTGTTACTCGTTGAGGCACCACCCCGACCAAACCTCTTCCCATTCCAGTTTCTATCACCTCCAACCTTCTGATTACTTTCAGTCACCACCACCACAGTCCTCTCATCATACAATCTCCCTGCTAGATCCACCGCTAACCTAAACATGCTTGGTCGAGCGGCGATCATGTGCCTGCGAATGTCCATCGGCAAACCCTAAATATACCTCTTGATCTTCCGAGATAGAGGGGTCACCTGATCCGGCACGAGATGCGCCATTTCATTAAACTTTGTGGTGTACTCTTATTGTGTCATCGTTCCTGCCTCCAGTTGCAGAAACTCCCTCTCGACCTTATCCATTTCCCGATGAAGACAAAACTCCTCGATCACCAACTTCTTCAACTTCGACCACCTCATTCTCCCGAACGCCTGACTACCCTCGGCTTGGACTATATTGTCCCACCATCACAGAGCCGAGTCTACGAAAGAGTGGGTAGCGAACTCAACCTTCTGGTCCTCTCGGCACTCGCTGATATCAAGTACAGCCTCCATTTCCCTCACCTACCGGTGAGCAGCAGCAGCAGTGCCGTTTCCATCAAACGTAGGGGGCTTGAATCTCATGAATACCCCATAGTTACAGGCTCGGACCACCTCCCGCACAGGCTCTGCTTCTTCCTCTTTTTCTTCATCATCAGACAGAACCGTCTTAGTCTCGGGTTGTCTTCTTTCGCCCGTAAGTCCACTCCTTTCCCTTCTCTCTCCCTCTCTAACTGCCTTTATCACTTCGGTCACCACATACGGTATGATCATCTGCATGACTTGGTGCACTTCTTCCACAACCGTCTCCTTCACTGAGGCTCTCATATTAGCACTCTCATCTCCGCTCTCCGGATGAGAGGTTTCTGGTTCTTCATGAACCACCTTTTCGGCCCTAGGCCTTCCCCTCGTAACCCGTGGTTCAGCACCATGTCCCCCACCATGCGAAGCTTTAGATGATCTACCACCGGCCATCCTCTAACTCACACTGAAAGATTTAAACACTAATACGGTCATTCAAGGAAACGACTCAGTTTATGGAAAGTATAGTAAGTCCCTAATTACAGTAAGTCCCTAATTACAGTAAGTCCCTAATCACAAAAGAGCTGAGGAGCCGCCTCGTACCATCCTCAGCAATGCTCACCTGTCAATTGGAAAATGCATAAAAGTCAGCGTTGCTGAGTGAGTTCTAGTTTTATAGCAAAACATACTTTTATTTCATAAAACCATCCTTTCCCTAAAAAACCATATTATACTTTACATTCGTTCGTGATCATATATCGTAAGTACATACAGATAATATCATTATTATCTTCGTCATTCTTTCGTTCATACTTTCACTCATTCATCATTACTTCTAGTGACATGTACATTACCCGAAACATTGTGTACGAAGTGGGTAACTGGGCCTGAGGTCTCTCATAGACCTCGAACATTGTGCACGAAGCTGACTCCAGTACCTAGGGCAAGTACATTCACCATTTATCTTTTCTCATTCATTCCGGATCAATGCCATATGCTATACCCCGAACATTATGCACGGAGCAGGTAACTGGGCCTGAGGTCTCTTATAGACCTCGAACATGGTGCACAAAGCTGGCTCCAGTACCTAGGGCAAGCAACAAGGATCCCATACGTATGGTCAATCACAAAGAGTAGACCCCAGTGGGCATCCTTCCAGGGTAGCTAACCCGCACACAGTTGAGCTAACACCCTTCATTGGGTGTGAACCTCTATACATTTGCTTGCAAGCCTTTCTTACATTCATTCATTAATGCATGCATTCATTCATCATGTTCCTCTTTCATTATCTTTCACTTTACATTACATAATAGTTTGTTCAGTCATTCATTATCATAACACGTAAAGTCATAGGAAACATAATCATACATCATCACAAGGAACATAAACATATCATTCATACATCATCATACAAGGCATCATACATACATAACATATATCATGCATAACCATGCAACATCATCATCATCATCATAAGTATCAAGTACACATCATTACATGCCCCACATACCATCTATGACCCCATAAGTCAACATTCATAACCCCCGGGAATCTCCTAGGTCAAAGACTACATTACCTCTTTTTCCCCAAAAAGTCAGAATTTTACTAAGTGTTCATCCGCATTTCCTATAGTTCATCCGCATTTGCTATAGTTCATCCGCATTTGTCATCCGCATTGACTTACATTGCACATCCGCATTTCTATACTTAGTCAATGCTCATCCGCATTAACGCACATTGCTCATCCGCATTTCCCAGACTTAGGAAAATGCTCATCCGCATTTCCTGCATTTAGTCAATGTTCATCCGCATTGACTTACCTATTGGTTAATGTTCATCCGCATTAACCCTTTTCATCTGCATTTACTTCTAGATACTTTGGCAGATTTAAAAAGCTTATCAGGTGGGTCTAAAACATCAGATTCAATTTCCATGCACCATTCATCATGTTCTAAGCTTACTTCCTACCCTCTAAACCTTAGAAACACAACCATACATCATCAAGCATGAACATAGTCACACATCACATCATAACCTCATCATACACATTCAAGCATACGGGTCCGAAACCCAGTTAAATAAAAACATACATTCATGCATTTCTAGCCCCAAAATTAGTTAAAAACCAGTAAAAGCCTAAATTCTTACCTTGAATTCGAGCCTCAAATTTTGTTAAAAACATACATTCATGCATTTCCAGTCCCAGTTAAATAAAAACATACATTCATGCATTCTTACCTTGAATTCTTACAAACACACATAAGCATAAACCCGAGGATAAGACCAGCCAAGAACACCATAAAAGCCTGAATTCTTACCTTGATTTCAAATTCTTTCTTGTTCTTCCTTCAAAGCCGAGAACTTGCTGCTCTTTCTCTCTCTAAAACCCGAAAATCAGTGGTGTATGTGACATATGGGCGGCCATACCACCTTTTACACCGACTTTTCAAACCTTTTGTCCTTTTGGACACTTTTTACCCCTAAACTTGGGTTTTATTTCTTTTCCTTCTTTTTCTTCACGTTATTCATTCTTTTCTGGACTTTATAATATCTGGGTGTTACAATCAACCTTCTTTGGCTCTATCTAGGATAGGAAACAAGAATTAAGACAAACATTTGCTTCATGGGTTTGTCCTTTTGTTCTAACCCCTATGACAACATCTCTAATGATGTTTGTGGTAGGATGAGACTTGTAGATCCTAAGTTGAAGGATCACAGCAAGTTGCTGAGAAAAATCTAAATTAGAGATATTTAGATCTGGCGTAGATGTTTCCCCCACCATATTAACACACTTTTCAAGAGAGACTTGATCCAAGCAGTGTGTGACATCCTTGATGTTCTTATCTATGGTGTGGTTAGTGGCATCAAGATATTCTTGGTCACTGTCACCACCACCATTGTTGTCTTCCACACTTGAGGTGTTCTTTTCTAGTTGTGGAGCCTCTGAGCTAGAATTTGAATGCATCCCAGATGTATCAGCTGAGTTTGTCATTGTGTGCTGATAGAAACCTCATTTGCAGAAGTAGTTCCAACTTGAGCTGAGGATGTATGACTTGAAGGTCTTCTTAGCTCAAATCTTGGATCAGGATCACCTGTATTTAACTTTTCTATAAATCCTTAAACATTCTCACAAGATTTGTTAAAACAGTTGGTAACCAAATCAAGATCAAATAACCAATCCGGACCAGAACTAGCAACACAGGGTGTGTGTTCATTGAAAGTCACATTGGCTGACTCCACAATAACTCTAGTTCTGAGATTGTATACTCTATAAGCCTTAGCTTGAAAAGAGTATCCAATAAAGTGTCCATCATCTGATTTCTCAGCAGACTTGGCAATTTGATCTTTGGTATTCAAGATGGTGCAAGGACAACCAAATGACTGAGAAAAGCAATGAAAGGTTTCCTCTTGTTCCAAAGTTCATAAGGAGTTTTGCCATGAGTCTGAACTACTAAAACTCTGTTCTGCACATAGCAGGCAGTGTTGACTACCTCTGCCTCAAAGGTGATGGGCAGCTTAGAGTTAGACAACATGGTTCTTGCAACTTCAATCAATGTCCTGTTTCTCCTCTCAGCAACACCATTCTGATGAGGAGTCCTCGGAGCACTGAATTGTCTTGTAATACCTTTTCATCACAAAATGTATCAAGGATTTGGTTCTTAAATTTGGTTCCTTGATCACATCTTATGATCTTGACCTTGTGATCAGATTGATTCTCAATCTTTAAGATGACATTCTTCAGAATCTCAGGAGTCTCATCCTTAGTTCTAAGGAAGAAGACCCAAGTGAATCTTGTAAAGTCATCTGTGGTCACTAAACAATAAGAGGTCCTTCCTAAACTCATTACACTGGTAGGGCCAAAGAGATCCATATGTAACAAGTGTAGGGGTGTAGTGATGGAGTTCCTTTCCTTAGGCTTGTGAGATACCTTATGTTGCTTCCATTTCAGGCATGCAACACAGTGTTCATCACTTGTAAACTCTTTCTTTGGCACTCCAGTTACCAAATCATGCTTAATTAATTTATTCATCTTCATAATGTTTACATGGCACATTCTTTTATGCCATAAGAAAGACTCATCACTATTTGGTTTAGACATAAAGCATGAAACTTCTCCGGATGGAGATGTTTCTTGCGAGTCCATCTTATACATGTTCCTATTCCTGGGGGCTCTAAGCAGGATATACTCATGATGAATGACCACACCAGGCTTAAGAAGAATGCCCTCATGCTCAGTAAATAACATGTTAGGACTCTGATTACAAAATTGGGATACACTCAGAAGATTGTACCCAAGCTCTTTGACAAAGTTTATCTTTTCAATGCTGAGCTTACCATTTGTGACCTTGCCCCTTCCAGAAATGTTACCACCTTCATCTCCTCCAAAAGCAACTGGTCCTCTATTAATATTTTCAAAGTTCTAGAGTAGTGACATATTGCCTGTCATGTGCCTGGAACAGCCACTGCCTATGATCTAGACATTTTTGTTTGTCTTCAGTTGTCCTTGCATAAAGAAAATGATTAGTTACATTTGGAAACCCAAGCCTTGCTTGTCTTGGGCTCATTAAAAGAAGGTAATTCAACAGTAACTGATCCTATGATTATACTAAGAGGATCTTTAGCTGTTGTTGATGGAGAATTGTCACTTGGTCTTTCTTAGACATCCACACCACCTTTGGAGTCTTGGACTTGACCTTCAAGACTTCGGAAGCTGTTGGAACTTCGGAAGTTTTTATGACTGAACCTTCGAAGATTCTGCAAACACTACAGCAGACTCAGTGCTTCGGAAGAACTCCTTTCTTCTGAGACCAACTTCTCTTCCGAGGGTAATTTTCCACTTGTATTCTTCTTAGATTTGAAGCGTCCGAAGGAAACAGATTTTCCTTTTGAAGCTTGAATCTTCTTAAGACCCTTTGAAGTCTTTGTTTTGGTTAATGGACATTACCTTTTGGATTGTAGGGACAATCCTTAGCAATGTGAGTGGTACTATCACACAAGACACAATTCATTTTCTTCTTCACAAGAGCCCTTTTCTAGGAACAAGACTGTCTTTGGTCACATCCCTTCTCCACATTCATCTTTGCAGATGTTGAGACAGTCCTTTTGGGCTGCGAACTGGGCTTGGAGTTTGATGGTCCAGGCTGTGCAGCAGTGGTACACAGTAGATTGTCTTCTTTTTGTTACTGAGATGAGTTGAACAAGAACCAGAACTCTTAGCAGAAGAGTTTTGGTTGATATCTTTAGTCCCTACAACTTTAAACCCTGCAGAGATAAAAACTTGTTTCTGCTTAGAGTTAAAAGTAGCCTTGATCTCTTGAGCTTTCCTTGCCTTTCTTTTGCTCTTTTTGATCAAGTTCTTTCTCATAGACTTGGTCATCACAGTCTTCTTTTTCTCCTCAGAAGGATAGTGACCCTTCTTGGAATCCTCCTCTTCACTCTTCTCAGAGGAATTCTTCACTATCTCTTCTTCATCCTCTTCACTCATAGGATCTGTGAGAGGAAGCTCATCTTCACAAGTTCCATACCTAGGAGATCTTACAGACAAGATTGTGTGTGGGGGAGCCATATCATTGGATCCCAGTCCTTGCCTGTTTCGATAGCACACCTTGTTATGCAGGGATAAGGATATGATGTTCTTGAAGGTCTCTTCTTCAAGAACACTCTTTTCTGCTCTAGCTTTGCTGATCAAAAGCTCAGCCTAGCACTCAGTTAGCTTGGTTATGAGATATTTGATTTGAGTCCTAAAATCTATGTGTTTATGTTTAGAACTGAAGTGGTTTTCTCCAAGTCCTCTATCTTCAGTTTATAATCATTTTCAGACTTTTTAAAATCAAATTTTAAAATGTTTAAGGACTCAAGGTCAGATCTCATTTCCAAGTTATCGGACCTGTATCTGTTAACTTTAGCAATGATTTCAGGAGTACAGAGATGTTCTAATACCTTGGCTTCAACATGATCTACCATCAATGCTTGGTTAAGAGAAGCATCTTCCACCTGAAAGCTCCAGTAAAACCCACCTTCTTCGACAGCAACAGCAGCCTGCTGCTTTGACTTCTCATTCTGGAGAGCTTTGTTAGTGTAGTTTGGTCTGGACTGTGTTTGGCCACCATTTGTTCTAGGTGCCTTACACTCTCTGGCAAAGTGGCCCATCAAGTTACAGTTGTAACACTTTACTTTGCCTTTGTCTAGTCCAAACTTTCCACTGGTTGCATTGCTTGGAAACTTCCTCTCAGTCCTCTTGTAGAACTTATTGGCTCTGTGAGTGTGAAGAGCCATCTGCTGGAGTATTTCCATTTATTCTAGATCATCAAGATGAATACAGTCTAGGTCTTCAAGAGTGAAAAGAGAGTTGCCGCAACTTTCATCAGAAGACACAAAAGCTTGAGAAAAGCTTGTCTCTTGGAATGGGCTTCCTTGAGTGTAGTTCTCCCTTGGTGTCTTTGGGAAGGTGATAAAAGGACCCTTTGATGAGTTGTCAGGGTAGCATATAAGATGATGTTAGGGTTCTATGATGTCCATTTACCACATGTAGGGTTGAACCCATTTGATTGTTGGAGTTGCCAGATGAACCTTACATGTTCATCTCCATTTGGTAGCCACTGAGTATCCTATATGACTCTGTTAGGGTAAGAGTTTTGAGATTTTCAGTTCTTTTGATCACCACACAGTAGTGTGTCCATTACCTAGGAAGTGAGGACATAAACTTCCTTACAATGTCTCTATTCTCAAGAGAAACTCCTCCATCCACTAGGTATCCACAATCTCAACATACCTGAAATACTGCTGAGTCATGGTCTCACCTGTTTTGAAGGTAAAGTTTTCAAACTGCCTCTTTAGGAGATCTTTCTTGTTCTCCTTGGCTTCAAAGGATCCCTCATACATCAGTTTTAGTGCATCCCACAGCTGCTTGGCTGTTTTGCACTTCTTGAAACCTCTGTACACAGAGTTTGGAAGGGTAGTTTGAAAGGTTGTCATGCTTTTCTCTCAATCTCTACTCTCTTCCTATGTTCATCATAGTAGTTAGCCACATCTTTTGGGATCATACCAGCACCAGTAGCAGAAGGGGTGTTGGGTATGAAAGGTCCATTCTCAATAGACTCCCACATTCTTGAATCAAAAGACATGATGAAACCTTCCATTCTTAAACACCAGGTATCACCTCATCAAGAGTGATCAGTAGGGACTTGTTCATGGTTCCAGTTTCCATATCAGTCTTGGAAATGGCTGCCATTTGAAAAGTTTAGTATTTATGTATGTGAGGGATCTTAATATGGTGAGATCTTATATCAAGAGCATGGAATGCTCTGATACCAAATGCAGGATCGTTGAAGGGGGTTAGTTACAACATAACAATACAAAGAGTAGACTAACTAAACTTTAATCAAACAGTAAACTGGATTAACGAAGGTAAGAGACTAAGAACACAAGTAATGTAAGAGACACAACACAAAGAACATAAGTATATGGTTCAAGAATGCAATATATTGCTTTCTCTATGTTCTATTACAAGTGTTACAAAGCATAATCTAAAGATACAAGAACATGAGATACTTATACTACATCCTATAGCCGGCTATACTTTGAAAGCCAGCTGGATACAATTGACTAGACACAAAAAAAAATCAATTGTAGAGTCAAAAGGCAGATTGCCTTTTGACTTGTGACTATGACATGGCATAGCTCACATCCTTTTCTAATACAAAAAGGATAAAGTACATGAAGTAGAAAGTTACAGACTCAAGACCTTAATGTACAGTTACCAAAAGCATGGACCTTTTCACCAACTCATGTGAGTTGGTGACTTTACTCAGTGCAGCGGAAAGGTATCTAGCTTTATGAAAAAGTACATCAGATAAAGCATGTTACTAAAAGTCTTCGAAAGAAATCTGTCTTCAAGGTTTGAGGTTTTGGAATACTTTTTCTCTGAAGCTTCAGAAGACTTCATCTTTAGCTTCGGAAGATATTGGTCTTGGCTTCGGAAGATTTCACACTTAGAAAATTTCTGTTGCATGTGTGAAACTTCCGAAGCATTCTTCTTCAGTACTTGTGCAGCATGCATGAAGAAAGACTTTGGATGTTTGGGTTGCATCAGCCTCTTCATAATTCTTTACAAGGGGGTTAAGTGCAATTAATGAATATTAGTCTAGATTATAAATAGGTTAATTGTCATTAGGTTTTGCAAATGGTTGAATTACCAATTGATTGGGCTTCCACTTTGTTCAAATTATATGCAATCAATATAGATCAAAGGGGTTTTATTGTGATTATCATTATTCTGATCTAATTTTTCATGATTTGATTCAAATTTGTTTATCCTGGAGTTACAATTTGGTATTAGAGCCTTATTGGATCAAATGCATTGAAGAATTGAAGAAATTGTTGCTGATTTTTGAAGATGTTCATTAATTTTTAGAGAGAGAAACTGGGGTTCTAAAGAGAGAAAGTATATCTGAGTTCAAAATTTCTACAAATTCAACAACAACAACATCAAATCTATCACTATAATTGAATCTACATCAACGTTTGTACGAGAAAAATCAATGAAAAACTTCAGATCTGCAAGTTTCTCTCACACACACTAGTGTGTGTTCTTGGTGTTCTTGGAGCTTCAACATCTTCATCCAGCGAAACTAGCATCATTCTGAACAAAAGTTCAAACTGTTCCGGCGAAATTACAGTTTCGTCCGGCGAAATTCCGGTGAAACTATTCCGGCGAAATTGCATATTTTCTGGCGAAACTATAAAAATCTGCGAATTTAAAGATTCAATTAGTGAAACTATTCTGCGAAATTATAGAAAAATTCAAACTGCGAAATTTAAATTCTTGCTGCGAAATTATATAAAATATATAACTCATTTCCACAATTACATGATCATCCAAAACCAGAGTACCCAAACACATCACCAACCTAGATCCACCTTAAACCACCACTGATTAAACTATCTGCAAAACCACCTACACAGTCACCACAATCAATATTACCATCATCACTACAACCTAAACACCACCATCACAGCCGGCGATGAGACACTGCCAGCGATGATGATCAGCAACCCCGATTAAATCAAAATAGACCCGACTCGATTAACACCATCATAACTTCAACAACACAATCACCTCCCTCGGAGCTCAACAATGTTCGGTTGTCGTATCATCTTCATTGGCTTTGCTTGATCTTCGCTCTTGTTCGTGTGCTCAGCTTGATCTCCGACCTTACTCTTAAACACCACTTGAACTCCAGTGCATGATACACCATTGTGAATATTCTATGCACTAGCTGTTACCTGAGCACCTACCTTCTGACAGCCATCACCGGAACCCTAGCTGCAGCAATCTTCTCTCATCAATATCTCCTTCGACTCTGACTTTCAATGAAAACTAAGGCCACCATTAGATTCAGAGTGTCAAGTTTAGCGGGGGAAGGGGTTGTTCTGGTCATAGCTCGCGGAATATTTTTTTTCCGGCCGCCGGAATGACCCGCCAGAACCCTAGTCATGCAACCTTTCTTTCTCTCTAACACACTGAAGTGTGTGGTTTTTGTGGAGGAAATGACATGAAATAAATTTTATGGTTAGGGTCAGATGAGTTTGTTTTTAGTGGGCTAAATTAGGGTCAATTAATTTGGGTTGAATTAATTAAAAAAATTTAACATAATTGGGCTAACAATTTGATAGGATCTCAGCATCTAGTTTGATCGATTCGAATGATTTCAGCAGCGGAATAGAGTACCAACTAGCACAATTCGAGCAAGAATACCAAAGATATAGCAATGAACAAAATTAGTTATAGAGAGAGAAAGTTTCTGCAAAAGGAATATTTCATTCAATCACATGCTTTGGCATGGCTTTCGCAAAATTACAATTTAGGTCATTCTTCCTTATATAAGAAAGATGACGTAGGGTGATGTCACTTGATAGTGACATCTAACCGTTATTTAAAAAATTACTGAAACACTAAAACTACTGAAGATGTCAAGCAGCTGACATCTTCTTACAAAAAGCTAAGTGTTTACTTATTACAAAACTACTGATAAGAAACTACTGAAACTACAACGACTGAAGAACAAGCTCCTCAGTCGTTTTACAAAACTACTGAAAGTAAAAACATAAAACTACTGATAAACACAATTACTGAAGAAGTACTCTTCAGCTGTTGTGACAAACTACTGAAACTCTAGCACTTGGTCTTCAGACTTGGAACTTCAGACGTTTCATCAGTTGTTGATCTTCAGCACTTGTGGACTCTTCAGCTGTTGAACTTCAGTACTTTGGTCTTCAGCTTCAGCACTTGTATTCTTCAGCTGTTGACCTTCAGTACTTTGGTCTTCAGCTTCAGCACTTGTGTTCTTCAGCTATTGGACTTCAGCACTTTAGTCTTCAGCTTCAACACTTGTGTTCTTCAGCTGTTGGACTTCAGCACTTTAGTCTTCAGCTTCAGCACTTGTGTTCTTCAGCTGTTAAGCTTCAGCACTTTAGTCTTCAGCTGTTGAAGTCTTCAGTACTTGATCTTCAACTGTTGAAGTCTTCAACACTTGTCGAACAGTTGATGGGAGCTCTGTATTGGGGATTGGACACTAAGCCGTTCCCCCATCCATGAGACTCACTTCCCAACTATGAGCCTGTAGGATTCCCTGGTGTAGGCCTCCAAAAATACAGTTTGTTCCTCCATGGTGAGCTCCTCTGCCTCACCATCAAAGAATCCTTCTAGCCCATAGTACTTAGACAGGAATTTGACCTGTTTTACATTTTTGAGTAGCACTGTTGTAATCTGTCTGTAAGCAAATTCATCAGGATGATGACCTTCTAACAGCAGTTGTAACTCATCCTTTCTGATCTCATTCAGCCTCTTATACACCAGCCCCTTTTTGATCATTCTGTTCTCCAGCATCTTTTGTGGAGGCATGTTTGAGGTGTAGGCCTTTTTGAAATCTTCCAGGATTTCCCAGGGTGAGACTACAAGCGCTAAGGAGATCACTTCATCTACAATCTTTTTCACTTGCCCATTGTATCTCTGAGGGATATTTTTCTTCTGTATTCTATGAGCCACCCTGGGATCAGGCCAAATTGTTACTCTTTCTTTCACATACTGAAAAGTATGTCTAAGAGTATAAATCCTCTGAGCTTTTTTTTCATATTAATGATGGAGGAAGTGGCTGCATATGCTTTATCTACTCTCCTCAATAACTCTTCATCGTGCAATCTGTGTTGTTCTTCTTCTTCCAATTTCACTTTGATTGCATCTCTTTCTTGCTCAGGAGTTATTGCAAGAGAGACGTCTTTGGCCTTAGGCAACTGCAGAACAGCTGAGATCGGCAGCCTGTCTTCATCATCATCTTCTTCTTCTTCCAGCGTCAACACCTTTCTCTTCTTTTGCTTAGGTGCATCATCGGCTGTTGGTTGTGAGGGTAAGGGAGTTGGTTTTGTGGGTTGTGGTTGTGGTTGTTTTGGAGAGGGAATGTTGACAGGCTGAGTTAGCATTTTGGAGGTTAGTGTGGCTTTTGAGTGTTTGGCTAGCTCAGTCCTGCTCCCTACTCCTGCTTCATTCAAAGCTTCTATTACTAATCCCTTAGTATATGCCTCAGACGAACAGATCTTGGAGGTTATGGCCAAGATGCTGTCCCTGGTCCATGATTTTATTTTGATCAATGATCTCCCAAGGTATTTGCTCATAAATCTGATCATGATCTCAAGTCTTTCTCTATCCATTGTGTTGTAAATGGCCCATCTTTGTTGAATCTCTTCGATCTCTAATCTTCTTATTTCAGAGTCCAGCTTTTTAGTATTGAAACCTTGCCTAAACAGCTGATCAATGATATTGTCCATTGATCTGCTGTGTCCAGCATCAGCCTCTTTAACCATTTCATTCAAGTTTTTCTCTTTTTCAGCATTTTTCTTTTTCTTATATGTGACATGAAAGTCCTTTTGACTTTCATGTACTCTCTCCTTTTCAGCTCCCTTCTCATTCTCATTCTCCTTCTCTTTCTCAGTCTCATACACACAGCCTTCTCTATTTCCACTTCTTTGTCCTTCTCTTTCTCTTTCTCCTTCTCCATCCTCTTTCTTTTAGCTTTCACTGACCCTTTTTGGGTGCATTGGTTTTAAGGGTTTGATCAGTAGAAAGCTTTTGGCTCAGTACATCCTCCACCATAGGTTGTAAGACAAAGAAAGTCTCTCATCAACAGTTTTATGACAAGTTTAGTTATCTACGGTGTCATGAGAGATAGGGGATTTGGAGGGATAGCATCCATTTGCTCAGGGAGGTTTTGGTCCTGAGAAATGGTGCCAGAAACAGAGGCAGGTGGCTGAGATTTTTTTAGTGGCTGTGTGTTTAAGTGACCTTCAGAGGAAGGTGCCATCTGTTGGGTTGATGTGGTGGTAGATGGTCTTTCTCCCTGAGAGAGTTGGTCAAGTAGTTTTTGCAGCCTACTGACTTCCTCCTCTAGGATTATGTTCTAGGCAAGAACATCATAAAAGAAGCCCAGGTCATCATCAGCAGATGCTGAATTACCTGACCTCCTGCTTGTAGCAGGATGTACATGCACTGGGTGTAGACCAGATGTAGCATGTGCCCCTTTGTCTTGGAACTGCGACTTCCAGCCTCAGGACTCTGTCCTTCATCACCTGTTGCCTCTGGTGAGGTCTTAGTTATGTTACCAACCTTAGTCTGATCATATGCTGATTCAGAAGAGGTGGCAGCCTCACCAGATGTTCTGATCTCCATAGCCACACAAGGAGATTGAACATTTAAACCCCAGTGCTGTGGGTTGTCAGAAGCATGTGTATCCTCTTCCTCAATTACTGTTGTTCTCCCCTTTGTTGGTGGTTGTAGGGGAGGAGGAGAGGCATGCAGCTGAGTCAGCACATTAGCAATTATAATGGTTAGACTTTGGGGGGCATTTGCATGGGGAGAGGGGATAGAAGCTGATTGCATCCAGGGACAGGGATGCTCTTCAATGATAACCTCCTCAAGTGAGAAAGGTCTCAGTAATATGGTTTCCCCTGAAATGGTTGCAACAGGATCCTTTTGAGAGGATACCTATGCGACTGTTGCTGGTTGAGTCTTTAACACTACTGGAGGGTTTGAACCAGTAGGTTTATCCTATTTGGGTGGTACAGGAGCATCATCAGGGGACTCATCTCCCTGATTAGCTTGTTTGGGTTTGGATTTTGGCTTGGTGGGGACTTTGGATCTGGCAGTTGAAGCTGTGGGTTCCCTTTGCTTGGGTTTGAGCAAACGGGCAGCTTCTTTGAGAGATTGGTCGGAGTTATGCCTGGAGTATATCTCAGCTAGAACAGCTGGTGCAGGGACTCCAAGGCCAACAAGGCCATCAGTTTGTAATTCATTTAAAATTATGGCCATCGAAAACGTGGGATATAATAGCCATCTGTTTCCCACAGGTTTCTGTGCCAGATCTTTGCTTTCTAGAAACACAATTTGTGAAAAATTTAAAGGTTGGTGTTCTAGAATTGAATATAATACCTGTTGCCACCCGGAAGACATTTGATCCCATGAGGATGTCTTCGAGGCTAAGCAAACATTCACCATATGAAATATCAGTCTTTCAGCATCAGGGAAGTTCTTCTTCAGTATGGTAGTAGCTCGAAGATTTCCGTCGTACCCATTGTTGATGAAGGACATATCAGTTATGCCCTTCAGGTACTCAGTCACAGCAGTAGCATCTTGTAAATTTAGCATTCGACGAACGCTATCAGGTGTAACCTCTACTTGTTTTTGGTTGACCAATGACCGAACAGAAATTTGGCCGAAAGACACATCAGTGTGAACGTAGGCATTGCCAAAACTGACTTAGTGACTCTGGGTAGATGGTCGGGTTTAAGAGCAGAGTAGTACTATACTGAGAATCATCCATTAGATCTATGGCGTGATCAAACTTTGTCCAGAAGGCCGATTTCGTGAGGTAGGCGACGCAATTATGTCTGGGTTTTAGACTCATGTTTGCCATTTTTAAAGTAAAGGTCAGAAGAACGGCTAATGGAACGTTTGAGAAGAAGACATGTATTTATAGGGTTGGGATAGGAAAAGGCTGAAAGAAAACTACTAAAGGTTTTGGTGTGGTCATCAGCTGTTTGAAACTACTGATGATGGTATTAACCTTCAGAGGTTTAAAACGACTGACAGTGGTGGTGTTTCATCAGGTGTTATAAAACAACTGAAGACTTGGTTTTGACCATCAGACGTTGAAACAGCTGAAGTCTTGGTGTTAACCATCAGTATTTATGAACTACTGAAGGTCGTGTTTTGACTTCATATGATGTAAACAACTGAGGACTTGTGTTTGTCATCAGTAGTTGTGAAACTACTAAGACAGTGGTTTTGCCATCAGTTGTTTAAACAATTGAAGACTTGGTATTAGTTATCAGTAGTTGTGAAACTACTGAAGACTGTGGTCTTGCTTCAGTTGTTTAGAAACAGCAGTTGTACAAACAACTGAAGAGAAATTACTCATCAGCTGTTTTCGTCAATTCTTAGCTTTTCAGCTGTTTCATACTGTCCTCAACACTTATTAGAACTTTTCATCTGCTTTTCAGGTGTTTCATAGGACGTCAGTACTTATCTGTTTTTACTGATTCAGTAGTTGTAACTACATCAGTAGTTGGAACTACATCAGTAGTTTAGAACAGATAAAGTACTTCAGTACTTGTGAGACATTTAGCCTTCAGTAGTTATAAAAACTACTGAGGTAAAAGAACTCATCAGTACTTATATGTGACATGGTTACCAATGATCATCAGTACTTATACTGAGATCATCATAGTTGTCACTTATTCTAGCTGCAGCATACCAAGCCTTAACCACAGTTTGGAAAGTTGAACTATCCAAAGGCTTAGTAAAAATGTCTGCAAGCTCATCAGCACTAGGCACAAACAAGGATTAATTAGACCCTTTTTCAAAACAATCTCTTATAAAATGATGTCTAATTTCTATATTTTGGTCCTAGAGTGCTGTACTGGATTTTTGACAATGCAAGAGCTGAAGCACTATCCATTAATAACTGAGTCTTATGTCTCGTAATGCCATAATCCAAAAGTTGATTCTAAAGCCAGAGTACTTGGGATGTACAACTTGCAGCAGCAATGTACTCGGCTTCAGCAGTGGATGTAGCAACAAATGTTTGTTTCTTACTCTGCCAAGAAAACAAACAGTTTCCTAGGAATTGACATCCACCAGAAGTTGATTTCCTGGTTAACTTACACCCTGCATAGTCACTATCAGAGAAAGCAACTAATTTGCAAGAGTGCCCAGTGGAATACCATAAACCTAGAGATTGTGTACCTTGCAAATATCTAAAGATCCTCTTGACTGCAATCAGATGAGACTCTTTAGGTGCAGCTTGAAATCTAGCACAAACACATGTAGCAAACATAATATCTGGTCTAGAAGCTGTTAAATACATCAAGGACCCAATCATACATTTGTAAATCGTTTCATCAACAGCTTTACCTTTCTGATCACATCTAATTGTGTGGTGTTGCACATGGGAGTAGAACAGGGCTTACAGTTTTGTAAATCAAACTTATTTAAAAGATCTTTTGTATATTTAGACTGATGAATGAAAATCCATCAGCTTTTTGTTTGATTGCAAGCCTAGAAAGAACTGTAATTCTCCCATTGCACTCATTTCAAACTTCCTTTGCATTAATTTTGTAAAATCATCACACAACTGGGGATCAGAGGATGCAAATATAATATCATCAACATAAATTTGAACAAGTAGCTTATGCTGATCCACCTTCTTAATAAATAAAGTTTTATCTATGGAGCCTCTAGTGAAAATATTTTGCAGAAGAAAGTTAGATAATGTCTCATACCAGGCTCTAGGAGCTTGTTTCAACCCATAAAGAGTCTTATCAAGCTTGTATACCCATTCTGGGTGTTTATTATCCTCAAAACCTAGTGGTTGACACACATAAACTTCTTCTTTTATTTTACCATATAAAAATGCACTTTTAACATCCATTTGAAAAACTTTACGATTGTGGAGTGCAGCATAGGCTAAGAACAATCTAATTGCCTCCAGTCTGGCTACAGGAGCAAAGGTTTCATTATAATCAATACCTTCTTCTTGTGCAAACCCCTGAACAACCAGTCTGGCCTTGTTCTTAACAATAAGCCCATTTTCATTTGTTTTATTCCTAAACACCCATTTAGTGCCTATTGCACACTTACCTAGGGGAAGAGGAACAAGCTCCCACACTTGCTGCTTTTTGAACTGAAGAAGCTCAAGCTGCATTGCTTCAACCCAACCATTGTCTCTAAGTGCAACATGATAATTCTTTGGCTCTAGCTGACTGATGAAGAGAGTATAGCATAGAAATTGGACAATTGACTTCTGGTTGAAACTCCCGCATTGATATCACCAATGATTTGAGACATGGGTGATTCTCAGCTCTTGATAAACAGTGAGATCAGTGCAAGTGTTTGTAGAACCTTCAGCAGCAACAGATGTTAATGTAGACTCTTGAAACCATGTAGATGGTGGCAACTCAAATGAAGTTGAAGATGCAGAAATCTCATCAGCACTTGTTGTGGATGAAGCTACTGAAGCTACAGGAGCATCAGGTTTAGAGGACACAGGCAGTTGGTCACTAAACCTGAAGAGGTGAGTACTGCTATCATCATCATCAGCAGCACCAGCAGTACCACCAGGTGGTGAACTGTTGACAGGAGCAATGGTAGGAGTTTGATAAGGAACATATTGCAGTATGTCCAAATCAAATAGCTCCACAGGGCTTTGTGGAATCTTGTCCTTTGGAGATTCATTAAACTTAACATGTAGAGTCTCTTCAACCATCTTTGTTCTGCAGTTGAAGACTCTGTATGCTTTGCAAGTTGATGAATAACCAACAAAGTACCCTGCATCCACCTTAGGATCAAATTTTTGGAGTTGATCCCGTGTGTTGCGAATGAAACAAGGACACCCAAAAGCTCTGAAGAATGAAATTAGAGGGGCCAAATGATGAAGGACTTCATATGGAGTCTTCATCAACCTCTGATTTACTAGAACTCTATTCTGTACATAGCAAGCTGTATTGACAGCTTCAGCCCAAAAAGTCATTGGCAGTCCAGAATCAGCCAACATGAACCTTGCAGCTTCAATAAGGGTCCTGTTCTTTCTCGCCACTACTCCATTTTGTTCAGGAGTTCTTGGAATGCTAAACTGCCTCTTGATTCCCTTTGAGAGGTAGAACTCATCAAGTGTATTGTTTCTGAATTCTGTTCCATTATCACTTCTAATACACTTGACTGAGAGGGAATACTGCTTCTCAACATACAACACAAACTTGATAATCTTCTGAGCAGCCTCATCCTTTGAATGCAAGAAGAAAGTCCATACAAATCTGGAGTAATCATCCATAATTACCAGACAGTATTTCTTCTTAGCCATACTCATCACTCTCACAGGACCAAGAGATCCATGTGAAGAAGCTGTAGCAGGCAGTGGACTTAGGTTCTTCTATGGAGGGAAATGAAGCTTTGTGTTGTTTTCCTTTTAAACAAGTAGTGCAGTTATCTTCACATTTGAACTCCTTCATAGGCAGTCCCCTTACTAAACCATGGTTTATCAGCTGATTTATGTTTTTGAGATTAACATGACCTAGCCTTCTATGCCATAGAGTAGATTCTTGAGGGGAAGCCTTGGAAAATAGGCAATGTCAGGATCAGTGAGCACGAGTTTGATGTATTAGATCGTAACGCAGCGGAATAAGAACAAGAATTAGACAAATTGTAGCAAGAATTTGATACTCGTATGCATTAAGAACAAATACGGTTATAACGCGAGAATATATTCTGTAACAAGGAATGTTTCTATAATATCGAATATTTCTGATCAAATCATTCCACTTATTACAATATGTTGACACTCCTTATATAGAGTGCAATCGCTGCTGTTATCACGGGAAAGTGACAACTGGCAGATCTATTTAAAAATAACTAACTCTTAACAAACTACTGAAATGTTCACAACTACTGAGAACATATCAGAGTGTTAAGTACAAAATATAAAACTACTGATAAGAAACTACTGAAGCTACAACGACTGAAGAACAAGCTCTTCAGTCGTTTTACAAAACTACTGAAAAACATAAAACTACTGAAAGGTAAACCGTCACAACTACTGAAGAAGACCTCTTCAGCTGTTGTGACAACGTCTGATACTTTGGTCTTCAGCACTTGTGTCTTCAGACTTTGTCGTCAGCACTTGTCTTCAGACTTTGTCTTCAGCACTTGTCTTCAGACTTTGTCTTCAGCACTTATCTTCAGACTTTGTCTTCAGCACTTGTCTTCAGACTTTGTCTTCAGCACTTGTCTTCAGACTTTGTTTTCAGCACTTGTCTTCAGACTTTGTCTTCAGCACTTGTCTTCAGACTTTGTCTTCAGCACTTGTGTTCAGACTTCGTAATCAGCTGTTGTCTTCAGTTGTTGTGGTCTTCAGTAGTATTGTGACGTCTGTGGGACTTAAAGGTTTTTCTGATCCGGCTCATTGGTTCTTTTGGTCCAACAAACTCCCCCTGAACCAATGCAGCCAAAACCTTTAACTTTATTGAGGTCCCACTTATTGTTGGCAGAATGGTTGGTCTTTTTCCTTCTTGATCAGTTGAGAAGATGACTCATATGAGCACTGGCCTGGGAATGAGTCTCTGATGATTTGGTTGGCAATGTATGGATGGGAGCTCTGTATTGGGGGATTGGACACTGAGCTGTTCCCCCATCCATGAGACTCACTTCCCATGTATAAGCCTGTAGGATTCTCTGGTGTACACTCTGAGAAACATAATTTGTTCTTCCATGGTCAGGTTCTCAGCTTCACCATCAAACAATCCTTCACTCCCATATAGCTCTGAGATGTACTTGGCCTGTTTGCCATTTTTGAGCTCAACTGTTGTAATCTGTCTGCATGCAAACTCATCAGGATGAGTCCCTTCAAGTAACAGACTGAGCTCATTTTGTTTGAAGTTCTCAAGCCTCTTGTAGACTAACCCCTTTTTAATAACTCTGTTCTCTAACATCTTTTGGGGTGGCTGTTTAGTCTCATAGGCCTTCTTGAAATCTTCTACAATCTCCCAGGGTGATACTACAAGGACCTCTGTGATCTCTTCATCTACGATCCTTTTTACTTGACCCTTGTATCTCGAAGGAATGTCTTTCTTTACAATCCTGTGAGCCACCCTAGGATCAGGCCATACTCTTACCTTTTCCTTCTGATATTGAAATGTGTTGGCAAGGGTGTACAACCTCAGAGCTTCTTTCTTCATACTAATTATTGATGAAGAAGCAGCATAAGTTTTGTAGATGTTTTTCAACATCTCATCGTCATGAAGCCTTTGCTGCTGCTCTTCTTCAATCTTTACTCTCACAGTTTCTATCTATGATGTGGGAGTGATGGGCATGGGTTTGGCTTTAGGCAATGTTAGGACTGCAGACAGAGGCAGCCTATCTTCTTCCACATCATCATCCTCTTCTTCTTCTTCTTCTAGCCTCAACACCCTTCTCTTCTTCTTCTTGGGTGCATCATCGGCTATTGGTTTAGAGGTTAAGGGAGTTGGTTTTGTGGGTTGTGGTTGTGGTTGTTTTGGAGAGGGAATGTTGACAGGCTGAGTTAGCATTTTAGAGGTGAGTGGGCTTTTGAGTGTTTGGCTAGCTCAGTCCTGCTCCCTGCTCCTGCTTCATTCAAAGCTTCGACTACTAAACCCTTAGTGTATGCTCCAGACGAACAGATCTTGGAGGTTATGGCCAAGATACTGTCCCTGGTCCATGATTTAATCTCGATCAATGATCTCCCAAGATATTTTGCAATGAATCTGATCATGATCTCTAGTCTCTCTCTTTCTAATGCATCATAACTTGCCCATCTTGAGTTAATTTCTTCAACTTCAAGTCTCCTGATCTCTGAGTCAAGCTGTGCAGTATCGAACCCTTGTCTATACAGTTGATCAATAATGGCATCCATTGAATTACTATGTGTAGCATTTGCCATTTTAATCATCTCATCGAGTTGGAGTTCTTTCTTTTTTCCTTCACCCTTCCTCTTCTTATATGTGACATGAAAGTATTTGTGACTTTCACCCACTTGATCATTTTTGGTTCCCTTCACAGACTCCTCTTCCTTGTCAGTTTCCTTTTCTTTCAGTTTGCTCTTCCTCTTTGCTTTCACTGACTGACTCTCCCCCTTTTTGGTTGCATTGGTTGCAAGGGTTTGAGTAGCAAAAAGCCTTGTGCTCACAATCTCCTCCACCAGGGGTTGTATGATTGAGGGAAGCCTCTCATCCATGGTTTTGATCACAATGTCTGTGATCATTGGGGTGATGAAAGGTAGGGATTGCTGAAAGATAGCAGTTGTTTGCTCAGAGGGGTTCTGTCCCTGAGAGGTAGTGCAGAAATAGAGGCTGGTGGCTCGGAAGTTTTGAGTGGCTGAGTGTGTGGGAGACCATCAGGTGAAGGTGCCATATGTGGGTTTATGTTGGTGGCAGATGGACTTGCTTCTTGAGAGAATTAGTCAAGTAGTCTTTGTAGTCTACTGACTTCTTCCTCAAGAATTGTGTTCTGGGCCAGAACATCATAAAAGAAGCCCAGGTCATCATCAGCAGATGCTGAATCACCTGACCTCCTGCTTGTAGTAGGATGTACATGCACTGGGTGTAGACCAGTTTTAGTATGTGCCCCTTTTTTCTTGGAACTGGGGACTTGTAGCCTCAGGACTATGTCCTTCATCAGCTGTTGCCTCTAGTGAGGTCTTAGCTATGTTACCAGCCTCATTCTGATCATGTGTTGATTCAGAAGAGGTGGCAGCCTCACTAGATGTTCTAATCTCCATATCCATACCAGGAGATAGAACGTGTAAACCCCGGTGTTGTGGGTTGTCAGAAGCATGGTGATCCTCTTCCTCAATAGCTATGGTACTCCCCTTTGTTGGTGGTTGTTGGGGAGGAGGAGAGGCATGCAGCTGAGTCAGCACGTTTGCAATGATAATGGTTGGACTTTGGGGGGCGGTTGCATGGGGAGATGGGGTAAAAGTAGTGTGCACCTGGGGAGAATGGTGCTCTTTAATGGCAATCTCCTCAAATGAGGAAGATCCCAGATTTGTGGGTACCCCTTCTGTGGTTGCTACAGGCTCCTTTTGAGAGGAATCCTGAGCAGCTGTGGCTAGGAGTGTCTCTGATACTGCTGGGGGGTTTGAGCCAACAAGTATATCCTGCCTTGGTGGTACAAGAGCATCTTCAGGGGACTCATCTCCCTGAATAGTTGTTTTGGGGCGTTTTGTTTTTGGTTTGGTGGGGACTCTAGATTTTGAGGTGGTGGCTGTGGTTCGAGCTGCGTGGGTTTTAACAGCTTGGCAGCCATTTTCAGTGATTGGTCAGAGTTGTGCCATTTGGATAACCAGTTGGGAAAGTGGCATCATCCAGATTAAGGGTTTGGCGAAGTGTGTCTGGAGTAATGACCACTTTTTGGCCATGGACAAACATTGAAGAGACTCTGTGTCATTCTCCTCAGAGACCAGAGTGACGTTTGTCTAGAATTGGTTAAGGGATTCGGCATATATGGTGGGATTTACCAGAAAAGCCGTTTTGTAGGGTGACTGAACCATTAAATCAATGGCGTTGTGAAACTTGGTCCAGTATGGCGATTTGGTGAGATGTGCGACATAGTTGTGTCGTGGTTTTAGTTGCATGGTCGCCATTGAGGAAGAGAGGGTAGAGAGTTTTTGAACGTTAGGTTTGAGAAGAGAAGATAAAAACTCTAAAGGTGGGATAAGGTATTTAAAGGGTCGGGTTAGAAAACGACTGAAGGTTTTGGTGTGAGTCATCAGTTGTTGAAACTACTGATGACGTGGTATTAACTTCCAGAGGTTTGAAAAGGCTGACCGTATTGGTGTGATCAGCAGTTGTTATAAAACAACTGAAGACTTGGTTTTAACCGTCAGACGTTGAAACAGCTGAAGTCCCTGATTTAGTCATCAGTAGTTATAAAACTACTGAAGACAGTTTTGACGTTAGGTGATGAAACAACTGAAGACTTCATATTAGTCATCAGTAGTTGTGAAACTACTGAAGACAGTGGTTTTGTCAGCAGTTGTTGTAAACAGCTGAAGACTTGGTGTTAGTCTTCGGTAGTTGTAAACTACTGAAGACATAGTTTTGGCTTCAGTTGTTTTAATGAAACAACAGTTGTAGAAACAACTGAAGAGTAATTACTCATCAGCTGTTTTCATCAATTCATAGCTTTTCAGCTGTTTCACACTATCCTCAACACTTACTCATCAGACTTTTCATCTGCTTTTCAGGTGTTTCATAGAACCTCAGTAATCTGCATTTCTGTCATCAGTAGTTGTAGCTGCATCAACTGTTGTGACTACATCAGCTGTTGTAGCTACATCAGCTGTTTTAACAGATAAAGTACTTCAGTACTGGTGAGGTATGTAGCCTTCGTAGTTATAAAACTACTGAGAAAAAAACTCATCAGTACTTATATGTGACAATAATGAACTAATGATCATCGGTACTTGTGAGCTGAGATCATCAGTAGTTGTCACTTATTCTAGCTGCAGCATACCAAGCCTTAACACCAGGTTGTGGAAAGTTGAACTATCCAAAGGCTTAGTAAAAATGTCTGCAAGCTCATCAGCACTAGGAACAAATTTTGGATCAATCAGACCTTTTTCAAAACAATCTCTAATAAAATGGTGTCTGATTTCAATATGTTTAGTCCTAGAGTGCTGGACAGGATTCTTGACAATACAAAGAGCTGAAGAGCTGTCCATTAACAATGGGGTCTTAGTCTCTGTTATGCCATAATCCAATAATTGGTTTTGAAGCCAGAGTACCTGAGATGTACAGCTTGCAGCGGCAATGTACTCTACTTCAGCAGTTGATGTAGCATTGAGGTCTGTTTCTTGCTCTGCCAAGAAATCAAGCAGTTGCCTAGGAATTGACATCCACCAGAAGTTGATTTCCTGGTCAACTTACACCCTGCATAGTCACTGTCAGAAAAAGCAACTAATTTACCAGAATGTCTAGTAGAATACCATAAACCTAGAAATGGAGTGCCTTGCAGATATCTAAAGACCCTCTTGACTGCAATCAAATGAGATTCCTTAGGTGCAGCCTGAAATCTAGCACAAACACATGTAGCAAACATAATATCTGGTCTAGAAGCTGTTAAATACATCAAGGACCCAATCATACATCTGTAAAGTGTTTCATCAACCACTTTACCTTTCTGATCTGTATCCAGTTGTGTGGTGCTGCACATGGGGTAGAACAGGGCTTACAGTTTTGTAAATCAAACTTTTCCAAAAGATCTTTTGTGTATTTGGACTGATGAATGAAAATTCCATCAGCCTTTTGTTTGATTTGCAAACCCAGAAAGAACTGTAATTCTCCCATGGCACTCATTTCAAACTTCTGTTGCATCAACTTTGTAAAGGCATCACACAACTATGGATCAGAGGATGCAAAAATAATATCATCTACATAAATTTGAACAAGTAGATTATGCTGCCCAGCTTTCTTAATGAATAAAGTCTTATCTATGGAGCCTCTAGTGAAATTATTTTCCAGAAGAAAGTTTGATAATGTCTCATACCAGGCTCTAGGAGCTTGTTTCAACCCATAAAGAGCCTTATCAAGCTTATACACCCAATTAGGATGTTTATTGTCCTCAAATCCTGGTGGTTGACATACATAAACCTCTTCTTTAATTTTCCCATACAAAAATGCACTTTTGACATCCATCTGAAAAACTTTAAGGTTTTGATAAGCAGCATAAGCTAAAAACAATCGAATTGCTTCCAGTCTGTGTTGGACCAAAAGAACCAATGAGCCGGATCAGAAAAACCTTTAAGTCCCACAGACATCACAACAACTACTGAAGACTACAACAGCTGAAGACAACAGTTGATTACAAAGTCTGAAGACACAAGTGCTGAAGACAAAGTCTGAAGACAAGTGCTGAAGACAAAGTCTGAAGACAAGTGCTGAAGACAAAGTCTGAAGACACAAGTGCTGAAGACAAAGTCTGAAGACACAAGTGTTGAAGACAAAGTCTGAAGACATAAGTGCTGAAGACAAAGTCTGAAGACACAAGTGCTAAAGACAAAGTCTGAAGACACAAGTGCTGTAGACAAAGTCTGAAGACACAAGTGCTGAAGACAAAGTCTGAAGACACAAGTGCTGAAGACCAAAGTATCAGACGTTGTCACAATAGCTGAAGAGGTCTTCTTCAGTAGTTGTGATGGTTTACCTTTCAGTAGTTTTATGTTTTATCTGTTCAGTAGTTTGACACAATAGCTGAAGAATACTTCTTTAGTTGTTGTGCTCGTCAGTAGTTTTATGTTTTTCAGTAGTTGTAATAATAGTTAACACTTAGTATTTTTGTAAGAAGATGTCAGCTGTTTGACATCTTCAGTAGTTGTGTTAACTATCAGTAGTTTGTGATAAATTCTGTTAGATGTCACTATCAAGTGACATCAACAGACATCACATCTCTTATATAAGAGGTGTCGACCTAATTGTAAGTGTGACATTCCGTTACCACGAAAGCGAATATTGAATGAAATTTATCTGCATAATTCTCTCTATCTATAACCATCTGTGTTCTTACATTGAATATCCTTTTGTTCTTGTGAATTGGCTAATTCATTGTTAGAATTCCGCTGCTATACTCTCTAATCAATCAAACGTAGATCACTGATCCTAACAAGTGGTATCAGAGCGGGTTAATCATTGATTGATCTAACAATTGATCATTGAAACTACTAATTGATATCTATGTTTGATTGAATTAGCATTTTGCAAGAACTGGTTATAGATTATTGAATTTCTGACGCTTTCATTCATTTATTCTGAGATCTCTCTTCGTTCAATTGGTTGTTGTGTTTTGTTCTAAATCTGTTATAGCTTAATTGAATTTGATTGAATCTGAGATGCCTACTCCTTCTAATGATCCTCACAATACTGGTTCCTCAACCAAGCCCCCGATGCTGGTTAGGACCGAGTATAACATATGGCAGCGAAGAATGCTTCATCACCTGTCTGTTAACAGTTCAGGTTGTTGGACATCTGTGGTACATGGACCACATAAGCCTATGGTGAACAATCCGGAAACCAATCAAATGGTTCTGAAGAAGAAGGAACAATACTCTGATGAAGATCGGAAACTGTTTGAGATTGATGCTAAAGCCATGGAATTCTGGCCATGGCACTGCCTAATGAAATCTATTCAGGGCTATGCATCATGAAACTGCTCATGATCTCTGGAATGCCCTGAGGAACAATTCGTGGCACAGATGAGGTCTTAGCAAACAACAGAGAATCCTGCCCAACAATATGAGACATTCTCTCATAGAAAGGGTGAGACACTGACTCAACAGTTTGAGCGTTTTTCCCTGCTTGATCTCTGAGCTGAAAATGGTGAAACAGGAATACACCAATAGCCAGATGAATAACAGGTTCCTCAGATCACTGCCTGAGAGATGGGACACATACACTATTGTCCTACGCTCCAGTGCAAATCTGGATAGCCTATCTCTCACCCAACTTCATGGGAACTGCTTACATTCGAAAGAGAGATAGAGCAGAAGAGGAAACTGTCCTCGTCAGGAAGCTCACTGATGACTTTGTACCAGGAATACTGCCTTGGTTGGTCATGGTCAGAATATGCTGCATCTGAAAGTAATTATGATGAGCATATTGATTTATTCTCTTCAAATATTCTGATCATGCATTTGTTGGTATTGAGAGTCATTCTGTTAGGATCAGTGATCTATGTTTGATTGATTGACGAGTATTGTAGCGGAATTCAACCAATGAATTAGTCGATTCACAAGAACAAACGATATTCAATGAAGAACAAAGACGGTTATAGAGAGAGAGAGAATATCTGCAAATATGTTTCATTCAATATTCGCTTTCGTGGTAACAGAATGTCACAATTATGATTAGGTCGACACCTCTTATATAAGAGATGTGACGTCTGCTGATGTCACTTGATAGTGACATCTAACAGATTTATTACAACTGAAACACAACTACTGAAGATGTCAAAATAGCTGACATCTTCTTACAAAAAGTTCTAAGTGTTATCAGTTGTTATAACTACTGAAAAATATAACTACTGAAACTACAACGCTGAAGAACAAGCTCTTCAGTCGTTTAACAAAACTACTGAAACTAGAATATAAAACTACTGATAACAACTACTGAAGAAGTACTCTTCAGCAGTTGTGACAAACTACTGAAGAAGTACTCTTCAGCAGTTGTGACAAACTACTGACGCTTCGGTACTTGATCTTCAGACTTTGACCTACAGATGTTTCATCAGCTGATGACTTCAGTAGATATCATCAGTTGATGTCTTCAGTCTTTGTCTTCATACTTTGTACATCAGTTGTTGATCTTCAGCACTTGTAAACTCTTCAGCTGTTGTACTTCAGTACTTTGGTCTTTCAGCTTCAGCACTTGTATTCTTCACAGCTGTTCAGCTTCAGTACTTGTGTTTCTTCACTGTTCAGCTTCAGTACTTGTGTTCTTCAGCTGTTGTACTTCAGCACTTTAGTCTTCAGCTGTTGAAGTCTTCAGCACTTTATCTTCAGCTGTTGAAGTCTTCAGCACTTGTCAAACTACTGATGAAGCTTTCAGCAGTTGTTGTGATACTATGTGGGACTTAGAGGTTTTCTGATCTTGGCTCATTGGTTCTTTTGTCCAACAAACTCCCCCCCTGAACCAATGCAGCCAAAACCTCTAAATTATTTATTATCCCACTTATTGTTGGCAAAAGATTGGTCTTTTTCTTTCTTGATCAGTAGAGAAGATGACCCATGTAAGCTCCGGCCTGGGAAGAAATCTCAGATATTTGTTTGGCAAGGTATGAATGGGAACTCTGTTTTGGGGAACTGGACACAGAGTTGTTATCCCATTCATGAGATTACTTCCCTATAATGATCTGTATGACTCTCGAACATAGGCCTCAAGGAGAACAACCTTGTTCCTCCTTGGAGAGTTCTTCTACTCTCCTTCGAAGAAGAACTCTGGACCATAGTACTCAGATAGTACTTCATGGTCCTGCCATTTTTCAGCTCCACTGTAGTTACCTCCTATAGACAATTCATCAGGATGGTGCCTTCAAGAGTAACTGGAGCTCATTCTTCTTGATGTCTTCAAGCTTTTTATATAACAACCCCTTTTTAATCATCTTGTTTTCTAGTAAGGCTTGAGGGGTCATCTTTGCTTGATGAGCTTTCTTGAATTCATCAATTTTTCCCAAGGTGAGACTACAATGGCCACATGATGGTAGACTCTATTGTTTTTCTAACCTGGCCATTGTATCTGTGTGGAATAGTTCTTTTATGATTCTAGAACTCACCTTGGGTCTGGCCATACTCTCACTCTCTCCTTCTGATACTGAAATGTGTGCCTGAGAGTGTACAACCTCTGAGCATGCCCTTTCATGGCTTGTATAGATGATGACTGAGGAAATTCCTGTCACCATCTTCAGTATTGCTCATCATGCTGTTTCTGCTGTTCTTCATCTTCTATCTTGTCTCTAACCATTTCTCTTGAGAGTCAGGTGTGATCATGGGTTGACTTTTGGGTTTTGTAGCTTTAGAACAGCAGTAGTGGCAGACTATCATCTTCATCCTCTTCTTCTTCTTCTTCTCCATCCTCAGCACCCTTCTCCTCCTTCTAGGTGCATCACTGGATGATGGTTGGGTTGTAAGGAATTGGTTTTGAAGAATGAGGATGTTTGGTTTGGGCTTAGAGATTGGTTTGGAGATTTGAGGGGTAGGCAGTGTTTGAGTGGTGGAAGGAAGTTTGATCCAGCATCTTTGTAGTAAGTTTCGCCTTTGTAAGTTTTGCCATTTCAACCTTTTACCAGCCCCAGCCTCATCAAGGCTTCAACAATAATCCCCTTGTGGATTGCTCAGACAGACAGATTCTGGTGGCTATAGCCAGAATACTGTCCCTGGTCCACGCGCGAATCTCCATTAAAGATCTTCCTAAGTATTTGCAATGAAGCGATCATTATCTCCAATCTCTCTTTTTCAGAGCATCATACCCAGCCCATCGGTTTGAATCTCTTGCACTTCCAACCTTCTGATCTCACTATCCATGTGCTATATCAACCCTGCCTGAAGAGTTGTTCAATTATTTTATCCATGGATCGCTGTGTGTAGTATCAACATCTTTTACCAGCTCTTCCAAGGATTTGTCTTCAGCATAGGTTGATCCTCGCACTTTTTCTTTTGCTTGTAAGTGAGCGTGGTTGCTTTTCTTTCTCCTCCTCTTGGGCTTGCTTCTCTTCCTTCTCTTCCTCTGTTCTTTTCCTCTTCTTTTCTTTCACTTAGTACTCTCCCCCTTTTTGGATGCATTGGTGGAAGGGGTTTGTACCGTAGAATGTCTTTTGCACAGCAGCATCAATCAAGGGTTGTAAAGTTGAGGAAAGCCTCTCATCAATGCTTTAGTCACAATATCAGTGATTATGGGTGTGATAGAAGAGGGAATTTGAAGTACAGCACCTATTTGTTCAGGAGGGTTCTGTTCTAAGAAATAGGGCTGAAGCAGAGGCAGGTGGTTGAGTTTGGAGTGGCTCAGTGTTTGGGGAACCTTCAACTGAAGGTGCCATCTGTGGTTTGGTGAGGCAGATGGTCTTTCTCCTTGTGAGAGTTGGTCAAGTAGTTTTGCAGCCTACTGACTTTCTCCTCAAGATTGTGTTCTGGGCAAGAACATCGTAGAAAAAGCCCAGGTCATCATCACCGAAGCTGAATCATCTGACCACCTGCTTGAGCAGGATTTACATGCACTTGGTGTAGACCAGTTGTTGCATGTGCCCCTTTTTCTTGGTACTGGGGACTTCCAGCCTCAGACAATGTCCATCATCACCTGTTGCCTCTACTGAGGTCTTAGCAATGTTACCAGCCTCATTCTGATCATGTGTTGATTCAGAAGAGGTGGCAGCCTCACTAGATATTCTAAGCTCCTTATCTACACCAGGAGGTAGAATTGGTAAACCCCTGTGCTGTGGGTTCTCAATTGCATGTGTTCCTCCCCCTCAATGGTAGAGGTGTTCCAGTAGTAAGTGGTTTCTGGGGAGGGGGTGAGGAGTGCAGTTGAGTCAGCACTTGTGCAACTATTAAGTTGGGCTGTGAGGGGCGGTTGTATGGGGTGAAGGGATAGAAGCAGTGTGCACCTGGGGAGGTTGGTGCTTTTCAATGGCAATCCCCTCAAGTGAGGAAGATCCCAGATGTGTAGGTACCTTGTGTGGTTGCTGCAGGCTCCTGTTGAGAGGAATCCTGAGCGACTATGGCTGGAAGAGTCCTTATATCCACTAGGGGGTTAGGACCAGTGGATATCTCCTGCGTTTGTGTTGCAGGGGCATCTCAGGGGACTCAATTCCCTAAGTAGCCATTTTGGTTTCTTTTGGGTGGGTTTGGTGGGGACTTTGATTTGAGGTGGTGGCTGTGGGTTCCAGCTACGTGGTTTGCGCAGCTTGGCAGCCAATTTAGTGTCTGGTCAGAGTTGTGCCGGGAGTATACTTCCGGCAGAACAGCCGTAGCAGGACTCCCAAGCCAACAAGTTCCTCAGCATTAAGCTGGTTTGTAATGATGGCCATTATGAACCGTGGATATAGTATCCAACGGTTGCAGCAGTTTTTTGAGCCATATCCTTGAGCTCCGAAAATATTATTTCTGAAAAGTTCAACGGTTGTTGCTCAAGAATAGAATACATTACATGCTGCCACTTTTTTTCAACATTTGATCACAAGACGAAGTCTTAGGAGCCAAACATACATTCACCATGTGAAAAATTAGGCGTTCGGCGTCATGGAAGTGTTTCTTCATGATAGTGGAGGCACTTAGATTGCCTTGATATCCATTGGGCAAAGGATAGATCTGTAGTGCCCTTGGGATATCCAGCAGGAGAAATAGCATCATCCAGATGAAGGATTTGGCGGATTATTGCAGGAGTGATGACCACTTCTTTGTGTTGACGAACGACCCGACTGGAGAGATGGTGTGTTGTCTCCCCAGTGGTAATGGTGACGTTCATCCAAAACTGTTGAAGGGATTCGGCATGTAGAATGGGATTCTGAAGAAATGCCGTTTTGTATTGGGACTGAACCATAAGATCGATAGCAGTATCGAACTTAGCCCAGACAGGCGATTTAGTAAGGTAGGCAACACAGTCGTGTCGCGGTTAATTTGCATGGACGCCATTGAGAAGAGAGAAGTTTTGGAGAGGAACGTTAGGTTTGAAGAAGATGAAGCTTTGAAGGATTAGGTCAGGGATATTTATAGGGTACGGGTAAGAAAACGACTGAAGGATGTGGTGTTAGTCATCAGTAGTTTTAAACGACTGTTGACATGGTATTATCCTTTCAGACGTTGAAATAGCTGAAGTCGTGGTGTTAGGCATCAGAAGTTAGAAACTACTGAAGACCGTGGTTTTGACTTCAGATGATTGAAACAACTGAGGACTTGGTGTTTGTCATCAGTTTTTGTGAAACTACTGAAGACAGTGGTTTTGTCATCAGCTGTTGTAAACAACTGAAGACTTGGTATTAGTCATCAGTAGTTATAAAACTACTGAAGACATGGTTTGCTTCAGTTGTTAGAATGAAACAGCATTGTTGAAACAACTGAAGAGAAGTTCTCTTCAGTAGTTGTCGTCAATTCATAGCCTTTCAGCTGTTTCATGCTGTCCTCAACACTTACTCATAGACTTTGCATCTGATTTTCAGGTGTTTCATAGGACATCAGTACTTATCTTTTATACTTTTCAGTAGTTGTAACTACATCAGTAGTTTTAACTACATCAGTAGTTTGGAACAGATAAAGTACTTCAGTACTTGTGAGGCATTTAGCCATCAGTAGTTATAAAAACTACTGAAGGGAAAAGGACTCATCAGTACTTATATGTGACATGGGTACCAATGATCACCAGTAATTACTACTGAAATCATCAGTAGTTGTCACTTATTCTAGCTGCAGCATACCAAGCCTTAACACAAGGTTTTGGAAAGTAGAACTATCCAAAGGCTTAGTAAAAATATCTGCAAGCTCATCAGCACTAGGCACAAACTTAGGATCAATCAGACCTTTTTCAAAACAATCCCGAATAAATGATGTCTGATCTCTATATGTTTGGTCCTAGAGTGCTGGACTGGATTTTTGACAATACACAGAGCTGAAGCACTATCCATTAACAATGGAGTCTTAGTCTCTGTAATGCCATAATCCAAAGTTGTTTTTGAAGCCAGAGTACCTGAGAGGTGCAACTTGCAGCAGCAATGTACTCGGCCTCAGCAGTTGATGTAGCAAGATGTTTGTTTCTTACTCTGCCAAGAAATCAAACAGTTGCCTAGGAATTGACAACCACCAGAAGTTGACTTTCTAGTTAACTTGCACCCTGCATAGTCACTATCTGAAAAAGCAACTAATTTGCAAGAGTGTCCAGTGGAATACCATAAACCCAGAGATTGTGTACCTTGCAAATATCTAAAGATTCTCTTGACTGCAATCAAATGAGACTCTTTAGGAGCAGCCTGAAATCTAGCACAACACATGTAGCAAACATAATATCTGGTCTAGAAGCTGTTAATACATCAAGGACCCAATCATACATCTGTAAAGCGTTTCATCAACAGCTTTACCTTTCTGATCAGCATCCATTTGTGGTGTTGCACATGGGAGTAGAACAGGGCTTACAGTTTTGTAAATCAAACTTATTCAAAAGATCTTTTGTATATTTTGACTGATGAATAAAGTTTCATCAGCCTTTTGTTTGATTTGCAAGCCTAGAAAGAACTGTAATTCTCCCATTGCACTCATTTCAAACCTCTTTTTCATTAATGTTGTAAATCATCACACAACTGGGGATCAGAGGATGCAAAATAATATCATCAACATAAATCTGAACAAGTAGCTTATGCTGATCCACCTTCTTAATAAACAAAGTTTTATCAATGGAGCCTCTAGTGAAATTATTCTGAAGAAGAAAAGTAGAGAGTGTCTCATACCAGGCTCTAGGAGCTTGTTTCAACCCATAAAGAGCCTTATCAAGTTGTACACCCATTCAGGATGTTTATTATCCTCAAAGCCTGGTGGTTGACACACATAAACTTCTTCCTTTATTTTACCATATAAAAATGCACTTTTAACATCCATTTGAAAAACTTTAAGATTGTGGAATGCAGCATAGGCTAAGAACAATCTGATTGCCTCTAGTCTGGCTACAGGGGCAAAGGTTTCATCATAGTCAATACCTTCTTCTTGTGAAACCCCTGTACAACCAGTCTAGCCTTGTTCTTAACAATAAGCCCATTTTCATCAGTTTTATTCCTAAACACCCCATTTAGTGCCTATTGCACACTTACCTGGGGAAGAGGAACAAGTTCCCACACTTGCTGTTTCTTGAACTGAAGTAGCTCAAGCTGCATAGCTTCAACCCATCCATTGTCTCTCAAAGCAACATGGTATTTCTTTGCTCTAGCTGACTGATGAAGAGAGCATAGAAGCAGAAGTTAGACAATTGACTTCTGGTTGAAACACCAGCATTGATATCACCATAATCTGAGACATGGGGTGATTCTTCAGTTCTTGATAAACAATGAGATCTGTGCAAGTGTTTGTAGAACCTTCAGCAGCAGCAGATGTTGATGTAGACTCTTGAAACCAAGAATTTGATGGTAACTCAAAAGATGTAGAGGAAACAGAGATCTCATCAGCATTTGTTGTGGATGGAACTGCTAAGCTACAGGAACATCAAGTTTAGCAGACACAGGCAGTTGGTCACTAAACTTGAATAGGTGAGTATTGATATTATCATCATCATCATCAATACCACCAGGTGGAAGACATGCTGCAGAAGATGATTTGCCACAGGATCTGCAACAGCTGGAGGTTGATAAGGAACATATTGCAGTATGTCCAAATCAAACAACTCCACAGGGTTTTGTGGAATCTTGTCCAAAGGAGATTCATTAAACTTCACATGCAGAGTCTCTTCAACTATCTTTGTTCTGCAGTTGAAGACTCTGTATGCCTTGCAAGTAGATGAATAACCAACAAAATACCCAGCATCCACCTTAGGATCAAATTTATGGAGTTGATCCTTTGTGTTGAGAATAAAACAGGGACACCCAAATGCTTTGAAAATGAAATTAGAGGAGCCAAATGATGGAGAACTTCATATGGAGTCTTCATCAACCTCTGATTTACTAAACTCTATTCTGCACATAGCAAGCTGTGTTGACAGCTTCAGCCCAAAAGGTCAGTGGCAAACCAGAGTCAGCCAGCATGGACCTTGCAGCTTCAATGAGGGTCCTGTTCTTTCTCTCCACTACTCCATTTTGTTCTGGAGTCCTTGGGATGCTAAACTGCCTTTTGATTCCCTTTGAGAGATAGAAGTCATCAAGTGTATGATTCTTGAATTCAGTTCCATTATCACTCCTGATACACTTGACTGGAAGGGAATACTGCTTCTCAATATACAACACAAAGTTAATAACCTTCTGAGCAACCTCATCCTTTGAATGTAGAAAGAAAGTCCATACAAATCTGGAGTAATCATCCACAATTACCAGACAGTATTTCTTCTTTGCATGCTCATCACTCTCACAGGACCAAATAGATCCATATGCAGTAATTGCAAGCAGGCAGTGGACTTAGGCTCTTCAATAAGGGAATGAGACTTGTGTTGTTTTCCTTTTAAACAAGCAGTGCAGGTTTCATCACAGTGGAACTCCTTTATTGGTAAGCCTCTGACTAAACTATTGTGGATAAGCTGATTCATGTTTTTGAAATTAACATGACCCAGCCTTCTGTGCCACAGTTTAGATTCTTGAGAAGAGGCTTTGGAAAATAGGCAAGGATTGCCTTTGAGATCTATTTTCTTGGAAAGATCTAAGGCATACACTCTTCCTGTCCTGTTGGCTCTCAGGAGAGTGTGATCATCCAACACCTTGTCAATCAAATGCAAAACTTTGGATGACAGAATCCTACAGTTCTGACTGGTGAAAAGAGCAACATGGCCTTTATCACACATTTGACTGACACTCAAGAGATTGTACTTGAGATTTTCCACATGATTAACATCATCAAATTTGATTTCTCCATTGGAGACAAAGCCATTACCAATGATGTAACCCCTAGCATCATTGCCAAAAGAAACAAATCCCTTCTTCCCTTGAGAGTAGTCATGAAGAAGAGACTGTTCCCAGTCATGTGCATAGATCCCCCACTGTCTACATACCAGATGCTACTTTGGCATGTTGGAGAACCCTGCAAAAATAAACAATCAGTTAGTTTTGGAGACCCAAACCTTTTTGGTTTTGGGCCTGGTCTCATCAATAGATGGTAAACTAACAGGTTTATTTGAAACAACAGCCTGAGAGGAAGAAGATGGTGAAGAAGAGGAATCCTTTGGCTTGGATCTCCTTTTCTGTGGTTTCAACATAGGAGCATCTAGTTGGTTAACTCTACCCACAGATGTTGAACCATCATAACCAGCTGTGTCTGATTTTGTGATAAAGCTTTCAGCTCATCAGACACATTGCCAGTGGAGTTTGATAAGTTCCTATGTTGCACCTTCTTCTTCTGAGCACTCTCAGCTGTCACCTGTTTAACCCCTTCCTTTTTGGATTTCTTTGAGGACTTAAGGGTTACAGGATTTGATGTTGCTGATACAAATGTGGTCTCAAACTCAGTTTTCATTTTTACCATTTTCTCTTTAATTTCTTCTTTTTGTTTGAGTTTGGAACCTCTTTTGTACCAGCAATCATCTGTAAGATGATTGAACAAACCACATACTTCACATGGTTTCTTCTTCATCTTAGGTTGATCATCAACTAAAGAGGTGAAGCAACTGGAGACTTGCTCTTCAATGCTTTGGAAGCATTGTTTGCTTTCTTGACTGCCTCTTTAGTAGTCTTCAAACTCTTTCTACTGACAGTTTTCTTCTCTTCAGTACTGACAGCAGTTGGAGTTTGAACTTCAGGTGTTAAATCCTGCTCTCTAGTCCTTCAGGACTTTCAGAATTAACTCCTGAGTTGATCAACTCATTGATCATGTGAGTGTCAGCATTTGAACCATCAACATCAGCTGATAGGTTCAGAGAGGGCTTGATGCTGACTTCTACTTCTGATGTGCTGTATCAGAAAGTAGATCACATGATGAGATGGATTGGTTATCACTCTCACCATCAGATTCTACCTCTGCTCTTGGAGTAAAATCTGTAGGTGGAGCAGTGTGATTGTAACCAATGCCAAACTTCACATTGGAAGCAGATTGCTTACTAAGAAGCATTTCAAAACCTTTGCATGATTGTACCCATCTATCACACTCTACCTGGGTAACTGCAAGGGTTTCTTTGAGATCTTTATACTTCTCTAGAAGTATCTCTTCCCTAGCCTTATCATCAGTTATTTGGCATTTCAGTTTGTAAATCTCATCATTTTTATCATTAAGCACAGACTCAAATTCAGCTTTGTTTTTGGAAATAATTTGTTCTAGCTCAATGTTCTTGTTGATTAAAGCTACATTTGCTTCTCTAATAGATGCAAATGCTGCTATGCATGTGTCAGAACATAATTTGGCTTTTGCCTCAGAGGATACCTGTGATACCTTTGGTGTAGAGGCATTAGAGGATGAAGTATCAGAAGAATCCAAAGCCATAAGAGCTAGATTTCCAAATGGACTGTCACCACTGTGTTGACCAGCACCTGAGAACAGTTGTTCATGACCAGACATGTCATCTGGTAAACTGCTCCAGTCAACAACTCCTGGGGTGAAGAAGCTGTGTTGTTGAGTTGAGTTTGTTGATGAGATTGGGAAGGCTGTGGTTCAGGCAATGCTTGTGGTTGTTGTGCAATTGGAGCTTGAACAGAATTTGGTTGAGGCACATAATAGCAGGGATAGGATATGACATTGACCCTGGGGAACAAAGTATGCAGGAGATCTAGGATGTGAATAATGACCAGAACCAGCAGGATGTTGCCCTCTGTTTTGTGGACTAGTACTAGGAAAGTCACAAAGGGTGCAGAAGAGTTAGATCCAGTTGATCTACACTCTCTTGCAAAGTGTCCTAGCCTTTGGCATTTGTGACACCTCAACTTACTCTTGTCAAAACCAACTTTGGTTTTGCCAGAGAGTCCAGGAAATTTCCTGCCAGTTCTCTTGTAGAACTTCTGAGATCTGATATTAATTAGTGCCATCTGGCTCAGAATATCCATCTCTTCTAGATCATCATCAGCTATTCCTTTCAGATCATCCATGATGAAGCATAAATTGTCACTATTACTGCCAGAATGACTCTCAATACCAACAAATGCATGATCAGAACTATTTGAAGAGAAATCTATATGCTCATCATAATTGCTTTCAGATGCAGCATATTCTGACTCATGACCAACAAGGCAGTATTGCCTGGTACAAAGTCATCAGTGAGCTTTCCTGATGAGGACAGTTTCCTCTTCTGCTCTATCTCTCTTTCAAATGTAAGCAGTTTCCCATGAAGTTGGGTGAGAGATAGGCCTTCTAGATTTGCACTGGAGCGTAGGACAATAGTGTATGTGTCCCATCTCTCAGGCAGTGATCTGAGGAATCTGTTGTTCATCTGGCTATTGGTGTATTCCTGTTTCACCATTTTCAGCTCAGATATCAAGCAGGAAAAGCGCTCAAACTGTTGAGTCAGTGTCTCACCCTTTCTATGAGAGAATGTCTCATATTGTTGGGCAAGGATCTCTCTATTGTTTGCTAAGACCTCATCAGTGCCCCGAATTGTTCCTTCAGGGCATTCCAGAGATCATGAGCAGTTTCATGATGCATAAGCCCTGAATAGATTTCATTAGGCAGTGCCATGGCCAGAATTCCATGGGCTTTAGCATCAATCTCAAATAGTTTCCGATCTTCATCAGAGTATTGTTCCTTCTTCTTCGGAACCATTTGATTGGTTTCCGGATTGTTCACCATAGGCTTATGTGGTCCATGTACCACAGATGTCCAATAACCTGAACTGTTAACAGACAGGTGATGAAGCATTCTTCGTTGCCATATGTTATACTCGGTCCTAACCAGCATCGGAGGCTTGGTTGAGGAACCGGTATTGTGAGGATCATTAGAAGGAGTAGTCATCTCAGATTCAATCAAATTCAGTTAAGCTGAAACAGATTTAGAACAAAAACGCAACAACCAATTGAACCAGAAGATCTCAAAATAAATGAACGAAGCGGCAGAAATTCGATAATCTATAACCAGTTCTTGCAAATACGCTAATTCAATCAAACACAGATATCAATTAGCAGTTTCAATGATCAATTGTTAGATCGATCAATGATTAACCGCTCTGATACCACTTGTTAGGATCAGTGATCTATGTTTGATTGATTGACGAGTATTGCAGCAGAATTCAACCAATGAATTAGTCGATTCACAAGAACAAAACGATATTCAATGAAGACAAAGACGGTTATAGAGAGAGAGAGAATATCTGCAAATATATTTCATTCAATATTCGCTTTCGTGGTAACAGAATGTCACAATTATGATTAGGTCGACACCTCTTATATAAGAGATGTGACGTCTGCTGATGTCACTTGATAGTGACATCTAACAGATTTATTACAACTGAAACACAACTACTGAAGATGTCAAAACAGCTGACATCTTCTTACAAAAAGTTCTAAGTGTTATCTTGTTATAACTACTGAAAAATATAAACTACTAAACTACAACGACTGAAGAACAAGCTCTTCAGTCGTTTTACAAAACTACTGAAACTAGAAATATAAACTACTGATATCACAACTACTGAAGAAGTACTCTTCAGCAGTTATGACAAACTACTGACGCTTCAGTACTTGATCTTCAGACTTTGACCTTCAGATGTTTCATCAGCTGATGACTTCAGTAGATATCATCAGCTGATGTTTTCAGTCTTTGTCTTCAGACTTTGTACATCAGTTGTTGATCTTCAGCACTTGTAAACTCTTCAGCGTTGTACTTCAGTACTTTGGTCTTTCAGCTTCAGCACTTGTATTCTTCAGCTGTTCAGCTTCAGTACTTGTGTTTCTTTAGCTGTTCAGCTTCAGTACTTGTGTTCTTCAGCTGTTGTACTTCAGCACTTTAGTTCTTCAGCTGTTGAAGTCTTCAGCACTTGATCTTTAGCTGTTGAAGTCTTCAGCACTTGTCAAACTGCTGATGAAGCTTTCAGCAGTTGTTGTGATACTATGTGGGACTTAGAGGTTTTCTGATCTTGGCTCATTGGTTCTTTTGGTCCAACACATTCTGGCAGTAATAGTGACAATCTATGCTTCATCATGGATGATTTGAAAGGAATAGCTGATGATGATCTAGAAGAGATGGATATTCTGAGCCAAATGGCATTGATTAATATCAGATCTCAGAAGTTCTATAAGAGAACTGGCAGGAAATTTCCTGGACTCTCTCGCAAAACCAAAGTTGGTTTTGACAAGAGTAAGTTGAAGTGTCACAAATGCCAAAGGCTGGGACACTTTGCAGAGAGTGTAGATCAACTGGATCTAACTCTTCTGCACCCTTTGTGACTTTTCCTAGTACTAGTCCACAAAATAGAGGGCACATCCTGCTGGTTCTGGTCATCATTCACATCCTAGATCTCCTGCATACTTTGTTCCCAGGGTCAAGTGTCATATCCTTATCCCTGCTATTATATGCCTCAACCAAATCCTGTTCAAGCTCCAATTGCACAACAACCACAAGCATTGCCTGAACCACAACCTTCCCAATCTCATCAACAAACTCAACCTCAACAACACAGGTTCTTCACCCCAGGTGTTGTTGACTGGAGCAGTTTACCAGATGATTTGTCTGGTCATGAACAACTGTTCACTGGTGCTGGTCAACATGGTGGTGACAGTCCCTTTGGAAATCTAGCTCTTATGGCTTTGGATTCTGCTGATACTTCATCCACTAATGCCTCCACACCAAAGGTATCACAGGTATCCTCTGAGGCAAAAGCCAAATTATGTTCTGAAACATGCATAGCAACATTTGCATCTATTAGAGAAGCAAGTGTAGCTTTGATTAACAAGAACATTGAGCTAGAACAAACAATTTCCAAAACAAAAGCTGAATTTGAGTCTGTGCTTAATGAAAAGAATGATGAGATTTACAAACATAAATGCCAAATCACAGATTATAAGGCTAGGGAAGAGGTACTTCTATAGAAGTACAAAGATCTCAAAGAAACCCTTGCAGTCACCCAAGTAGAGTGTGATCGATGGGTACAATCATGCAAAGGTTTTGAAATGCTTCTTAGTAAGCAATCTGCTTCCAATGTGAAGTTTGGCATTGGCTACAATCACACTGCTCCACCTACAGATTTTACTCCAAGAGCAGAGGTAGAATCTGATGGTGAGAGTAGTAACCAATCCATTTCATCTTGTGTTCTACTTTCTGGTTCAGCACTATCAGAAGTAGAAGTCAGCACTAAGCCCTCTCAGAACCTATCAACTGATGTTGATGGTTCCACTGCTGACACCCGCATGATCAATGAGTTGATCAACTCAGGAGTTAATTTTGAAAGTCCTGAAAGGACTGGAGAGCAAGATTTAACACCTGAAGTTCAAACTCCAACTAATGTCAGTACTGAAAAGAAGAAAAGTATCAGTAGAAAGAGTTTGAAGACTACTAAAGAGGAAGTCAAGAAAGAAAACAATGCTTTCAAAGCACTGAAGAGCAAGTCTTCAGTTGTTTCATCCTCTTTAGTTGATGATCAACAAAAGATGAAGAAGAAACCATTTGAAGTATGTGGTTTGTTCAATCATCTGACAGATGATTGCTCGTACAAAAGAGGATCCAAACTCAAACATAAAGAGGAAATTAAAGAGAAAATGGTTAAAATGAAAACTGAGTTTGAGACCACATTTGTATCAGCAACATCAAATCCTGTAACCCTTAAGTCCATAAAGAAATCCAAAAAGGAAGGGGTTAAACAGTAACAGCTGAGATTGCTCAGAAGAAGAAGGTGCAACATAGGAACTTATCAAACTCCAATGGCAATGTGTCTGATGAGCTGAAAGCTTTATCACAAAATCAGACACAGCTGGTTATGATGGTTCAACATCTATTGGGGAGTTAACCAATTAGAGGTTCCTATGTTGAAACCACAGAAAAGGAGGTCCAAGCCAAAGGATTCCTCTTCTTCACCATCTTCTTCCTCTCAGGCTGTTGTTTCCATCAAACTGTTAGTTTACCATCTGTTGATGAGACCAGGCCCAAAACCAAAAAGGTTTGGGTCTCCAAAACTAACTGATTGTTTATACTTGCAAGGTTCTTCAACATGCCAAAGTAGCATCTGGTATGTAGACAGTGGGGGATCTATGCACATGACTGGGAACAGCTCTCTTCTTCATGACTACTCTCAAGGAAAGAAGGGGTTTGTTTCTTTTGGCAATGATGCTAGGGGTTACATCATTGGAAACGGCTTTGTCTCCAATGGAGAAATAAAGTTTGATGATGTTAATCATGTGGAAAATCTCAAGTACAATCTCTTGAGTGTCAGTCAAATGTGTGATAAAGGCCATGTTGCTCTTTTCACCAGTCAGAACTGTAGGATTCTGTCATCCAAAGTTTTGCACTTGATTGACAAGGTGTTGGATGATCACACTCTCCTGAGAGCCAACAGGACAGGAAGAGTGTATGCCTTAGATCTTTCAAGAAAATAGATCTCAAAGGCAATCCTTGCCTATTTTCCAAGCCTCTTCTCAAGAATCTAAACTGTGGCACAGAAGGCTGGGTCATGTTAATTTCAGAAACATGAATCAGCTTATCCACAATAGTTTAGTCAGAGGCTTACCAATAAAGGAGTTCCACTGTGATGAAACCTGCACTGCTTGTTTAAAAGGAAAACAACACAAAGTCTCATTCCCTCCTATTGAAGAGCCTAAGTCCACTGCCTGCTTGCAATTACTGCATATGGATCTATTTGGTCTTGTGAGAGTGATGAGCATGGCAAAGAAGAAATACTGTCTGGTAATTGTGGATGATTACTCCAGATTTGTATGGACTTTCTTTCTACATTCAAAGGATGAGGTTGCTTAGAAGATTATTCACTTTGTGTTAAATGTTGAGAAGCAGTATTCCCTTCCAGTCAAGTGTATTAGGAGTGACAATGGAACTGAATTCAGAAACCATACACTTGATGAATTCTATCTTTCAAAGGGAATCAAAAGGCAGTTTAGCATACCAAGGACTCCAGAACAAAATGGAGTAGTGGAGAGAAAGAACAGGACCCTAATTGAAGCTCCAAGGTCCATGCTGGCTGACTCTGGTTTGCCACTGACCTTTTGGGCTGAAGCTGTTAACACAGCTTGCTATGTGCAGAATAGAGTCTTAGTAAATGAGAGGTTGATGAAGACTCCATATGAAGTTCTCCATCACTTGGCTCCTCTAATTATATTTTTCAAAGCATTTGGGTGTCCCTATTTTATTCCCAACACAAAGGATCAACTCCAAAAATTTGATCCTAAGGTGGATGCTGGGTATTTTATTGGTTATTCATCTACTTGCAAGGCATACAGAGTCTTCAACTGCAGAACAAAGATAGTTGAAGAGACTTTGCATGTGAAGTTTAATGAATCTCCTATGGACAAGATTCCACAAAACCCTGTGGAGTTGTTTGATTTGGACATACTGCAATATGTTCCTTATCAACCTCTAGCTGTTGCAGATCCTATGGATAAATCATCTTCTGCAGCATGTCTTCCACCTGGTGGTACTGATGATGATGATGATAATATCAATACTCACCTATTCAAGTTTAGTGACCAACTGCCTGTGTCTGCTAAATTTGATGTTCCTGTAGCTTCAGCTGTTCCATCCACAACAAATGCTGATGAGATCTCTGATTCCTCTACATCTTTTGAGTTACCATCTAATTCTTGGTTTCAAGAGTCTGTATCAACATCTGCTGCTGCTGAAGGTCCTACAAACACTTGCACAGATCTCATTGTTTATCAAGAACTGAAGAATCACCCAATGTCTCAGATTATTGGTGATATCAATGTTGGTGTTTCAACAAGAAGTCAATTGTCTAACTTCTGCTTCTATGCTCTCTTCATCAGTCAGCTAGAGCCAAAGAACTACCATGTTGCTTTGAGAGACAATGGATGGGTTGAAGCCATACAGCTTGAGCTACTTCAGTTCAAGAAACAGCAAGTGTGGGAACTGGTTCCTCTTCCCCCAGGTAAGTGTGCAATAGGCACTAAATGGGTGTTTAGGAATAAAACTGATGAAAATGGGCTTATTGTTAAGAACAAGGCTAGACTGGTTGTACAGGGGTTTTCACAAGAAGAAGGTATTGACTATGATGAAACCTTTGCCCCTGTAGCCAGACTAGAGGCAATCAGATTGTTTTTAGCCTATGCTGCATTCCACAATCTTAAAGTTTTTCAAATGGATGTCAAAAGTGCATTTCTATATGGTAAAATAAAGGAAGAAGTTTATGTGTGTCAACCACCAGGTTTTGAGGATAATAAACATCCTGAATAGGTGTATAAACTTGATAAGGCTCTTTGTGGGTTGAAACAAGCTCCTAGAGCCTGGTATGAGGCACTTTCCACTTTTCTTCTTAAGAATAATTTCACTAGAGGCACCATTGATAAAACTTTGTTTATTAATAAGGTGGATCAGCATAAGCTACTTGTTCAGATTTACGTTAATGATATCATTTTTGCATCCTCTGATCCCCAGTTGTGTGATGATTTTACAACATTAATGAAAAAGAGGTTTGAAATGAGTGCAATGGGAGAATTACAGTTCTTTCTAGGCTTGCAAATTAAACAAAAGGCTGATGGAACCTTTATTCATCAGTCAAAATATACAAAAGATCTTTTGAATAAGTTTGATTTACAAAACTGTAAGCCCTGTTCTACTCCCATGTGCAACACCACACAACTGGATGCAGATCAGAAAAGTAAAGCTGTTGATGAAACACTTTCCAGATGTATGATTGGGTCCTTGATGTATTTAACAGATTCTAGACCAGATATTATGTTTCCTACATGTGTTTGTGCTAGATTTCGGGCTGCTCCTAAAGAGTCTCATTTGATTGCAGTCAAGAGATCTTTAGATATTTGCAAGGTACACAACTCTCTCTCTGGGTTTATGGTATTCCACTGGACACTCTTGCAAATTAGTTGCTTTTTCAGATAGTGACTATGCAGGGTGCAAGTTAACTAGAAAGTCAACTTCTGGTGGTGTCAATTCCTAGGCAATTGTCTGATTTCTTGGCATAAAGAAACAAACTCTGTTTCTACATCAACTGCTAAAGCCGAGTACATTGCTGCTGCAAGTTGCACTTCTCAGGTACTCTGGCTTCAGAACCAACTTCTGGATTATGGCATTACAGAGACTAAGACTCCATATTAATATAGTGCTTCAGCTCTGTGTATTGTCAAAAATCCTGTCCAGCACTCAAGGACCAAACATATAGAGATCAGACATCACTTTATTCGGGATTGTATTAAAAAGGTCTGATTGATTCTAAGTTTGTGCCTAGTGCTGATGAGCTTGCAGATATTTTTACTAAGCCTTTGGATAGTTCTACTTTCCAAACTTGTGTTAAGGCTTGGTATGCTGCAGCTAGAATAAGCGACAACTACTGATGATTTCAGTAATAATTACTGGTGATCATTGGTAACCATGTCACATATAAGTACTGATAGTTCTTTCACCTTCAGTAGTTTTTATAACTACTGACGGCTAAATGCCTCACAAGTACTGAAGTACTTATATCTGTCTAAACTACTGATGTAGTTACACTACTGAAATCAGTACAAAACAGATAAGTACTGACGTCCTATGAAACCCTGAAAGCAGATGTAAAGTCTGATGAGTAAGTGTTGAGGACAGTATGAAACAGCTGAAAGGCTATGAATTGACAAAAACTACTGAAGAGAACTTTCTCTTTAGTTGTTTTCTACAACTGCTGTTTCATTTTAACAACTGAAGCAAAACCATGTCTTCAGTAGTTTTATACTACTGATGACTAACACCAAGTCTTCAGCTATTTACAACAACTGTTGACAAACCCCTGTCTTCAGTAGTTTCACAACTACTGATGACAAACACCAAGTCCTCAGTTGTTTCATCATCTGAAGTCAAACCATGCTTCAGTAGTTTTCTAACTGCTGATGCCTAAACCACGACTTCAGCTGTTTCACGTCTGAAAGGGTAATACCATGTCAACAGTCGGTTTAAAACTACTGATGACTAACACTAAACCCTTCAGTCATTTTCTAACCCCTACCCTATAAATACCTGTCCTTGTTGGACCAAAAGAACCATGAGCCTGATCAGAGAAACCTCTAAGTCCCCATAGGACATCACAACACTGAAGAGACCTGATCAGCATTCTACAAAGTCTGAAGAATACAACTGCTGAAGTATTTCTGAAGTACTGAAGACAAAGACTGAGACAACAACTGAAGATCTAAGTCTGAAGACTTCAAACAAGTAAAGACAACAAACACTGAAGATCAACAGCTGAAAGACAAACTCTGATGTTCAAGTACTGAAGACATCAGCTGATGCTAACAGCTGATGACAACAGCTGAAGAGGGCTTCTTTAGTTGTTGTGATGGTTTTTCTTCATCAGTAGTTTTCTTTTCCTTTCAGTAGTTTTTTTACTTACTGTTTTTTGTTTCTTTTCAGTACTTGTAACAACTGAAGAGGTTGTTCTTCAGTTGTTGTAGTATCAGTAGTTTTATGTTTTTCAGTAGTTGTAAATAAGATGTTTAACACTTAGGAACATTTGTAAGAAGATGTCAGTTGTTGACATCTTCAGTAGTTGTTAAACATCAGTAGTTATAAAACGGTTACATGTCACTTTCAAGTGACATCAGCCTACGTCATTCTTTCCTTTATAAGGAAGGATGACTCACCTGTAATCGTGCCATTGAGGCCGACAATCTTAATGCATAATTCCTTTTGTCAGATATTTCTCTCTATAACAAAATTCTTTTATCGCTTTATATCGAATGTTCTTGCTTGAATTTGTCTAATTCTGAGCTATCCGCTGCTTATATATCGTTCAAACGATTAAACCAACAGGCTGGATCCTAACAATGGTAGAGAGCAGGTAAATTGATCGATCTAACAATTGATCATTGAAACTGTTCAATCGCTCTAAGTTTGATCGAATTAGCAAATTCGCAAGGATCTGTTATAGAGATTGAGAGTGTATCGCTTCTGGCCGTTTTATTTGAGGTTCTGTGTGGTTCTGAGCTAAATTTATTGTGATTTTACTTGAATCTGTCTGATTTCCACAATGACTACTTCTTCGAATGATCCTTTCAATACTGGATCCTCTACCAAGCCTCCGATTCTGGTGAGGAATGAGTATACATTTGGCAGAGAAGATTGCTCCATCACCTGTCTGTCAATAGCTCAGGTTGTTGGACATCTGTGGTACATGGACCACATAAGCCAATGGTGAATGATCCGGAAACAAACCAGTTGGTTCCAAAGAAGAAGGAGCAATACTCCGATGAGGACAAGAAGTTGTTTGAAATCGATGCAAAAGCCCATGGAATTTTGGCTATGGCTATTCCTAATGAGATTTACTCTGGGCTTCTGCATTGTGAGTCTGCTCATGACCTCTGGAAAGCCATCAAAGAACATTTGGTGGTACTGATGAGGTTTTAGCAAACAACAGGGAAATCCTCGCCCACAATATGAGACTTTCTCTCATAGAAAGGGTGAGACTCTGACTCAACAATTTGAGCGGTTTTCATGTTTAATCTCTGAATTGAAAATGGTTAAACATGAATATACCAGAGTCAGATGAACCATAGATTCCTAAGATCACTGCCTGAGAGATGGAACACATATACCATTGTTCTACGCTCAAATGCTGATGTTGATCGCCTATCTCTCACCCAACTTCATGGGAAACTGCTTACATTCGAGAGAGAGATAGAGCAGAAAAGGAAATTGGCTTCATCTGGCAAGCTTACTGAGGATTTTGTCCAAGGGAACACTGCCCTGATTGGACATCAAGAGTCAGAATATGCGTCATCTGAAAGCCAGTATGATGAGCATATTGATTTCTCTACAAACACTTCTGAGCCTGCCTTTGTGAGTGTTGATAGTTATTCTGCTGGTAGTAATAGTGACAATCTATGTTTCATCATGGATGATCTCAAGGGGATTGCTGATGATGACTTAGAAGAGATGGATATTTTGAGCCAAATGGCCTTGATAAATCAGATCTCAGAAGTTCTACAAAAGAACTGGAAGGAAATTCCCAGGACTCTCTGGCAAAACAAAGTTGGTTTTGACAAGAGTAAGTTGAAGTGCCATAAATGCCACAGGCTTGGACACTTTGCAAGAGATGTAGATCATCTGGATCTAACTCTCCTGCACCTTTTGTGACTTTCCCTGGCAATAGTCAACAAAACAGAGGGCAACAACCTGTCAATTCTGGTTATCATCATCAACCACAATCTCCTGCATATTTTGTTCCACAGGGGCCAATGCCATATCCATACCCCTGCTATTACATGCCACAACCAGGCCAGGTTCAAGCACCCACTGCTCAGCAACCACATGCACTCCCTGAGCCTCAACCATCCCAATCTCATCAACCTAATCAACTTCAACAACACAGCTTCTTCACACCAGGAGTTGTTGACTGGAGCAGCTTACCAGATGATGTGTCTGGTAATGAACAACTGTTCTCAGGTGCTGGTCAACATGGTGGTGAGCATCCTTTTGGAAATCTAGCTCTCATGACTTTGGAATCCTCTGATGGATCATCCTCAAGTACCTCTTCAACACAGGTATCACAGGTATCCTCTGAGGCTAAGGCCAAATTATGTTCTGAAACTTGCATAGCAGCATTTGCCTCTATTAGAGAAGCAAATGTGGCTTTAATCAATAAAAATGTAGAGCTAGAACAAATAATTTCCAAAAATAAAGCTGAGTTTGAGTCTGTGCTGAAAGAGAAAACTGATGAGATTTATAAATTAAAATGCCAATTTCTGATGATAAGGCTAGGGAGGATGTACTCTTAGAGAAGTACAAAGACCTCAAAGATACTCTTGCTGTCACCCAAGTAGAGTGTGATCGATGGGTACAATCTTGCAAGGGCTTTGAAATGCTTCTTAGTAAGCAAACAGCTTCCAATGTGAAGTTTGGAATTGGTTATAATCACACTGCTCCTCCTACAGATTTTGCTTCAAGAGCAGGAGTAAATCTGATGGAGAAAGTAATGACCAATCCACCTCATCATGTGATTCACTACTTGATAAGCACCATCAGTAGTTGAAGTCAGTAGTAATCCCTCTGTGAACCTATCAGCTGATATTGATGGTTCAACTGCTGACACTCACATGATCAATGAGTTGATCAACCCAAGTGTTATCCCTAGAAGTACTGAGGGTACTGGAGAGCAGGGGATAACATCTGGAGTTCAAATCCCAATAACTGACAGCACTAAAGAGAAGAAAACTGTCAGTAGGAAGGATTTGAAGCCTACTAAGGAGTTGACAAGAAGGCAAAAAGTGCTTCTAAACTGCTGAAGAGCAAGTCTTCAGTAGTTTCATCTTCTTCAGTTGATGATCAACAGAAGATGAAGAAGAACCATGTGAAATATGTGGTCTATTCAATCATCTCACAGATGATTGTTGGTACAAAAAGGGATCCAAACTCAAACAAAAGGAGAAAATTAAAGAAAACTTGGCTAAAATGAAAACTGAGTTTGAGTCCAAGTTTGTACCAGCAGCATCAAATCCTGTTACTCCTATGTCCAAAAAGAAATCTAAAAGGGAAGGAGTGCAACAGGCAACAGCTGAGGTTGCTCAAAAGAAGATGGTGCAACACAAGAACTCATCATCAAACACCAATACCAATGTGTCTGAAGAGCTGAAAGCTCTTTCCCAGAATCAGACACAGCTGGTAATGATGGTTCAACATCTGTTGGGAAGAGTTAACCAACTTGATGGCCCTGTGTTGAAACCCCAGAAAAGGAGATCCAAGCCAAAGGATTCCTCTTCTACACCATCTCCTTCACCTCAAGCTATTGTGCCCAATAAACCTGTTAGTTTACCATCTATTGATGAGACCAGGCCCAAAACCAAAAAGGTTTGGGTCTCCAAAACTAACTGATTGTTTATTAATGCAGGTTTCTTCAACATGCCAAAGTAGCATCTGGTATGTAGACAGTGGGGGATCTATGCATATGACTGGAACAACTCACTTCTTAATGACTACTCTCCAGGAAGGAAGGGTTTTGTTTCCTTTGGCAATGATGCAAGAGGTTACATCATCGGGAAGGGCTTTGTTTCCAATGGGGAAATAGGTTTGATGATGTCAACCATGTGGAAAATCTCAAGTATAACCTCTTGAGTGTCAGTCAAATGTGTGACAAAGGCCATGTTGCCCTTTTCACAAGCCAGAACTGCAGGATTCTGTCATCCAAAGTTCTGAGTTTGATTGACAAGGTATTGGATGCTCACACTCTCCTGAAGGCCAACAGGACAGGAAGAGTGTATGCCTTAGATCTTTCCAAGAAAATAGATCTCAAAGGCCATCCTTGCCTATTTTCCAAGGCCTCTCCTCAAGAATCTAATCTATGGCATAGAAGGCTGGGACATGTTAACTTCAAGAACATGAATCAGCTGATACACCATAGTTTAGTAAGGAATGCCTATGAAGGAGTTCAAGTGTGAAAACAACTGCACTGCTTGTTTGAAAGGAAAACAGCACAAGGTTTCATTCCCACCTATTGAAGAACCAAAGTCCACTGCCTGCTTACAACTTCTTCACATGGATCTCTTTGGTCCTGTGAGAGTGATGAGCATGGCAAAGAAGAAATACTGTCTGGTAATTGTGGATGATTACTCCAGATTTGTATGGACTTTCTTTCTACATTCAAAGGATGAAGCTGCACAGAAGATCATAAACTTTGTGTTGTATGCTGAGAAGCAGTATTCCCTCTCAGTCAAGTGTATTAGAAGTGACAATGGAACAGAATTCAGGAACAATACACTTGATGAGTTCTACCTTTCCAAGGGAATAAAGAGGCAGTTTAGTATTCCAAGAACTCCTGAACAGAATGGAGTTGTGGAGAGAAAGAACAGGACCCTCATTGAAGCTGCAAGGTCTATGTTGGCTGATTCTGGACTGCCATTGACCTTTTGGGCTGAAGCTGTCAACACAGCATGCTATGTGCAGAATAGAGTGCTAATAAATCAGAGGTTGATGAAGACTCCATATGAAGTTCTACATCATTTGGCCCCTCTCATTTCATTCTTTAGAGCATTTGGGTGTCCCTGTTTCATTCTCAACACAAAGGATCAGCTCCAGAAATTTGATCCTAAGGTGGATGCAGGGTACTTTGTTGGTTATTCATCAACTTGCAAGGCATACAGAGTCTTCAACTGCAGAACAAAGATGGTTGAAGAGACTCTACATGTCAAGTTCAATGAATCTCCAAAGGACAAGATTCCACAAAGCCCTGTGGAGCTCTTTGATTTGGACATACTGCAATATGTTCCTTATCAATCTCCTGCTGTTGCTCCTGTCAACAGTTCACCACCTGGTGTTACTGCTGAAGATGATGATGATAGTAGTAATCACCTCTTCAGGTTTAGTGACCAACTGCCTGAGTCCTCTAAACCTGATGCTCCTGTAGCTCCAGCAGCACCATCCACAAAAATGCTGATGAGATTTCTGCATCCTCAACTTCATTTGAGTTGCCACCATCTTCATGGTTTCAAGAATCTGCATCAACATCTGCTGCTGCTGAAGGTCCTACAAACACTTGCACAGATTTGATTGTTTACCAAGAGCTGAAAAATCACCCAATGTCTCAAATCCTTGGTGATATCAATGCTGGTGTTTCAACCAGAAGCCAGTTGTCCAATTTCTGCTTCTATGCTCTCTTCATCAGTCAGCTAGAGCCAAAGAACTATCATGTAGCTTTGAGAGACAATGGATGGGTTGAAGCCATGCAGCTTGAGCTTCTTCAGTTCAAAAACAGCAAGTGTGGGAGCTTGTTCCTCTACCCCCAGGTAAGTGTGCAATAGGCACTAAATGGGTGTTTAGGAATAAAACTGATGAAAATGGCTAATTGTTAAGAACAAGGCCAGACTGGTTGTGCAGGGGTTTGCACAAGAAGAAGGTATTGATTATGATGAAACCTTTGCCCCTGTAGCCAGACTGGAGGCAATTAGATTGTTTTTAGCCTATGCTGCACTCCACAATCTTAAAGTTTTTCAAATGGATGTCAAAAGTGCTTTTCTATATGGTAACATAAAAGAAGAAGTTTATGTGTGTCAACCACCAGGCTTTGAGGATAATAAGCACCCAGAATGGGTATATAAGCTTGATAAAGCTCTTTATGGGTTGAAACAAGCACCTAGAGCCTGGTATGAGACCTTATCAAACTTTCTTCTACAGAATAATTTCACTAGAGGCTCCATAGATAAAACTTTTTTATTAAGAAGGGGATCAGCATAAGCTACTTGTTCAAATTTATGTTGATGATATTATATTTGCATGATCCTCTGACCCCATTGTGTGAGGAATTCCAAAACTTAATGCAACAGAAGTTTGAAATGAGTGCAATGGGAGAATTACAGTTCTTTCTAGGTTTGCAAATCAAACAAAAAGCTGATGGAATTTTCATTCATCAGTCTAAATACACAAAAGATCTTTTGAATAAGTTTGATTTACAAAACTGTAAACCCTGTTCTACTCCCATGTGCAACACCACACAATTGGATGTTGATCAGAAAGGTAAGATGTTGATGAAACTCTTTACAGATGTATGATTGGTTCCTTGATGTATTTAACAGCTTCTAGACCAGATATTATGTTTGCTACATGTGTTTGTGCTAGATTTCAGGCTGCACCTAAGGAGTCTCATCTGATTGCAGTCAAGAGGATCTTTAGATATCTGCAAGGTACACAATCTCTAGGCTTATGGTATTCCACTGGACATTCTTGCAAATTAGTTGCTTTCTCTGATAGTGACTATGCAGGGTGTAAGTTGACCAGGAAATCAACTTCTGGTGGATGTCAATTCCTAGGCAACTGTTTGATTTCTTGGCAGAGTAAGAAACAAACATCTGTTGCTACATCCACTGCTGAAGCCGAGTACATTGCTGCTGCAAGTTGTACATCCCAGTACTCTGGCTTCAGAATCAACTTTTGGATTATGGCATTACAGAGACTAAGACTCCATTATTAATGGATAGTGCTTCAGCTCTTTGCATTGTCAAAAATCCAGTCCAGCACTCTAGGACCAAACATATAGAAATTAGACATCATTTTATAAGAGATTGTTTTGAAAAGGGTCTAATTAATCCTATGTTTGTGCCTAGTGCTGATGAGCTTGCAGACATTTTTACTAAGCCTTTGGATAGTTCAACTTTCCACACCTGGTGTTAAGGCTTGGTATGCTGCAGCTAGAATAAGTGACAACTACTGATGATCTCAGTAATTACTGATGATCATTGGTAACCATGTCACATATAAGTACTGATGAGTTATTTTACCCTCAGTAGTTTTTATAACTACTGAAGGCTAAATGCTTTAAGTACTGTACTTTATCTGTTCTAAACTACTGATGTAGTTACAACTACTGAAATCAGTAGAAACAGATAAGTACTGATGTCCTATGAAACAACTGAAAACAGCAAAAAGGCTGATGAGTAAGTGTTGAGGACAGTATGAAACAGCTGAAAGGCTATGAATTGACGACAACTACTGATGAGTACTCTCTCTTCAGTAGTTCACAAACTGCTGTTTCTTCATAAACAACTGAAGCAATACCATGTCTTCAGTAGTTTCACAACTACTGATGACTAACACCAAGTCTTCAGTTGTTTACAACAACTGATGGCACAACCAGGGTCTTCAGTAGTTTCACAACTACTGATGACTAATACCAAGTCCTCAGTTGTTTCAACATCTGAAGTCCAACTTGTCTTCAGTAGTTTTTAAAACTACTGATGCCTAAATCAGAGACTTCAGTTGTTTCAACGTCTGATTGTAAACACCATGTCTTCAGTTGTTTTATAACTGCTGACCACACCAATACCATCAGTCGTTTCAAACCTCTGAAAGTTAATACCACGTCATCAGTTGTTTCAAATACTGATGACTAACACCAAAACCTTCAGTCGTTTCATAACCCGTACCCTATATATATCTGATCCCTCTTTCAGAGTTTTTCATTCTTTCACGACCTAAAATTTCAAAAGCTCTGAAAATCTTTCACCTTCATTAATGGCGACCATGCAACTCAAGCCTCGACACAACTGTGTCGCGTACCTCACTAAATCGCCCTTCTGGACCAAATTCGATAATGCTATAGATCTTATGGTCCAATCACCACTGAAAACGGCCTTCCTCCTAAATCCAATCATTTATGCCGATTCGCTACATCAGTTTTGGACGAATGCAACTGTTAATGGAGAATCTATCCATTCGTCCATCAACTCTCATAAGGTGGTCATCTCTACTGCTACCATCCGCCAGATATTACTATTAGATGATGCTGCCTACCCTGTTGGATATCCTAAGCGCCAACTTGATCTTTCATTTGGACAACATGGATATCAAGGCGATCTTAGTGCTTCGACCATCCTGAAGAAACATTTTCCAGATGCTGAACGATTGATATTTCATATGGTAAATGTTTGCCTGGCCTCGAAGACTTCTTCTTGGGATCAACTGTCTTCCAGATGGCAACAGGTACTGTTCTCTATCCTTGAACAAGAACCACTAAACTTTTCTGAAATAATTTTTCTTGAAATCAAGGATATGGCCACAAAACCACTTTCTAACCGTTGGATACTATATCCTCGGTTTATAATGGCCATAATAGAATCAGCTTTTGCTGAGGGACTAGTTGGTCTGGGAGTCCCTGCTTTGGCTGTATTGCCGGAGGTATACTCCCGACACAACACTGACCAAACTCTTAAACAGGCTGCCAAGCTGCGCAAACCCACGCAGCTGGAACCCACAGCCTCCACTTCCACATCCAAAGTCCCCTCCAAACCCACAAAGAAGAAGCCTAAGAAGGCTACTCAGGGAGTTGAGTCCCCTGAGGATGCTCCTGCTGCACCAAAGCAGGTTATCTCTACTGAAATAACCCCCCAGTAGAGACTATGACTCCACCAACCGAAGCCGCTCAGGTTTCCTCTCAAAAGGAACCTGATGCAACCACTCAAAGGGAAGCCACACTGCTGGGATCCTCCTCACTTGAGGGGATTACCATTGAAGAGCACCACTCGCCCCGGGTGCACACTGCTTCCACACCCTCTCCTGATGCAACCGCCCCTCAAAGCCCTACAATATTGTTGCAAAAGTGCTGACGCAGTTGCATTCCTCACCCCCCACCCAGACACCAATCACTACTGGGATAACCTCAACACCTGAGGGGGAGGATCACAATGCTTCTGTCAACCCACAGCACAGGGGTTATCATGTTCCATCTCCTGGTGTAGACAAGAGGTGCGACCTTCTGGTGAGGCTGCCACTGCCTCTGACTCAGCAAATGACCAGGGTGCAGTTGGTAACATCTCTAAGACCTCACCAGCGGCAACAGCTGATGAAGGACATAGTCCTGAGGCTGGAAGTCCCCAGAACCGAACAAGGGGCACATGCTATAATTGATCTACACTCAAGGCATGTTAATCCTGACTCTGTCAGGAGGTCAGGTGATTCAGTATCAACTGATGATGACCTGAGCTTCTTCTATGATGTAGTTGCTCAAAACACCATCCTAGAGGATGAGGTTAGCAGACTCAAAGAGCTGCTGGCCAAGATGTCTCAGGATGAAAGTCCATCTGCCACCACAATACACCCACAGATGGCACCTTCTTCTGAAGGTCCCCTAAACACTGAGCCAATACATACTTCCAAGCCACCAGCCTCTGCTTTTGGCACTGATTCTCAGGAACAGAACCATCCTGATCAATCAGTTGCTAACCTTCAAAAATCCCTACCTCTCATCACTCCCATGATCACAGATATAGTGATCAAAGCCATTGATGAGAGGCTTCCTACAATAATACAACCCCTGGTGGAGGAGTTGGTGACCAAATCACTTTCTACTGCTCAAACCCTTGCACCCAATGCAACCAAAAAGGGGGAGAGTCAGTCAGTTAAAGGAAAAAGGAGAGGACAGATGGGGAGAGGAGAAAGAATCAGAGAAGGTAAATGAAAGGAGTTGGCTGTATAAGTGTGAGGAGACTGAGTTTGATCATGAGAAGGAAAGGAGAGTGAGAAGAGAGCTGAAGTGAATGAAAGTCAAAAAGACTTTCATGTCACATATCAAAAGAGGAAAGAAGGAGAGTCTGAGAAGGAGAAGGAGCTGAATGATATGGTGAAAGAAGCTGATGCCAACCATAACCGTTCAATGGATAAACATTGATCAGTTATATAGGCAGGGTTTTGACATCCAACAACTAGACTCCGAGATCAGAAGGTTGGAGACAGAGGAGATCAACTCAAGATGGGCTAGTTATGATGCCTTAGAAAGAGAAAGGCTGGAGATAATGATTAGATTTGTAGCCAAATACTTGGGAAGATCTCTGATAGAAATAAGGGCCTGGACCAGGGACAACATCTTGGCAATAACCACCAAGATTTGTTCGTCTGAAGCATACTCCAAGGTTTAGTGATTGAGGCATTAATGAAGCTGGGGTTGGGAACCGAAAAGAACTGACAAAATTTACTAAAGCCTCCCTTACAGCCAAAATGCTAAAACAGTCTGAAAACCTCTATCCTCAAAATCACTACCTCCACAACCCACTAAAACAACCCCTTTACCCTCTAAACCAACCATCCAACCCACAAAACCAAATCCTTTACCCCCAAAACCCACTGCCAGTGATGTACCTAGACAAAAGAAAAGAAAGGTACTGAGGGCTGATGAAGAAGAAGAGGAGGATGAAGACAGACTGCCACTCTCTGCAGTTATCACTTTGCCTAAGGCTAATCCAATGTCCATCACTCCTGCTTCTCAAATGCATGATGTGATGATAAAGATTGAAGAGGAACAGATGCAAAGACTGATGAGGAAATGCTGAAAAGCATTGACAAAGCATATGCCACATCCTCTTCAATGATTAGCATGAAGAAAGAAGTCTTAAGATTGTACACCCTTGCTAATACCTTTCAATACCAAAGGGAAAAAGTAAGGATATGGCCTGATCCTAGGGTGGCACACAGGATTGTCAAGAAAGAAATTCCTTCAAAATACAAGGGCCAAGTGAAGAGGGTTGTCGACGAAGACATCACTGTGGTTCTTGTAGTGTCCCCTGGGAAATTGTAGAAGAGTTCAAGAAAGCTATGAAGCCAAACAACCACCCCAAAAGATGTTGGAGAATAAAATCATAAAGAAGGATTGGTTTACAAAAGACTTGAAAACTTCAAACAAGATGAGCTCAACCTGCTCTTAGAAGGGACTCATCCAGATGAGTTTGCTTACAGACAAATAACCACGGTTGAGCTCAAGAATGGAAAACAGGCAAGTACATCTCTGAAGTGTATGGCCGAGAAGGATTGTTTGATGGTGTGCCCGAGGTGCTGACAATGGATGAGCAGATCATGTTTCTAAGGGCTTACACCAGGAATCCTATAGGCTGATACACGGGAAGTAGATCTCATGGTTGGGGTAACAGCTCGTGTCCAAGTCCCCAATACAGAGCTCCCAACCATATCATGCAAAACAGATCATCAGAGACTTCTTCCCAGGCCGGTGCTGAAAAAGGGTCACTTCTCATCTGATCAAGAGGATAAAAAGACCAATCTATCTGCCAAAATAAGTGGGACTCGTCAATAACTTAGAGGTTTTGGCTGCATTGGTTCAGGGGGAGTTTGTTGGACCAAAAGAACCAATGAGCCTGATCAGAGAAACCTCTAAGTCCCACAGGACATCACAACAGCTGAAGAAGACCTGATCAGCTGTTCTACAAAGTCTGAAGAATACAACTGCTGAAGTATTTCTGAAGTACTGAAGACAAAGACTGAGACAACAGCTGAAGATCTAAAGTCTGAAGACTTCAACAAGTACTGAAGACAAAGACTGAAGATCACAGCTGAAAGACAAAGTCTGATGTTCAAGTACTGAAGACATCAGCTGATGTTAACAGCTGATGACAACAGCTGAAGGGGCTTCTTCATTTGTTGTGATGGTTTTTCTTCATCAGTAGTTTTCTTTTCCTTTCAGTAGTTTGTTTACTTTTCTGTAGTTTTGTTTCCTTTTCAGTACTTGTAAACAACTGAAGAGGTTGTTCTTCTTGTTGTAGTATCAGTAGTTTTATGTTTTTCAGTAGTTGTAAATAAGATGTTTAACACTTAGGAACATTTGTAAGAAGATGTCAGTTGTTGACATCTTCAGTAGTTGTTAAACATCAGTAGTTATAAAACGGTTACATGTCACTTTCAAGTGACATCAGCCTACGTCATTCTTTCCTTATAAGGAGGATGACTCACCTGTAATCGTGCCATTGAGGCCGAAAATCTTAATGCAATATTCCTTTTGTCAGATATCTCTCTCTATAACAAAATTCTTTTATCGCTTTATATCGAATGTTCTTGCTTGAATTTGTCTAATTCTGAGCTATTCCGCTGCTATATCTGTTCAATCGATTAAACCAAGAGGCTGAGATCCTAACCATCCTCTTCTCAAATGTTTCATTAGCCGTTATTTTCTGAGCTTCTCTCGCTCAAACTGGCGCCATGAGTCTGAACCACGCATAACTGTGTTGCCTACCTTACCTTACCAAGTCGGCTTCTGAACAAATATGATAATGCCATTGAACTTAATGGTGGATTCCCCATATCGCACACCGCCTTTCTCTGATCCGACCATCTAACCCTAATCCCTCAGTCAATTCTGGTCAATGCTTTTGTTCATACTGATGAGTCTACCGGCCAAATCTCTGTTCGGTCCCTTGTCAACCAGAACCAGTGGTCGTTACAGCCGACATCATTCGTCAGGCATTACACTTACACGACTCCACCGCTGTGACTGAATACCCAAATGGCACAACAGATATGTCCTTTATCAATCATGGGTATGAAGGTGATCTTCGGGCTACAACCTTCTGAAGAAACATTTCCATGATGCTGGGAAATTTATATTTTGTCACATGGTAAATGTCTGCTTAGCCTCCAAGACATCATCTTGGGATCAAATGTCATCCTAATGGCAACAGTTTGTATTCTATTCTAGAACACCAACCGCTAATTTTTCTGAAATCGTGTTTCTAGAAATAAAGAACTTGGCTCAGAAACCTGCGGCAAACCGATGGCCATTATATCCCAGGTTTCTGATGGCCATTATTTTAGATGAATTAAAATCTGATGGCCTTGTTGGCCTTGGAGTCCCTGCACCAGCTGTTTTGGCTGAGGTATACTCCAGGCATAACTCAGACCTTACTCTCAAAGAAGCTGCCTGAATGCTAAAGCCCAAGCACAGGGAACCCACAACTTCCACCACCAGAACCAAAGTCCCCACTAAACCAAAACCAAAACACCCCAAAACAGCTATTCAGGGAGATGAGTCCCCTGAAGATGCTCCTGTATCACCCAGCAGGATATACTTGCTGGTTTAAACCCCCCAGCAGTATCAGAGACTCTACCAGCCACAGCCGCTCAGGATTCCTCTCAAAAGGAGCCTGCAGCCACCACAAAAGGGGTACCCACACATCTGGGATCTTCTTCACTAGAGGAGATTTCCATTGAAGAGCACCATCCTCCCCAGATGCACACTGCTTTTACCCCATCTCCCCATGCAATCGCCCCCCAAAGTCCAACCATAATCATTGCAAACGTGCTGACTCAGCTGCATGCCTCTCCTCCTCCCCAACAACCACCAACAAAGGGGAGAACCACAGATATTGAGGAAGAGGATCACCATGCTTCTGATAACCCACACACCAGGGTTTACAAATTCTATCTCCTGGTGTAGATAGGGAGATTAGAACATCTAGTGAGGCTGCCACCTCTTCTGAATCAGCACAAGATTAGAATGAGGCTGGTAACATAGCTAAGACCTCACTAGAGGCAACAGCTGATGAAGGACACAGTCCTGAGGCTGGAAGTCCCCAGTTCCAAGACAAAGGGGCACATGCTAAAACTGGTCTACACCCAGTGCATGTACATCCTGCTACAAGCAGGAGGTCAGGTGATTCAGCATCTGCTGATGATGACCTGGGCTTTTTCTATGACGTTCTAGCCCACAACCCCATCCTGGAGGCTGAGGTAAGCAGACTACAAGAACTGCTTGCCAAGAAGTCTCAGGATGTAAGTCCATCTGCCCCCACCAACCCACAGATGGCACCTTCATTTGAAGGTCCCCCAAACACTTACCCTCTCACTTCACTGAGCCTCCAGCCTCTGCTTTTGGCACTATCTCTCCGGGACAGAACCCCCCTGAGCAGATGGTTGTTGTATTCCAACAATACCTACCTCTCATCACTCCCCTCATCAATGACATTGTTTATAAAGCCATTGATGAGAGGATCTCCTCAAGTCTACAACCACTCATTGATGATGCTGTGCACAAGAAACTTTCTGTGGTACGAACCCCTGCCGCCAATGCATCCAAAAAGGGGGAGACTACTGTAGTGAAAGAAAAGAAAAGAAAAAGAACTGAGGATGAGAAGGCACAAGAGAAAACCAAGGAGTTGGAAAAGGAAAAGGAACAACAACTGATCACTTACAAAAGAAAGAAAAGTGCTGGTGATCAATCGAATGCTAAAGAAAAATCCTTGGAAGAGCTGGTAAAAGATGCAGATGAAACACACAGCCGATCCATGGACAAAATCATTGAGCAACTCTTCAAGCAAGGCTTTGATACAGCCACACTAGACAGTAAGATCAGGAGGTTGGAAGTAGAGGAAATTCAAAACAGATGGGCTGGGTACAATGTGCTGGAGAAAGAGAGATTGGAGATCATGATTCGATTCATAGCCAAATACTTAGGAAGATCACTGATGGAGATTCGTTCATGGACCAGAGACAGCATTATGGCTATAGCCACCAGAATCTGTTTGTCTGAGCAATTTCATAAGGGGATAATCATTGAAGCACTTGATGAGGCTGGGGCTGGGAAAAGGTTTGAAATGGCAAGACTCACAAACGCCAAACTCACAACCAAAATGCTTGAACAACCTTCCCAATCACCCACTCAAAAACAGCCTACCCCTCAAATCTCCAAACCAATCTCAAAACCCAAATCCAAACATCCTCAACCTTTAAAACCAATTCCTTTACCACAAAAACCAACCCAACCATCATCCAGTGATGCACCTAGAAGGAGGAGAAGGGTGCTGAGGATAGAAGAAGATGAAGAAGAAGAGGATGAAGATGATAGTCTGCCACTCTCTGCTGTTCTAAGGCTACCAGAACCCAGGAGTCAATTCATAATCACACCTGACTCACAAAGGGAAACGGTTAGAGTCAAAATAGAAGATGAAGAATAGCAGAAGCAGCACGATGAGCAACTACTGAAGATGGTTGACAAGGAATTTCCTCAGTCATCATCTATACAAGCCATGAAAGGGCATGCTCAGAGGCTGTACACTCTCAGACACACATTTCAGTATCAAAAGGAAAGAGTGAGAGTATGGCCAGACCCCAAGGTGAGTTCTATAATCCACAAAAGATCCATTCCACATAGATACAATGGCCAGGTTAAAAAAACAATAGACTCTACAATCATGTTGGCCATTGTAGTCTCACCCTGGGAAATAATCGATGAATTCAAGAAGGCTCATCAATCAAAAATGACCCCTCAAGCCTTACTGGAAAACAAGATGATCAAAAAGGGGTTATTATATAAGAAGCTTGAAGACATTAAGAAGAATGAGCTCTAGTTACTTCTTGAGGGCACTCATCCTGATGAATTTGTGTATAGGGAGATAACTACTGTGGAGTTGAAGAATGGCAGGACTGTAAAGTACTTATCTAAGTACTATGGTCCAGAGTTCTTCTTTGAAGGAGGAGTAGAAGAACTCTCCAAGGAGGAACATGTTGTTCTCCTTGAGGCCTATGTTCGAGAGTCGTACAGACTCATCATGGGGAAGTAGATCTCATGAATGGGGTAACAACTCTGTGTCCAGTTCCCTAAAACAGAGTTCCCATTCATACCTTGCCAAACAGATCTTTGAGATTTATTCCCAGGCCAGTGTTTATATGGGTCATCTTCTCAACTGATCAAGAAGGAAAAAGACCAACCATTCTGCCAACAATAAGTGGGACCTCAATAAAGTTAAAGGTTTTGGCTGCATTGGTTCAGGGGGAGTTTGTTGGACCAAAAGAACCAATGAGCCGGATCAGAAAAACCTTTAAGTCCCACAGACATCACAACAACTACTGAAGACCACAACAGCTAAGACAACAGCTGATTACAAAGTCTGAAGACACAAGTGCTGAAGACAAAGTCTGAAGACAAGTGCTGAAGACAAAGTCTAAAGAAAAGTGCTGAAGACAAAGTCTGAAGACATAAGTGCTGAAGACAATGTCTGAAGACACAAGTGCTGAAGACAAAGTCTAAAGACACAAGTGCTGAAGACAAAGTCTGAAGACACAAGTGCTGAAGACAAAGTCTGAAGACACAAGTGCTGAAGACAAAGTCTGAAGACACAAGTGCTGAAGACAATGTCTGAAGACACAAGTGCTGAAGACAAAGTCTGAAGACACTAGTGCTGAAGACAAAGTCTGAAGACACAAGTGCTGAAGACCAAAGTATCAGACGTTGTCACAACAGCTAAAGAGGTCTTCTTCAGTAGCTGTGATGGTTTACCTTTCAGTAGTTTTATGTTTTATCTGTTCAGTAGTTTGACACAACAGCTGAAGAATACTTCTTCAGTTGTTGTGCTCGTCAGTAGTTTTATGTTTTTCAGTAGTTGTAATAATAGTTAACACTTAGTATTTTTGTATGAAGATGTCAGCTGTTTGACATCTTCAGTAGTTGTGTTAACTATCAGTAGTTTGTGATAAATTCTGTTAGATGTCACTATCAAGTGACATCAGCAGACGTCACATCTCTTATATAAGAGGTGTCGACCTAATTGTAAGTGTGACATTCCGTTACCACGAAAGCGAATATTGAATTAAATTTATCTGCAGAATTCTCTCTATCTATAACCGTCTGTGTTCTTACATTGAATATCCTTTTGTTCTTGTGAATTGGCTAATTCATTGTTAGAATTCCGTTGCTATACTCTCTAATCAATCAAACGTAGATCACTGATCCTAACAGTCTGGCTACAGGGGCAAAGGTTTCATCATAATCAATACCTTCTTCTTGTGCAAACCCTGAACAACCAGTCTGGCCTTGTTCTTAACAATAAGCCCATTTTCATCAGTTTTGTTCCTAAACACCCATTTAGTGCCTATTGCACACTTACCTGGAGGTAGAGGAACCAGTTCCCACACTTGCTGTTGCTTGAACTGAAGAAGCTCAAGCTGCATGCATCAACCCATCCATTGTCCTTTAAGCAATGTGATAATTCTTTGGCTCTTGCTGACTTATGAAGAGAGCATAGTAGTAGAAATTTGACAATTGACTTCTTGTTGATACGCCAGCAGTGATATCCCCAATGATTTGAGACATAGGGTGATTCTTCAGATCTTGATACACAATGAGATCTGTGCAAGTGTTTGTAGCAGGCTCAGCAGCAACAGATGGTGATGGTGAATCATTTCCTTGAAACCAATCAGTGGATGGTAATTCAAAGGAAGTTGAATTTGAAGAAATCTCATCAGCATTTGTTGTGGATGGTGCTACTGGAGCTACAGGACCATCAGGTCTAGCTGAATCAGGCAGTTGATCACTAAACCTGAAGAGGTGAGTACTGCTATCATCATCATCAGTAGCACCAGCAGAACCACCAGGTGGTGAACTGTTGACAGGAGCAACAGCAGGAGTTTGATAAGGAACATATTGCCATATGTCCAAATCAAATATCTCCACACGGCTTTGTGGAATCTTGTCCTTTGAGATTCATTAAACTTAACATGTAGAGTCTCTTCAACCATCTTGTTTCTACAGTTGAAGACTCTGTATGCTTTGCAAGTTTATGAATAACCAACAAAGTACCCTGCATCCACCTTAGGATCAAATTTTTGGAGTTGATCCCGTGTGTTGAGAATGAAACAAGGACACCCAAATGCTCTGAAGAATGAAATTAGAGGGGCCAATGATGAAGAACTTCATATGGAGTCTTCATCAACCTCTGATTTACTAGAACTCTATTCTGTACATAGCAAGCTGTATTGACAGCTTCAGCCGAAAAAGTCATTGGCAGTCCAGAATCAGCCAACATGGACCTTGCAGCTTCAATAAGGGTCCTGTTCTTTCTCTCCACTACTCCATTTTGCTCAGGAGTTCTTGGGATGCTATACTACCTCTTGATTCCCTTTGATAAGTAAAACTCATCAAGTGTGTGGTTTCTGAATTCAGTACCATTGTCACTCCTCACACACTTAACTGGTAGGGAATACTACTTCTCAACGTGTAACACAAAGTTCATAATGGACTGCGCAGCCTCATCCTTTGAATGCAAGAAGAAAGTCCATACAAATATGGAGTAATCATCCACAATTACCAGACAGTATTTATTCTTAGCCATACTCATCACTCTCACAGGACCAAAGAGATCCATGTGAAGAAGCTGTAAGCAGGCAGTGGACTTAGGTTCTTCTATAGAGGGAAATGAAGCTTTGTGTTGTTTTCCTTTTAAACAAGCAGTGCAGTTATCTTCACACTTGAACTCCTTCATAGGCAGTCCCCTTACTAAACCATGGTTTATCAGCTGATTTATGTTTTGAGATTAACATGACCCAGCCTTCTATGCCATAGAATAGATTCTTGAGGGGAAGCCTTGGAAAATAGGCAAGGATGGCCTTTGAGATCTATTTTCTTGGAAAGATCTAAGGCATACACTCTTCCTGTCCTGTTGGCCTTTAGGAGAGTGTTCATCCAACACCTTATCAATCAAACTTAGAACTTTGGATGACAGAATCCGACAGTTCTGACTGGTGAAAAGAGCAACATGGCCTTTGTCACATATTTGACTAACACTCAAGAGGTTGTACTTGAGATTTTCCACATGGTTAACATCATCAAACTTTATTTCCCCATTGGAAGCAAAGCCTTTGCCGATGATGTAACCCTTTTCATCATTGCCAAATGACACAAAACCCTTCCTTCCTTGAGAGTAGTCATCAAGAAGTGATCTGTTTCCTGTCATATGCATTGATCATCCACTGTCTACATACCATATGCCTCTGATGTATGTTGAAGAACCCTGCAAAATACAACAAATTAGTTAGATTTTGAGACCCAAACCTTTTTGGTTTTGGGCCTGTTCTCATCAACAGATGGTAAACTAACATGTTTGTTGGAAACAACAGCCTGAGAGGAAGAAACTGGTGAAGAAAAGGAATCCTTTGGCTTGGACCTCCTTTTCTATGGTTTCAACATAGGGACATCTAATTGGTTAACTCTTCCCAATAGATGTTGAACCATCATAACCAGCTGTGTCTGATTTTGTGATAAGGCTTTCAGCTCTTCACACACATTGGCATTGGAGTATGACAAGTTCCTATGTTGCACCTTCTTCTTTTGAGCAATCTCAGCTGTTACCTGTTTAACCCCTTCCTTTTTGGATTTCTTTTTGGACTTAAGGGTTACAGGATTTGATGTTGCTGGTACAAATGTGACTTCAAACTCAGTTTTCATTTTAACCAGTTTCTCTTTACTTTCCTCTTTATGTTTGAGTTTGGATCCCCTTTTGTACCAACAATCATCTGTAAGATGATTGAAAAAACCACATACTTCACATGGTTTCTTCTTCATCTTATGTTGATCATCAACTAAAGAGAATGAAACTATTGAATAGTTGCTCTTCAGTACTTTGGAAGCATTATTTGCTTTCTTGACTTCCTCTTTAGTAGTCTTCAAACTCTTTCTACTGACAGTTTTCTTCTCTCAGTGCTGACAGTAGTTGGAGTTTGAACTTCAGGTGTTAAATCTTGCTCTCCAGTCCTTTCAGGACTTCCAGAAATAGCTACTGAGTTGATCATCTCTTTGATCATGTGAGTGTCAGTAGTGGAACCATCAACATCAGCTGATGGGTTCTGAGAGGGCTTAGTGCTGACTTCAACTTTTGATGATGCTCTATCAAAAAGTGAATCACATGATGAGGTGGATTGGTTATTGCTTTCTCCATCAGTTCACTTCTGCTCTTGAAGCAAAATTTGTAGGAGGAGCAGTGTGATTATAACCAATACCAAACTTCATATTGGAAGCAGATTGCTTACTAAGAAGCATTTCAAAACCTTTGCATGATTGTACCCATCGATCACACTCTACCTGGGTGACTGCAAGGGTTTCTTTGAGACTCTCTTGTCTTCCAGAATAACCTCTAGCTTGGCCTTTTCATCATTTAATTGGCATTTAAGCTTATAAATCTCATCATTTTTACTATTAAGAGCAGACTCAAATTCAGCTTTTCTTTTGGAAATGGTTTTCTCAAACTCAAGTTTTTGATTTATTAATGCTACATTTGCCTCTCTAATGGAGACAAAAAGGCAGCAATGCATGATTCAGAACATAACTTGGCTTTAGCCTCTGAAGATACCTGAGTTACCTGTGAAGATGATGCATTTGAGCAGGAACCCTCAGTAGACTCCAGGGCCATGAGAGCCAGATTCCCAAAAGGACTGTCACCACTATGTTGACCAGCACCTGTGAACAGTTGTTCATGACCAGACATGTCACCGGTAAACGCTCCAGTCAACAACTCCAGGGGTGAAGAAGCTTGTTGTTGAGGTTGTTGAGGTTGAGGAGGTTGATGAGATTGAGATGGTTGAGGTTCTGGTAGTGCATGAGGTTGTGGTACTATAGGAACTTGAACTTGATTTGACTGTGGCATGTAATAACAAGGGTAAGGATATGGCATTGACCCTGAGGAACAAAATATGCAGAGATTATGGTTGAGAATGATGACTAGAATTGACAGGATGTTGCCCTCTGTGTTGTTGAGTATTGCCAGGGAAAGTCATAAAAGGTGCAGAGGAATTAGATCCAGATGATCTGCATTCTCTAGCAAAGTGTCCAAGCCTGTGGCATTTGTGACACTTCAACTTACTCTTGTCAAAACCAACTTTGGTTTTGCCAGAGAGTCCTGGGAACTTTCTTCCAGTTCTTTTGTAGAACTTCTGAGATCTGATATTTATCAAGGCCATTTGGCTCAAAATATCCATCTCTTCTAAGTCATCATCAGCAATCCCCTGAGAACATCCATGATGAAGCATAGATTGTCACTATTACACCTAGTAAACTGACTATCAACACTCACAAACGCAGAATCAGAAGTGTTTGAGGAGAAATCAATATGCTCATCATACTGGCATTCAGATGAAGCATATTCTGACTCATGACTATCCAAGGCAGTGTTGCCTGGTACAAAGTCTTCAGTGAGCTTTCCAGATGAAGACAGTTTTCGTTTCTGTTCTATCTCTCTCTCAAATGTGAGCAATTTCCCATGGAGTTGGGTGAGAGATAGTTTGTCCAAATTTGCACTAGAGCGTAGGACAATAGTATATGTGTCCCATCTCTCAGGCAGTGATCTGAGAAATTGTTATTCATCTGGATATTGGTGTACTCAAGTTTACCATTTTTAATTCAGAGATCAAACAAGAGAACCGCTCAAACTGTTGAGTCAGTGTCTCACCCTTTCTATAAGAGAATGTCTCGTATTGTTGGGCAAGGATTTCTCTATTATTTGCCAAGACCTCATATGTTCCTCAAAATTGTTCTTTCAAGGCATCCAGAGGTCATGGGCAGTTTCATGATGCATTAGCCCAGAATAGATTTCATTGGGCAGTGCCATGGCCAGAATTCCATGGGCTTTTGCATCAATCTCAAACAATTTCTTATCCTCATCTGAGTATTGCTCCTTCCTCTTCGGAACCATTTGATTGGTTTCCGGGTTATTCACCATAGGCTTGTGTGGACCATGTACCACTGATGTCCAACAACCTACGCTGTAACAGACAGTGATGGAGCATTCGTCGTTGCCATATGTTATACTCATTCCTAACCAGCATTGGAGGCTTGGTTGAGGAACCAGTATTGAGAGGATCATGCAAGGAGTAGTCATTTTTAGTCCAAATACAATTTAATTCAAGCTTCTAAAAGTTTTTACACAGACCACAACAGACTCAATGAAAACCAAGAGAAAATCTCAGGATGAATGACCAGAAACACGAAAATTCAATCTCTATAACCGTTTCTTGCAAAAAAAATGCTAATTCAATCAAACTTGGATCTTGAATAGCAGTTTCAATGATCAATTATTAGATCGATCAATGATTAACCTGCTCTGATACCATTTGTCAGGATTAGTGATCACGAGTTTGATGTATTAGATCGTAACGCAGCGGAATAAGAACAAGAATTAGACAAATTGTAGCAAGAATTTGATACTCGTATGCATTAAGAACAAATACGGTTATAACGAGAGAATATATTTCTGTAACAAGGAATGTTTCTATAATATCGAATATTTCTGATCAAATCATTCCACTTATTACAATAGGTTGACACTCCTTATATAGAGTGCAATCGCTGCTGTTATCACGGGAAAGTGACAACTGGCAGATCTATTACAAAAATAACTAACTCTTAACAAACTACTGAAATGTTCACAACTACTGAGAACATATCAGAGTGTTAAGTACAAAATATGAAACTACTGATAAGAAACTACTGAAGCTACAACAATTGAAGAACAAGCTCTTCAGTCGTTTTACAAAACTACTGAAAAACATAAAACTACTGAAAGGTAAACCGTCACAACTACTGAAGAAGACCTCTTCAGCTGTTGTTACAACGTCTGATACTTGGTCTTCAGCACTTGTCTCTTCAAACTTTGTCTTCAGCACTTGTCTTCAGACTTTGTCTTCAGCACTTGTTTCAGACTTGTCTTCAACACTTGTCTTCAGACTTTGTCTTCAGCACTTGTCTTCAGACTTTGTCTTCAGCACTTATCTTCAGACTTTGTCTTCAGCACTTGTCTTCAGACATTGTCTTCAGCACTTGTCTTCAGACTTTGTCTTCAACACTTGTCTTCAGACTTTGTCTTCAGCACTTGTGTTCGGACTTGTAATCAGCTGTTGTCTTCAACTGTTGTGGTCTTCAGTAGTTGTTGTGACGTCTGTGGGACTTAAAGGATTTTCTGATCCGGCTCATTGGTTCTTTTGGTCCAACAGCCAAGGATGGCCTTTGAGATCTATTTTCTTGGAAAGATCTAAGGCATACACTCTTCCTGTCCTGTTGGCCTTTAGGAGAGTGTATTCATCCAACACCTTATCAATCAAACTTAGAACTTTGGATGACAGAATCCGACAGTTCTGACTAGTGAAAAGAGCAACATGGCCTTTGTCACACATTTGACTGACACTCAAGAGGTGTACTTGAGATTTTCCACATGGTTAATATCATCAAACTTTATTTCCCCATTGGAAACAAAGCCTTTGCCAATGACGTAACCCTTTGCATCATTGCCAAATGACACAAACCCCTTCCTTCCTTGAGAGTAATCATTAAGAAGTGATCTGTTTCCTGTCATATGCATGGATCCTCCACTGTCTACATACCAGATGCCTCTGTGGCATGTTGAAGAACCCTGCAAAACACAACAAATTAGTTAGATTTTGAGATCCAAACCTTTTTGGTTTTGGGCCTGTTCTCATCAACAGATGGTAAACTAACAGGTTTGTTGGAAACAACAGCCTGAGAGGAAGAAGATGGTGAAGAAGAGGAATCATTTGGCTTGGACCTCCTTTTCTGTGGTTTCAACATAGGAACATCTAATTGGTTAACTCTTCCAATAGATGTTGAACCATTATAACCAGCTGTGTCTGATTTTGTGATAAAGCTTTCAGCTCTCCAGACACATTGGCATTGGAATTTGATAAGCTCCTATGTTGCACCTTCTTCTTTTGAGCAATCTCAGCTGTTACCTGTTTAACCCCTTCCTTTTTGGATTTCTTTTTGGACTTAAGGGTTATAGGATTTGATGTTGCTGTACAAATGTGGCTTCAAACTCAGTTTTCATTTTAACCATTTTCTCTTTAATTTCTTCTTTGTGTTTGAGTTTGGATCCTCTTTTGTACCAACAATCATCTATAAGATGATTGAATAGACCATATATTTCACATGGTTTCTTCTTCATCTTATGTTGATCATCAACTAAAGAGAATGAAACTACTGAAGACTTGTTCTTTAGCGGTTTGGAAGCACTATTTACTTTCTTGACTTCCTCTTTAGTAATCTTCAAACCCTTTCTACTGACAGTTTTCTTCTCTTCAGTGCTGACAATAGTTGGAGTTTGAACTTCAGGTGTTAAATCTTGCTCTCCAGTCCTTTCAGGACTTCCAGAAATAACTCCTGAGTTGATCAACTCTTTGATCATGTGAGTGTCAGTATTTGAACCATCAAGATCAGCTGATAGGTTCAACGAGGGAATAATACTAACTTCAACTTCTGATGGTGCTCTATCAGAAAGTGAATCACATGATGAGGTGGATTGGTTATTGCTTTCTCCATTAGATTTCACTTCTGCTCTTGAATCAAAATCTGTAGGAGGAGCAGTGTGATTATAACCAATGCCAAACTTCACATTGGAATCTGATTGATTACTAAGAAGCATTTCAAAACCTTTCCATGATTGTACCCATCGATCACACTCTACTTGGGTTACTGCAAGGGTTTCTTTGAGGTCTTTGTACTTTTCTAAAAGTACCTCTTCCCTAGCCTTATCATCAGTGATTTGGCATTTAAGTTTATAAATCTCATCATTTTTCTCTTTAAGCATAGACTCAAACTCAGCTTTTTTATTTGGAAATGATCTTTTCTAGCTCTATGTTCTTATTAATTAAAGCTACATTTGCTTCTCTAATAGAGGCAAATGCTACTATGCATGTTTCAGAACATAATTTGGCCTTAGCCTCAGAGGATACCTGTGATACCTGTGATGAAGAGGCATTTGAGGATGATCCATCTGCAGACTCCAGAGCCATAAGTGCTAGATTCCCAAAAGGACTGTCACCACCATGTTGACCAGCACCTATGAACAGTTGTTCATGACAGACATGTCATCTGGTAAACTGCTCCAGTCAACAACTCTAGGGGTGAAGAAGCTGTGTTGTTGAGGTTGAGGAGGTTGATGAGATTGAGATGGTTGAGGCTCAGGAAGAGCATGTGGTTGTTGAGCAATGGGTGCTTGAACCTGACTGGTTTGTGGCATGTAATAACAAGGGTAAGGATATGGCATTAGACCCTGAGGAACAAAATATGCAGGAGATTGTGGTTGAGAATGATGACCAGAATTGACAGGATTTTGCCCTCTGTGTTGTTGACAATTGCCAGGGAAAGGCAAAAAGGGTGCAGAAGAATTAGATCCAGATGATCTACATTCTCTAGAAAAGTGTCCAAGCCTGTGGCATTTATGACACCTCAACTTACTCTTGTCAAAACCAACTTTGGTTTTGCCAGAGAGTCCTGGGAACTTTCTTCCAGTTCTTTTGTAGAACTTCTGAGATCTGATATTTATCAAGGCCATTTGGCTCAAAATATCCATCTCTTCTAAGTCATCATCAGTAATCCCCTTGAGATCATCCATGATGAAGCATAGATTGTCATTATTACACCCAGTAAACTGACTATCAACACTCACAAATGCAGAATCAGAAGTGTTTGAGGAGAAATCAATATGCTCATCATACTGGCATTCAGATGAAGCATATTCTGACTCATGACCAACCAAGGCAGTGTTGCCTGGTACAAAGTCTTCAGTGAGCTTACCAGATGAAGCCAGTTTCCTTTTCTGCTCTATCTCTCTTTCGAATGTAAGCAGTTTCCCATGAAGTTGGGTGAGAGATAGGATATCCAGATTTGCACTAGAGCGTAGGACAATTGTATATGTGTCCCATCTCTCAGGCAGTGATCTGAGGAATCTGTGGTTCATTTGGCTTTTGGTATATTCATGTTTAACCATTTTCAACTCAGAGATTAAACATGAAAACCGCTCAAACTGCTGAGTCAGAGTCTCACCCTTTCTATGAGCAAAAGTCTCATACTGTTGGGCGAGGATTTCCCTGTTGTTTGATAAGACCTCATCAGTGCCACCAAATTATTCTTTCAGTGCATCCAAAGGTCATGAACAGTTTCATGATGCATAAGCCCGGAATAGATTTCATTAGGTAGTGCCATGGCCAGAATTCCATGGGCTTTAGCATCAATCTCAAACAACTTCTTGTCCTCATCAGAGTATTGTTCCTCTTCTTCGGAATCAACTGATTTGTTTCCGGATGATTCACCATTGGCTTATGTGGTCCATGTACCACGGATGTCCAACAACCTGAACTATTGACAGACAGGTGATGGAGCATTCTTCGTTGCCAAATGTTATACTCATTCCTAACCAGTATCGGAGGCTTGGTTGAGGAACCAGTATTGTGTGGATCATTAGAAGGTGTAGTCATTTTCGAAAATTCAGACAAATTCAAGATAAGCAAACCAAATTTAGCTCAAAACCACTAAGAACCTCAATAAAAATAGCCAAAAGCGACAGAACTTCAATCTCTATAACAGATTCGTGTGAATTTGCTAGTTCGATCAAACTTAGAGCAAATGAGCAGTTTTAATGATCAATGTTAGATCGATCAATGATTAACCTGCTCTGATACCATTTGATAGGATCTCAGCATCTAGTTTGATCGATTCGAATGATTTCAGCAGCGGAATAGAGTACCAACTAGCACAATTCGAGCAAGAATACCAAAGATATAACAATGAACAGAATTAGTTATAGAGAGAGAAAGTTTCTGCAAAAGGAATATTTCATTCAATCACACGCTTTGGCATGGCTTTCGCAAAATTACAATTTAGGTCATTCTTCCTTATATAAGGAAAGATGACGTAGGCTGATGTCACTTGATAGTGACATCTAACCGTTATTTAACAAACTACTGAAACACTAAAACTACTGAAGATGTCAAGCAGCTGACATCTTCTTACAAAAAGCTGAGTGTTTACTTATTACAAAACTACTGATAAGAAAATACTGAAACTACAACGACTGAAGAACAAGCTCTTCAGTCGTTTTACAAAACTACTGAAAGTAAAAACATAAAACTACTCATAAACACAACTACTGAAGAAGTACTCTTCAGCTGTTGTGACAAACTACTGAAACTTCAGCACTTGGTCTTCAGACTTGGAACTTCAGACGTTTCATCAGTTGTTGATCTTTAGCACTTGTCGACTCTTCAGCTGTTGAACTTCAGTACTTTGGTCTTCAGCTTCAGCATTTGTATTCTTCAGCTGTTGACCTTCAGTACTTTGGTCTTCAGCTTCAGCACTTGTGTTCTTCAGCTGTTGGACTTCAGCACTTTAGTCTTCAGCTTCAGCACTTGTGTTCTTCAGCTGTTGGACTTTAGCACTTTAGTCTTCAGCTTCAGCACTTGTGTTCTTCAGCTGTTGAGCTTCAGCACTTTAGTCTTTAGCTGTTGAAGTCTTCAGTACTTGATCTTCAGCTGTTGAAGTCTTCAGCACTTGTCGAACAGCTGAGAAGCCTTCAGCAGTTGTTGTGATATTATGTGGGACTTAGAGGTTTTCTGATCTTGGCTCATTGGTTCTTTTGGTCCAACACAATTTTACACATCTTATTTTGTATCGGGGGGCTAAAATTTTTACCTGAGTTTTCTACTAGTGGGTATTTGGGTTTGTTTTTGGTGAGATTAATTTATAAAAATAGGGTCTCGGCCAATAAAAAAATCAAATAAAGTTGACTAATTGAGATTAATTGAGTTTAAACCGATAAAGAAACATTCAACGATTTTGCAAGATTTATAATTTACCCCAATTACTAAGATTGTCTAGCATGACATTTAATAAAAATATTATTCCTGGGGGAGAATTATTCTACATTTGGGAAAAATATTTTTTAGGGCATTTAATTGTTCAAAATTTGTACAATCATGTCATCTTCAGAAGACTTTAAATCAAATAACCTCAGAATGGCAGAAAGCCAGTTTGACTCATTTGCAGCAATGAAGAAAGAAAAATTGTCAGATTTGATTGATTGATTCTTAAAAGTGGAAAATATTTTAAAGAAGCATGTTCCAGATCTCAGTAATCATGAACAGTTTCAAAAGCTTCTCGACTCTCTTCCATCTGCATGGAATCATCATGTTAAAATGATAAAGAACGAAAGAGGTTATATCGACACAAAACATATGGATATGATCAACAGACTAAAATCTCTCGAGCTGGATATCCAAAGAAATGAATTTCAGCAAGCTGTGTTCCCACATCAAACCCACGCACTTAATACTGATCTTCTTTCTTTAGTAACAAGCATACTTGATAACAAAATAGAGCTGATTGAAAAGGCGAAATTATCGAGAACTGATTTGGATTCATCAAAAAATTGTGAAGCTATGAGCGTTGATACTGACAATAAACCTAAATTTGAGAGAAATGAGGATAATGAAGACGAGAAAGTTGATACTGGAAATAAAGATTTTGAAGATAAAGAATATGAGGCTGACGAGATGCTCAAGGTCAAAACATAGGAACAACAAAGAATTACAAGGATTTGCAACTGTGAACAGAGCTTAGCTGCAGAACGAACTATCATGGGTCTTCCTTATGAGACTATTCAGGATATGTGTTATTCATCTTTTAAAATCAGATTATTTGGGATTTATAAGACCAACATATTGTTGCTGGAAAATGAAAAGGAATTCAAAATAATGAAGCATTGGTTGAAAATGACCTTTTAAGAAGAATCATTTTGGAGCATAATGTTGAAATTAATATTTTGAAAGAAAGGGCTATTTTAACACAATATGAAACAACTCAGCTTCAAACAAAGCTTGATAAATGGACCCTTTCACACATGAAAAAGGATAAGCTTATTGCTAAACAACAAGGGGTGCGGTTAAAACATGAGATTGGATATAAATATGATGGTGAAACTGTATTTAATTCAGTTCCACCTCCTTCTACTTTATGTTATTCACCAATCCCCAGACCTTATTCAACAAATGATTTGATTGAAGCTGCAGAAACTAATCATTTAAATGCAAGTTTAAGAAGTGTTAATCTTAAAGAGGTTAGAGATGTGCAGGATTCTCCTGTAGGTTTTGGATTCCTCAGGTGTTAAGTCGGTTTTTCGGATCGATAAACATCCGAGCATGTTCTTGACGGAAGGATAAACAACATCAAACCAAAAGTCAAACAATAATACGAACTATAATTGAATGGTTTTATTGATAAAACCTAACGATTACAAGCTCGTTACAACATAAGAATCAAGACTCTTGGCAAGGGGAAGATCGAGCATGATCTCCCCTCTCATCCGGCAGCCCTAGACTCCCAGGCACACTCTTTCTAAAGCCCTTCTCAAATCCTTGTCTCTCAACACATTGAAACTGCTATATATAGGCCTCGGCTCATATTAGATGCGACTGGGCCCATTCGTGCGATTGGACCATGCGTATGGTTCAATCATACGACTGGACCATGCGTATGGTTCAATCGTACGACTGGACCATACTTATGGTTTAGTCTTACAAATGTCCCAATCGCATCTCTCAGTCGCATGGCTCGTCCATTAGCATGGCTCAGTCATACGACTGAGTATCTTTCGCATATGCTCCTGCGAATGACCCAGTTTCATGTGTTTACAACATATTAGGTGTAATACATTAAGCCTAGACTATTCGACAAGCGACGGACACACTATATATGACTATATATGCTCCAACATCAAGCAAGGTCTGATAAGAAGATTAATGATGATTCCACTTCTGATGCTCCAACACCAATATCAGTTGCTTCTCCAACTTTCTTTAACAAATTCTAATCTGATAACATTCCTTCGTTTGTTCTAGTCAGGTTTGTAAAAGAAAGAACAGTTGTTGAATCATCAGGTAATGAGAATCCTATAAGCAAAGCCGACACAATAGAAGATGTCAATCAAGATCCGTTGGAGAAAGATCTGCGTATACGAGACTGGACAAGCTCAGATGATGAATCAATCACAGAGGTGCATGTTGGTTCCTCACAGATCAAGATGCCTCCTAACATTATCAAGTCAGAAAAGCTTCCAAAAGCTGAATCAAGACCAATACGTATCTCCTTTCCAATTGCAAAGCGTCCCAGTCAATCGGTAAAGATCTTATTCACTGCTCAGCACGAGAAACTTCAGAACAAGCAAGAATCTGCTACAAGCTCCAAGAAATACTCATCACCATCTGCACAACACGACATTACAAAAAATCAAAAGCCATTCAAGGCTTGTTTTGAGTGTGTAAAAGAATGTCATGTGTTAAAGAAGTGCCCACAAAGATTGCTTCGAATGGTAAAGGCCAAACGAATTGCTTCTTCGAATATAAGTCTATAAAGAATATTCCAGATGGTAAAGACAACACGGGTTGCTTCTTTGGATCAAGAGGTAAAAAGCACACATCTTTGAATGGTTGGATGAAAATCCCTCCATCCAAACCTTTTCATGTGAAGCTGGTTTCACATGATTCAAAGATGATAATGACCAAAGGTTTAAACCAAATTCTTTTCCTTCCAGTCTTAAACAAAAAAATGATTTCCAAATGTAAGTCATTCAAATCCAAATTAATTGAACCGAAACAAATTTGGAAAATTAAAAAGACGGATACGGATATTCCCGATTGTTTAAATGGTTGTGTGCAGAAGCAGGTTTCTTATATTGATGAAAAAATAACTTCCAGGACTATGATGGCATGGGTTCCCCTTTCTAACTAATCTGTTTATGAGTGTAGGAACAATTCAGAAGGACTATTACTAATCCGGTTTACTGACACGAATTGTCATAATTCAAATTTGAGGCGGAACAAATTGGTTAAGGTCATGGTATTTTATCCATAATCTAGATTTTTATCTACACAGTCACGGTTCTCACAACACAATCACGGTTCTCACTTCACAATCACTGCATATTTTTGAGCACTCATTTCTATTTTTATATCGGTTTAGTTTGGAAGACCTTCTTTGATATTTTTATTTTTGTACAGTTTTATAAAAAATTTAAAAAAATAAAAAATGTATAAAAAATATAAAAAAATTAAAAAATAATAAGTTTGCAGAACTAAAAATATAGGGGAAGAGTATAAGTAATAAAAAATGAAAAAAGAACTGGGAACTTGATTCGATATGATTGAGAAATAATTGTATATCTTCATGAAATGTTTTTTTTGCATGATTTGCGTTTTTAAAATTAGAAATGATAATAACTGATGTTGTTATCTGATTTACATCTTATGTTTAATTGCAAGTAATAAAAAAATAAACAGATTCTTTAATGATATGTTTGGTAGACTCAACCTAAAAAATAAAGTAGACAGCAACAAAATGATTTAAATTAAAATCTCTACTTAAGGATGTCTGGATTTACGAAATCATTTTGGCCTGCACGAAAACTGAGTCCTGACAAAAATTGGACTGAGAATTGATCTTTCACCCACCATGATACAAACCATATAAGCCATATCTTTGAGCCATGATTGGTATATTTATATGTCTTGTGTTTGTGCTAATCTCCTCTACTGTATGGTAGTACTGACCTGGAGTGATGACTCCTTTGCTGTACGATAGTACTGACCTAGAGCTCTCATCGGCACATGATATTAAATGGTCATCTCCTTTGTTATACGTGAGTATAGACCTAGAGCTCACACCATTTTTGTCTAAGTTGTGTCAAATTATCTAAACGATGAATTCATCACAGAATGAAATGTTCTGTTGATAATCACTTGCATACTAATACACAAGCCTTGCTCTATAATGATCATAACAAAATTCAAGAAAGCCTAAGGTTGAGTGAGGGTTTTTGCCAAATGATTATGGGGTCCTAGCATTCTAAAGTATTTAATTGAACCTTAACGAATCATCTGCTGCTTGTTGAAAAAGATAGGGCATGGGTTTAAGTGGACAAACATATCAGCAATCATTATTGATCTATTTGAGAATTTCAAAATCATTCAAAGGTTGTGATTAGATTCAGTTAGCAGTGTGATCTCATTGCTTGTCGATAATTAAATTCACCTTGGTGCTAAAGTTTATCTTGAGGATGTGATCTCATGATCGACTCAGTTCTCGGTTATATAAAAAAGTTAATAGATAAAAAATGATGTAATAAATGTATATAATATAAAAAAATTATAATAAAATTTCAATTTAAATTCTTTTAGGTCTTCCATGTTATGCTTGTTACAATTTTATCATTTTTCATGCATTTCATAGAAATTGTGTACAAACGAACACGGGTTCGCTTGTTTTTCACACATAGATAAACGCGAGTTTATTTTGTTAAAATGAAATGATCTAATTAGAAATGTCAAGATTGTGCTTGAGAATGTTTTTAGATTTTTGTTTTAAGTGATGGCCGATAATGAGTTGAGTAGTGTACCTGATCAGAGAACTTGTTCCTCATGTTTGCAGAAGATACCCGAGCTAGGAATCCTCCTCCTACATCTTCTAAAGCACTCAAGATTAGAGATTTAGGAGAATTGTTCCAATATCCTTGCAAAGCTTGCACTCGAAAAGGGGGAGCATATAAATAGGGGGAGCTTATAAGATGAATAATCTTTCTAATCAGATTCGGAAAGCTTGAATTTGAAGATCTTTCTAATATTTACTTCTCAGTGCTGAATTCATTTGAAAAAATTTATAATGATAGACTAAGGGGGAGTATTGTGGAGCTGTACAAGATAGTCTATATTATCAACACAGTTAAAGTCAACAAAAGTCAACGTCACGGTCAAAGTCAACAAAAGTCAAACCCGACACGTTTGAGACGAGGAACCGAGACGAGACGTTGAAGATTTAAATGACTAGGAGTTTTATTGTAATAAATATATTTTGTGTGAACAAAATATAATTTATCTTGTGTTTAGTCATTTGTATGCTTAATATGTAATTTTGTATTAATTAGCCTAAGTCTAGGGGGTTAAGTGCAATTAGTTAATATTAGTCTAGACTATAAGTAGGTTAATTGTCATTAGGTTTTGCAAATGGTTGAATGACTAATTGATTGGGTTTCCACTTTGTTCAAATTATATGCAATCAATATAGATCAAAGGGGTTTTATTGTGATTATCATTATTTTGATCTAATTCTTCATGATTTGATTCTAGTTTGTTTATCCTAGAGTTACAGAGAGGGAATAGGTTTAGGTTGGGGTTGATAGGTTGGTGTGAAGGTTATCCCCTGTATCCTTCTGTACATCTCTCTTCTTTTCCCCAAACGAATATCAGCCTTGATTTCGCTGACTATTCGTTGGAGTGTCCTTTCAGACATGGGACCCACCAGCCTTCCAGAGAAGCCGTGAGCCTCGATATAGTCCTTCATCCAGGCTTTGTCACTTATCTTCTTCATTGCAAATGCCCTTGTTTCTTCTTCTCCTTCAACTTTTCTCTTGCAGCTCTTTTTCTCTCTTTCTCCATTTGATCCCGCTCTTGGTTGAAGAGTCAAAGGATCGTTTCATCATTGTATGGAGAGAGTTCTTGAAGAGAGAATCCTCTGGAGATTAGGTGATCAATCCTTTCTCTCCTCAGCTGCATGTTAGCTTCCCTCTGTTCCTTTTCCTTTTCCTCCTCTATGGCCAACCTTGCTACTTCCTGCTGCAGCGTGGTTGCCTTTTCAAGTTCCACCAACTCCTTTAATGGTAGCAGGAGTGTTTCTTCATTGGCATCTCCAAGCTGAATGAGCTGACCAATGATCTCTTCTCTCTTTTTGTTGTGGACGGCCTCTTGGTTGACCGTAGCTGCCTTTAAACTGGCAGCTGGCAGCTTCTCAGTTAGAAGTCTTCCTTTTCTTTTTTACCTTCTCAATCTTCTCCTCTTCCTAAAGCTCTTCCGCAGTCATCTTCTTCTTTCCTTTGTTATCTTTTGAAGGGCTTGACTTTGGTGGTTCTTGGAGAGTGGATTCTGATTGTAAGAGAGATAGAGAGGGTGTCTGAATAGGAGGTTGATCTGGAAAGTCCTCACTGCTCATCTCAGATCCCATTTCTAGGATTGTATCTGTGATGATTAGTTCCTCAAAGATTTGAATAGTCCTTCCGCAACTTCCATTTCAGCTTCGGAAGATTCAGCTTGTTCTTCTGAGGCTTTAACTTAAGCTTCAGAAGTTTGATGGAATGCAGATTTTGTCCCAACTATTTCAGTTGTTGGGCCATCAGTCATCATTTCCCTTTCGAATTGAATCTTAGGTTCCATGTGGACCTTGGTTGACCAACTTCTTCCACAATGGTAGAAGGTGCAGTTAGCATTTGAAGCTCTTTTGTTCCAAAGAACATCATGGTAGCATCAGGGCTTGGCTGACACTTGTAGATCTCAACAAGAACTGAGAGAAGAAGTTGTAGAGATCTCTGAGCATCCTTGGATCAATTGTTAGAGTGACTTGAGATGGCTCAGAAGATGTTATGATAGGAGCAGAAATTGTTGAAGGTTGGCTCTGTGGGTCCTCAAGTGTTTGTCTATGGACACTCTCCCCCTTTTTGGTAGCATCATCTTAAGAGCTAGATGAGCTGGAGGAAGAGATCAGGGAGACCTGAACAGGTACATGCCTAATAGATCTCTCAATCTGTTTCTCAGCTAGTTTAGCCTTGAGAGTGTCAATCTTAAGTTGCTGAGTGGCAGACCTTTCTTCTAAAGTCCTAACCAAAGATTCAAGGTTTGAGACATTAGAATGAATGTCTTGAAGGAGTTTCATGCTTCCCTCATCTTCTTTTGAAGAATCATGGGGAGATAAGGTAACACACCTTGTGTATTCAACCTCACCACAAGATGTGGTTTCTTGGCACCCTGGTTTCCCTTACTTAATGATGTCTCTTTTAGAGTCATCAAAAGGCATGGTTGCAGTAGATTCAATCTCAGAGATGTTACCACTGTCCATAGGGTCCATTGAGGCACCTTTTGTAGTGGCAGCTAAATCTGCATGAGTCCTTTCCACATCAGTGGGACTCACCTTAGTTGTGGATTTTTGATGGGGGTAGAGATAAGAGGTCTCTATAGGCTCTATTGATCTTGGAAAGGGTGGTGTAGATCAACATCATTGCCATGGAGAGATGTTATCTCTTCATCAGTTTTGAAAAGAAGGTTAGTGAAAGATAAGAAGGTTAAGCCTACTGACCCAGGACCTTGGTCAATGTCTACAGGTATTGAGCCTTTGGTGGCGCTGTCCCTTGTTGGCTGCTCAGAAGAGTGTAGATACTCATCCTGAGGGCTGCTGGTTTGAGTTTTGGGCTTATGGGTTTGAGACTGAGGAGACTAAAAACTCAACTTAAGGTCAAATGAGAAGGATAGGGAGACCTCAGACTAAGTGGGAGCCCATTGTTCCACTCTAGTCTTTTTGGATTGAACGGGAGGAGCTTGTTCAATCAGAGTAGATTGATCAAGGGTTCGTTTGGGGTGACTTTGGTATGTGATGGTGATGTGATGAGAGGGCAGTCTTGGCATTGTGGGGGCAGTTGCTAGTGTGAGTTCATCACCTGTGGGGTGAACAGGGATGTCACCAAGAGCTATATGCTCAATCATACCTGGAAGTAAAGAAGTGTACCTTCGAATAAAGTTGGTGGATACCTTCTTCAAGGTCTTGAAGATGGTAGGCCTCATATGAGGGACACTCAGAGCAGCTAAACAGACAAGCTTACTCTGTTCCAACTCACAGTTGATTATGTGTTGAATGAACCTGGGATACATAAAGAATGTTTCCCTTTGAAGATTCCCAATCAGATTGGTGAACACAATCTTAAGTAATTAAAGCGGAGGCCTCTCACCAATCCATGAACTAAGCATCCTAGTTCATACGGGATTTGATCCCATCCCCCAGATTTGTTTGATAGACAGTGGAGGACAACATGCAGGAGGAACTTCCAATTGTAGGAAAAGTTGAATTTGTAGATAGTCGACCTACTGACGTCTCCACCATATCCCAAAAGGATATAAGTGTTGTCTAAATCTGTTTTGGGGAACTCTGCAGGAGCACCTTCATCATGAAGCTCAAGATGCTCCCTGATGAATTGTTTAGTGATGATCAACTCTTGTCCACAAATGCGGGATCTTAGCACACAAATCCCATTTAGGGTTCCAACTTGATCATTTTCCCAAACTTCAGCCATTTGATTAGAGTAAACAGTGGGGTTAACAGTAAGGTTGTGTAGTAAGATGATTGGGTGAGAAAGGAGATGATTTCAGAGAAGTCAGCATCTCTTGAAGAATCAAGAAGTTCGACTTGCTTATGCTGAGGTTTAAAGTCATTTGAGAAAGGTGAATGAAGATGAATTTAAGCTTGGGTAAAGTTAGAGTGGAGAAAATCTTTAGGGCAGTAAAATTCAAGTAAGAAGATGAGAGTGAATAGTCGGGATTATTTAAAAGAAGATGGAATGGCGGTAATGGGGGTTAGGATAAGGTGATGTGATGTTTAAGTGGGAGATGTGATGGGGGTGATAAGGTTAAGTCCAATTAAATAATCCGACGTCATTAACAAAATCTTTGCTTTTTACAGTGTGGGGCCCAAAAGATTTCCGTTACACAGCAAAATCTCTCTCTAGAGTGTAAAACATTTCCGAAAGTAATTTGTCTTCCGAAGGTAAAAATTTACTTCCGAAAGTAAAAATTTCTTTCCGAAGGAAGAGGTTTCATAAGCTTCGGAAGTAGATCTGATAGTTAATCAATCGCTTCTTTTGAGACTAAAAACTTTTTGAGAAAAAAATTATCTTTGAAGAAATTTTGCTTCGGAAGAACTGTGAAGTATCTTCCGAGGGTTAGTTTCTCTTCGGAAGGAATTTATACTTAGAAAATTTCAGAGAGATCTGTTGTATCAGGGCTTAAATTGTATTGACATAAGACATTACATATTTAAAAGGTTTTCAAAAGAGGTAAACTAATCAATGTTTATCATTCCAATAGTTGTTATGAGATACTTAAATCTCTGTTCATCAAAGGCTTTGGTGAACAGATTGGCATATTGTTCATTTGAATCAACTTTGATTAGTTTGATCGGATTTTTCTTATGAATATCTCTAATGAAATGATCCCTGATATCAATAAGCTTTGTCTTGGAGTGCTTCACTGGATTTTTAGTAATGGGGATAACACTATTGTTGTCAATATGGATAAGAGTACTCATATAGTTGAATCCGTAGTCTAACATCTGATTCTGAATCTACAGCACTTGAGCACAACAGCTTGCAGCAATAGTGTATTCAGCTTCAGCAGTTAATGTAGAGACACAGGATTATTTCTTGCATTGCCATGAGATGATCCTTCCACCAAGAAATTGACATCCTCCTGATGTTGATTTCTTGTCAATGTTACAACTGTCATAGTCACTGTAAGAGTATCTGTAAAGATTGAAATCCTTGTTTCTAGGATACCAGAGACCTAGTTTAGGTGCTCCTTTGAGGTATCTAAGGATTCTCTTAACATCAGCTAGGTGAGACGCCTTTGAAGCGGCCTGATATCTTGCACAAATGCAGGTAGCAAACATAATATCAGGTCTACAATAATTACCCTATACTGATATTGATCAGTATCCTCCCCTCATGGTTAGGACAAAAGTTATGGTTTTTAGGTATGGGTGTCTTGGCCGGCTTATAATCTTTCACCTCAAATCTTTCTAAGATGTCAGAGTCCATTTTCTTTTCCTGAATTCAAAGGAAAAAGTCCATTTTTCCTATGGAACTCATCTTAAACTTTTTCTTCATAATGCTTTCAAAGTCCTTACATTTTTGGTCATTTGAGGAACCAAATATGATGTCATCAACATAGACTTGAACAAGCAAAATATCATTTCCAGACTTTCTAATGAAGAGATTCTTATCAATGGTACCTCTAGTGTAGCCATTCTTTAGAAGAAATTGAGACAGAGTCTCATACCACAGCCTAGGTGCTTGGTGCAGTCCATATAAAGCTTTATCCAATTTGCACACATAGTTGGGGTGCTGTGGGTCTTCAAATCATGGAGGTTGGCACACATAGACTTCCCTATCTATATCCCCATATAGAAAGGAGCACTTGACATCAAGCTGGTAAACAGTGAAGTCCTTGGATGCAGCATAAGCAAGGAAGATCCTAATTGCCTCAAGTTTTGCAACGGACGCAAAGACATCAGTATAATCGATTCCTTCCTCTTGGGTGTATCCTTGAACTACAAGTATTGCCTTGTTCTTGATAATCAAGCCTTTATCATCTCTCTTGTTTTTGAAAGCCCATTTAGTGCCTATATGTACTTGATAAGATGGTAGCGGGCATAGGTTCCAAACATTCTATCTCTTGAATTAAAGCAGCTCCTCTTGCATCAATTCAAGCCAGCTACTATCTTTCAAGGTATCTTCCACCTTCTTGGGTTCCATCTGGGATAAAAAGCATAAGTACAAGCAGACATTTCCATGATGAGTCTGCCATCTTGTTCTCATACCTTAAGAGATATCCTCTATGATGTTCTTAGTTGGATGAGTGTTATGAATGACGAGGAATCACTTCCAGTTGCAGAGATAGATCCAGATTGGACATATTCTGCACAGGAACTTGAACACTTTGTCCAGTTGTTGTTTCAAAGTCACTAAATGAGGACCTATTGAATGAATCAGAAACATCATCAATGGTTGGCTGTGAAGCAGAATTAATAGTTTCTTGTTCCTTCATAATGTTGCTTCCTTCTGCCTGGTGTTGTGGTGGATCAGCTGATGAGTTTTGGGGCTCAGCAAGTGATTCACTTGTTGAAGCTTCACTATTTCTTGATATGGTTGCACTATCAGATCTATGAATAGTGGAAGCTTGATTTGTTGCATCTCTTGGAGAACTTGGAAGAGGTCTGGGTAGCTCAAATAGTTGATTATCAGCAGTAGCATCACCATCATTCTTAGCACCTATTCCAGCTGAAACATTCTCACAAGAAAGTTTAAAATAGTTTGGAAACAATTCTAAATCAATAATATGATCAGGGCCATTCCCCCTAACACAAGGAGTGTGATGATTAACAACAATATTGGATGATTCCTCAAATTGTTGATTCTTAATAGTGTATACTCTGTAAGCTATAGAGCTAGAAGAGTATCCAACAAAGATAGCATCATCTGACTTTTCAGCAAACTTTGCCAAATTGTCTTTTGTGTTAAGTATAGTACACCTGCATGCAAAGGACCTTAGAAAGCCAATGAACGGTGGCCTCTTGTTCCATAGCTCATAAGGGGTTTTTCCATGTGGCTTAACTACTAGAACCCTGTTTCGCACATAACATGCAGTGTTGACTGCTTCTGCCAAAATGTTAGAGGTAGTTTTGAATCAGCTAACATAGTTCGAGCAGCCTCAATAAGTGTCTTGTTCCTCCTCTCAGCAACACTATATGAGTGAGGAGTTCTAGGAGCACTATATTGTCTGGAATCCCTTTTGACTTACAGAATGATTCAAGAACGAAGTTTTTAAACTCATTCCCTTGATCATTTCTAATTATTTTAACCTTGTGATGAATTTGATTTTCTATTTTAAGAATAACAGATTTTAATGTTTCAGCAGTTTCATCTTTAGTTCTTAAAAAGAATACCCATGTAAATCTTGTAAAATCATCAACAATCACAAGGCAGTATGATTTCCTTCCAATGCTCATTATACTTGTGAGACCAAAAAGATCCATGTGCAATAAGTGTAATGAAGTAGTGATAGAGTTGACACTTTTGGATTTGTGAGATGCCCTGTGTTGCTTCCCTTTCAGGCATGCAACACAGTTATCTTTGCAAAAAAATTCTTTTTTAGGCAAACCATGTACCAAGTTATCTTTAGCTAATTTATTCATTTTTTTAAACTTTACATGACACATACGTTTATGCCAAGTGTTCACTCATCAGTATCAGCTTTGGAAAGAAAGCGTGATAGTTCACCCATTGGGGAAGCTTTGTTCATATCAAGCTTGTACATATCCCCTTTCCTGGGAGATCTAAGAAGCACCAATTTTCGGAGGAATTGTCATCCCTGGTTTGAGGATAATGCACTCATGTTTTGTGAAAAGCATTTGGTGCTTTTGATCACAGAACTAAGAAACACTTAACAGATTGTGTTCAAGCTGTTTGACAAAGTGGACTTTGTCAAATTTTAATTTTCCATTGGATATACTCCCTCTTATAGAATATATCCTCCGGCCTCACCTCGAAATGGACAGGACCTCCATCATAGTGTTAAAACTGTTGAAGGAGAGATCTGGTCCTTGTCATATGCCTGGAGCATCCACTGTCCACAATCCAGACATTGTTATTCTTGTCATATGGGTGTCCTTGCACATAAGATGAGATTGTTAGTTTTGATTGGAAACCCAAGCCTTGCTGGTCTTGGGTTCTTCCAATGATAATGAATAGTTGAACCAAAAGATTTGCATGAGGGCTCAATAGATGTCTTTGAAGAAGTGGTTTGTGCTGCAGCATCTTCCTTGATCTTCCAGCCCATCCTTTGGGTGATCTTGGAGGATGAACTTGTTAAAGCTTTTGCAGCATGGCATTCTTTCGAAGCTTCTATCTTTTCGGAAGAAGCCTTCACCACCTTACCTTCCGAAGCAGTCTTCTTCTAGAATGGTTTCAAGGGAACTTTCTTGTTCTTCCGAACTTTGGTAGCTTTTTCTTTCGAAGCTATTTTCCCTTCCGAAAGAAAGGTTTTCTTTCAAAAACAACCTTGCTTCAGAAACTAGCTTTCCCTTTTTCATCACTTGAACTGTTTGATAAGGTTCAAATGTGAAACCTTCCCTCACTCCTTCTCTTCTAACATTATTTGCATAATGTGTGCTTGCAGGATTGTAGTAACAATCTTTGGCCATGTGATTTTGCTGACCACACATTATGCATGCAATGTTAGTCTTTTGTGAATGTGCAGATTGTTGTTTCTTGGGATTTTTCTCTTTAGCAATAACCTTTCCCTTCAACTTTTGATCCTTTGGTAGGACAGGAGTGCTGGTATTACACTCCTTTCCTGAATCAGAAGAACCTACCACTTGGAATCCAACTAAGATAAAGACACATTTTTGCTTTGGGTCAATCTTCAGCTTAGATTCAGCCACTTTCTTGGCAGTTCTTCTTGCAGCTTTAGCTCTACTTCTTTTGGCTTTAGTGGTTAGGATTTTATCTTCACTGGGAGAGATGGGTACATTTACCTGTTCCTTCCCTGTGGTGGCCACTATTGTTGCATCATTCTTCAACTCATGTGAAGATGGGTCAGCAGTTGGGACCTCTTGCTCTTCAGTACCACATCTAGGTTGTCTAATAGACTCATAAGAATGTGGTGGAGTAATTTCATTGGTCCCCAACCCTCCTTTGTTCTGATAACAGAGTTTGGAGTGGGTGGATGATGCAAGAATAACTTGGAAGTTTTGCTCAGAGAGAGCATACTTTCTGGCTTGAGCCCCAGCAATGACAACATGGGCTTGAGCCTCAAACAATTAGATATCAGATCCTTTATTTGAGTCTTGTAGCTAGTGTGTTCATGTTTTAAAAGGGACACAGTTTTCTCTAACTCCTCAATTTTCTTTTGGTAGTCAAATTCAGCCCTTTTAAAGTCAGATTTTAGGATATTTAAAGACTTAATATGAGATTTGATTTCCATATTCTAATGCTGATAAAGTTTAACTTTAGCTATACAAGCTAGAGTACAGAGATGTTTATATACCTGGGTATCATCTCTTCTGGCCATGAGAGCTTGAGCAGGAGTCACATCCCATACCATGAAGCTCCAGTCAACTTCTTGAGCCATTACAGCTGTTTCAGTTGACTTTCCCGTGGGCTTTGAAGTTGAGGGATGTGTGGAGGCCTGTGTGGTTCCCGGATTGGTCTTGGGAGCCTTGAATTCCCTTGCAAAGTGACCAAGTTGGTTACAGTTGTAACATTTTGCCTTGGTCTGTCAAACCCAAACTTGCTGGTAGGTGGGTTTTGAGAGAATTGCCTTCCAGTTCTCTTAAAGAACTTCTTCACTCTGTAAGTTAAAAGAGCCATCTGTTGGACAATGTCCACATACTCTACATCGTCTGGATTGAAACACTCTAGATCATCAAGTATTCAAAATCACCAGAGTGTCCACTTCCTGAGACAAAGGCAAAACTTTCCTCAAAGGAACTGTGTTGAGCCTGTTGAGACCTTGGAGTCTTAGGGAAAGTGATGTATGGTCCAGAAGAGTAGGATGGTTGCTAGTGGTAAGTCAGGTAGTGCTGAGGTTGTGGGGGTACTAAGCCTTCAGCAACCATTAAAGCGTTGCTAGCAGAAAGGCTCAGAGATCTGCTTGTTTGTGGCCCTTCCTACTCTCTATCTCCAAATGGTATCCATCAAGGATGCCATAAAGCTCAGTCATAGTAAGAGTGGTCAAGTTCTATGTCCTCTTGATAGAGACATAGTAAAATGTCCATTCATTTAGAATAGCACTCATAAACTTTCTCGTGAGATCTCTATGTTCTGGAGTGATCTTCATTGACTGAAGAGAGGAGATAAGATCCATGTACCTGAAATACTGCTGGCTGAGGGTCTCTCCAGCAATATAAGTGATGTTCTCAAACTGCTGCTTTAGTGAGTCCTTCTTGGAGTCGTTAGAGCTTGAATACATTTGGGCAAGAGCATCAAACAATTCTTTTGCAGACTTACAATGCTCAGTCCTCGTCAGAATAATCTTCAATAACTTTTTCTTCATGGCATCGTTTCCACTAGGTGATGCCACCTTTGGTTTATACGGGCCGTTGACAATGGAGTTCCATATCTTGTTGTCTTGGTATTTGATGAAGCCTTTCATTCTTCTGCTCCAAGACCTGAAGTTTTTAGGAGTAATAATGGGAGTCTTTCTCATAGTTCCCATATCTACTTCATATTTGTTAAGGGCCATTGTGAGTGAGTAGTAAATAAGAGTGAAAAACAGGTTGATTTGGATTGTTAGATCTCACAATCAAGATCCTAAATAGCTCTGATACCAATTGCAGGATCGGTTTATGTCACTAACACTTTTTTTTTCTCTCAACTCATTTGAATAACACTCAGATGAAGATAGAGTCAGTAAGAGTTGATAACAATATAATAAGTAATAAACAAACACAAGAGATAATTTCAAGGTACTTGTATATATTGCCTCTTAACTCAAGTGTTACAAGACTCTTACAAGCTTATGTTATGAGTTACAATGAGAAACTATATATAATACTACCTACAGCAGGATATACTTTGATACCAGCTGGGATCCTATAACTAAAGCCTATACTACAAGACTATAGTTTAAGGTATCTCAGATAAAGTCTTATTTGAGATATGGTAGGCAGGACATGTCCCTGACTTACCTTTTGTCACCAACTAAAGTTGGTAACTTGTACTATCATAAATGGTGAACAGCGAAATAAAGTATGGTCAACTGCATGGCTCTTTGAGAAAACGTCATGCAGTATCAGAGGTCTGTAGCGGAGTTTCAGAGACCATACTTATGTCCACTGGTTCATAGTAGTGTCTTCTGAAGGTTAAATGGCTTCGGAAGAACAAGTACTTCTGAAGCCACTTATACTTCGGAAAAGGCTGCTTCTTCCGAGGCTGAGAACTTCTTCTTTTCTTCATACCTTGGAAGTAGTCTTTTGATTTATTCTTCTGAGACTTGATCTTTGGAAGCAAGTTCTTGACTTCGGAAGTAGAGTTCTGTCTTGGGAAGTTAATCGTTCACTTTGACTTCGGAAGAACTCTACTTCCTTCGGAAGTTTTACTTAGCTTTGGAAGCCTTTGTAAGTAGCCTTCTTCTAAATAAAGTATGGATTCTAATGAATCCTTGTTTTTAAACTTTAAACACTTGAAATTCATCAACTTTTTAGTTGACATAAATTTATTTTTGAGCACGTTTTAGATTATCCATGAAAGGACCCTAGCTATTGTTGAAGACCATGACCAAGCACCGTTACCATGGCATTAGCTTGTCTAATTTTTAAAACAATATGAACAATTTTAACTTATTGTTAATCTATATATTTTGTCCTTATGTTGGATGTACAAATAATTTGAGGCTAAATCTGTTTCTAGCCCGGGTTGATTTATAAACTTTTAATGCGATGTGATGTTCTCTCCTTTTGTGCTCTAATGATGGTTTGTTTCCACTGCCATATGTATTGCTAGTCTGTGAGGTCCCACCCTACCTGGGCCCGGGGTATGACACATACATACATACATACATACATGCATGCATGCATGCATACATACATACATACATACATGCATACATACATACATACAGACACATACATACATACATACATACATACATACATACATACAACATACATACATACTACATACATACATACAAACATACATATATACATACATACATGCTACATACATACATACATTCATACATACATACATACATACGTAGATACATCCATAGATACATACGTACGTACATACAGACATACATACGTACATACATACGTACATGCATACATATGTGCATACATACGTATATATATACCTACATACATACATACGTACATATATACATAAATACATACATGCATAGATACAAACATACATACATACATACATACATACATACATACATACATACATACATACTACATACATACATAAATACATACATACATACATACATATATACAAACATACATACATACATATGTACATACACATACATACACACATACAAACATATATACATACACATACATATGTACGTACATACACACATACATACACAC
>CM046458.1:48689893-48895251 GCA_025506515.1 Flaveria trinervia
CATGCATACATACATACATACATACATACATACATGCATGCATACATACATACATACATACATACATACATACATAACATACATACGTACATACATACATACGTACATACGTACATACATACATACGTACATACATACATACATACCTACATACATACATACATACATACATACATACATACATACATACATACATACTACATACATACATGCATACATACATACATGCATACATACATACATGCATGCATACATGCATGCATGCATGCATGCATACATACATGCATACATACATACATACATTCAAACGTATTTAACTTTTTTATATGAAATTAAATTTTTTTAACTACACCATAAATCGAATTTCCTCTTTAATATTAGTATATTATTGCTATACTTTTATTTTTTTTTAAATTAGTATTTTTTATAAAGACGTCTATGTGTTATGTATTTATTAATTGCCTAGTTACGAATATAAGTTACGTAATTATTATATTACTTGCGTAATTATTTTATAATGTGAATAATTTTTCTTTACGTAATAATAAATATAACTTGCGTAGTAATAGATATATCTTGGGTAGTTATTTATATAACTTGCGTTGGTATGTACCGTTTATGGATAATTGTAGCGCGGATGAAACTATCCCTTCGGCAATAAACACGAGTGACGCTATGTTGACTTCATATAATTCACACGAAAATTACAATTTGTATAATAACCTGTCCCCATTTAAAACAATACAAGAAAATATGAACCCCTTGGCAATTGGCATCCCCATGTCTAGAAAATGGTAACAACCCACGACTTGTTCAATAACGTTCTTTGACCCTCGGTCCAGTCTCCATCTCCAATTCCAGCTCCCGCTCGTCCATACAACCCGAGTTACACATTAAAAATATATGTGTTCAGCAATATTTATAATTAGCGGGTAGATAACCTCGATATTTGAGAGATTATTTTACATTAAAATAAACATGATGCTAAAGCATATTTGGAATTTATGAAAATGATGTCACATTGTTATGAAGAAAAAAATTGTTGACGGACACGAAAGCTAAATTTAAAACAAAAACTATCGTAATCTACTCTGAAAATTCTATTTAGATAAGAAGTATAAGAGTAAGAGAAAACATAAAATATTTAAAATTTTAATTTAAAATAGAAATGGAAATTAGAACAATATAATTTTTGAAGTTGAAAACTAAAAGAAAAAAAATGGAATTGTAATAAATATGTTGTAATCTTCTAATCTCCAAACCACAACCATATCATGTAAACCTTTGAAATGGAAACCAATAGGAAAAAAAACTAATTCTATGCTACCATATGGCAACTTCTGGTTTCTCCTAGCTGTTGAACACAATTAAATGGCACGCTTTACTTGGATACGAACACATGTATTTGACAGTTGTGATTTTACAGTAGATTAAGGTTAACAATTGTAAGTATGTAAATTACTTAGTTAAGAATAAATACTTCATGAATCTTTTAGCGCAGTTGGTTTTATTTGATGGTTCATAGATAATTGATCAAAATACAATATCATTAAGTGCATAAGTACACTTAAGCCATTTAACATTGCTGGCTCAAAAAAGTATAGAATGTGAGCGTCATAATTCTTATTGAACATGCAGAAAAAGACACTAACACTTTTCTACACTCATCACGGGCTTGTCCAATATATCTACATGATGATCATCTATTCATATGATCTATTCTTGTCTGACTACTCTCCAATTATTTTCGCATATCAGAAGCATTAAAGTGCATTAGAATTCTATGAAGATCCTGTTTGAATCCTCCAATCATGATCGATGAAATTAGGTCTGGTTAGTTCTCTTTTCCGCAGGGATGGATCATTCAGAAGCATCAAAACAACTTCAGACATGGTCGGTCGTTTAGAAACTGGCGATTGGGTGCACAACAAAGCAATCTCAATGATATTCATAATATTTTCGTCTTTGCTTTGACTTACATCCATGGTCTCATCCACTAACTTCATAAGGTTTTGTTCTTCATACAACTTCCATGTCTATAACCAATTGCATGAAAACTAAAGAATTAAATACTCAAATAATTCTTGAGAAACAGGAAGGTAAAATAAACTAATATATATTTGTTGGAAGCCAAAGATGTAAATTGTGTATCTTACATATTCAAGAAGGCAATCGATTGATGATTCATCAAAGTTCCTATAAGTACACTTTCGGCCACTAACTATTTCAAGGATCACAATACCAAAGCTGAAAGTGTCTACCTTATCTGATAAATGGCCATAAAGTATATATTCTGGCGCCATATAACCCCTAGTATTATGATATATTGTAATAAATTATTCAAGAATGTGACTAGATGCAATATGAGAAATGAAGGGTACTTCTTTTGTAAATCAAACTTACAACGTCCCAACAAACTTGGTGGTAATATGACTTTGATCCTCAGGTTGAAACCTTGCCAATCCAAAATCTGCTATTTTAGGTTGCAAATCATCATCAAGAAGAATGTTGCTTGATTTTATATCTCTATGAACAATTCGCACATGGAATTCTTTGTGTAGATGAGCGAGACCTCGAGCTATCCCTAAGATAATTTCATATCGTTTTTTCCAGGTCAAGGTCCCCCTTTTTGTTCCTGTAATCAACATATAACGTATACCAAATGTAATTATGATTCTCTTATGAATCCAAATTAAATAGTTAAAAGAAACTTACCCCATAAGAACTTATCAAGGCTTCCATTTGGCATATATTCCATGACAAGAAGTAGATTGTGTCCTTCACTAGACCATCCAAGGAGACCGAGAAGATTTCGATGATGAATTTGACTTATTAGTAAGATTTCATTTTTAAATCTTTCTTTTGCTCCAACAAATCCAATCCTATGTTTCTTCACAGCCACAACGTTCATATCATCAAGAATTGCCTATAAACCATAATCAAAACTAATACTCATAAGAATCACTCAACTACTATAGCAATTACTCCATCCAAACTTCACTAATCCATTAGTTCGTATAATCCATACAAATCGTTATTTTTACCTTGAATACATCACCAAAGCCACCTTTCCCTATGATGTTTTGCTCACTGAAATTATTGGTTACTAACTCTAGATGTTTATAGTTGTAGCAAATTACCCCCTCCAATTCTCGTGCATCTGAGGTTACATCATCCAATATTTACGTCTTCCAAAGTGAACATCATCCAAAATTGAATAATAAGATTATATCAAAATCATGAAATTAGTATTGTATATAACAATTAATTTCCAAAAATAGTATTTATGATGTAGTGTAAGTATAAACCTTGAAATGCATAAGATTGTTAGCTAAAGTTTACATATAATCTATAGCTAGTAATGTTGTGTTTACCTTGTTGTATTCTATCCGTTTTATTCCATATGTGCCACCATACGGAGATTGCAATTAGAAGCAACAAAAAACTTACACCTCCAACAACTACCATGATTATGTATCTCTTCTTGCTTGAATCTCCTTTAAAGCATAAACAAGCAAAATATAAATGAACAAACAAGTAAACATAGAAAATATCGTTTATAGAAAAGTAGATGTCTCACCATCCCAAAGGAGAGAGTCAATATTAGTTGATTGGTTTTGTCGAAAAAATGGAGTCCGGTCATACCTCATGAAGCATTTGGTGTCCATAATTGCTCGCCCCGAAGCAGAAGGAAGACAATCAAATAGAGATCGGGATCTCAACGTTAAGCATTTTAAGCAAACACTTTGGCTTACATTTAGAGTACATTGAGCAATGCCATGCACAATAACATTATCAATAGCAACTTCCCTTATTGAAGCTGCATAGAAGTTTGTTGTTCTAGGTGTAGCAATTTGAAGATCTAATAATAACCTTTGTGCTACGTTTTGGAACTCTTTTGATTGATGTGTTGTTTTGTTGTCACATACTAAGCAGTCCATATTATTAGTCTCAGTGAAAAAGTTATAGTTCTCATACCTGAATCAAAAACAGTTCTAGTTAGCATGAACCATGTATCATATTCTAATAGGATTCTTTTTATCCATGTGTATTCGGCTTGTACTCTAATGTTATAATCCTCTTGTGCTCCCCAAACATTATAACTTTTTAAAACAGACATGTTAAATTTAATTTTATTTTAGATATCATTTTTAATTTTCTTTTTTACAATAAAAAAAATTATATTCTTGGTACTTTTTAAGAATACCATGACAACACTATTAACCACCATCAACAACCACCACAAGAACCATCACCACCAAGACAAGCCATCAACAATATCATCAATGAATAAAAAATGTACACATAAAAACTTAAATACTTCATGTCCTAATTTATATTTGTTTCAATACACACTAAATAGATTCATACAAAGTTGGAATTTATCTTTGTTGCTTCACATGCGAAGGGCAAATTTGGATGACAATGTGGTCACGAGTCTTTCGAATGGGTCGTGGGTCGGTTAGTATTTAGTATGAATTGGTTTATCTTTAGTATGGATTCTTGTTATGTTTATGTTAATATTAAACTAAACTTAGTTATTTATTAAGTATAAGGGTTAGAAATGTAACACCCCGAAATCTTCAAAGAAAACCAAAGTACCTGCGCGGAAGGTAGTTCTCGCACGACTAGAGATATTCACACGTATAATATCTTGGAATAGTGGAAAACACTATAAATAGGCCCCAGCACCCAATCTTCTCCAAATCATGCGAAAACTCTCGTTGTTGTGCTTGAGAAATAGAGAAATCGGTGCTAGGTGGTGCTTAAGGTATGTAATTTATCTAAGGAGACTAAGGGCGATCAAATTTCCTTTCCTTCGGTAGTAGATAGAGTATTCGATGTTATTCAATATATTAATGCATTTATCAATAGTATGTAATGATATTGCATATGATTTTGTAGTTTTTGATTGAAAGACTCTCAGTTTAGTATGTAATGATATTGCATATGATTTATTTATACATTTTCCTATGATTTGAGGCTAATATACCTTAATGAGTGTTTTGATAATGTATAATAGTATAGATTGATATAGAATACTATGTTGGCATTAACATAGTTAAATAGTCAATAACTTGAGGATGAAATTTCAAACAACTGAATAGTTATCGTGAGAATAGACTCGTTTTCGTGACTGATGGTTATCTTTCATAGTTCTCATTCAAATAGACTTGTTCTCTTGGCAGATGGTTATCTTTCATAGTTCTCGTGTGATGGAAAATAGATGTAATTTTTTTCACCTTAGAGAGTTCTCGCGTTGTGAGTGAGTTCTCACGCGAGTTTATGTGACCCGCTAAAGCACAACTTTGAAAATATTAAAGTACGCTAAAGAAGTCTTACAATTGCTGATAAAGGTGATTTGTAATTGTTGCACTCTCACCTCATGATAAAGGAGTGATACCTCATGTATTCGCCTAATAAAGGAGTTATATCTTGTGTATAATAACCTAATTTGTCTCTTGCATTCTCACTTGACGAAGGAGCTAAGCATTTATGCTAAACTTAAAGATAAAGTAAAAGAATAAAACGAAAGTAAATAAAAAGAAAAGCTAAAGTAAATGATTAAGAAATAATAAAGTAAACTCCAAAGTATAGTTAACGAACGGGCGATTATAGTAGTTAAAGAAGCCATACCCTAGCGTAAGCATAAAGTTATAATATATGTATTGTTTAAGTATAGGAAGGTGTATGTTTATGACAAATTTTGGTTAAAGTAATTTAATAAAGTAAACCTTAAGCTTACTTAGCATTGTTAAATTTTGTATGCATATTAAATTGATAGGTATGCTATAAAAATAAGAGGTAGGCATGGCATGGATTAGAAAGCATCCTGGCATATTGTCAAGACTGGCATTTGTAACACCCGGAATATATATTTTTTAGACAAGAAAAAAGGAATAAAAGCAAATAAACACAAGTTGTGGGGTTGGATGTGGTAAAAGGACAAAAATATTTCAAAAGTGGTTATAAAAGGTGTATGGTCTCCTTGTGCCTACACTGTAACATGGTGTATGGTCTCCTTGTGCCTACACTGTAACATCTCGTATTTTTTTTGTTAACTATAAGTTAATGTTGTTTATTCTTGCAAGGGCCTTATTGCCTACAAGAAACTTATGGGTTATTTATGTTAAAATTTTAATTTGTCTTAAGTTCTAATGTAAAAGTTAATAACTTAACTATTAATTGAGCTATAATAATAATTATAATAATAATAAAGAAGTAATAGTAATAATAATAGTAATGATAATAATAAGATATGAAAATTAACAAGTTAAAACTTAATTAAGTTCAAGGGGTCCTTTTTGTCAATTTAGAAACCTTGAAAATAAAGTTTGAGCATGAAATAACAAACTGAAAACCACAGGGACTAATTGTGTAAAGTATCTAAACCCAAACCCCACCCCCCTTTCTCTCTCCCCGTATAACCTCCAAATCCACCCAAAACCCTCATATTTTGGTACCAAATCATCCCAATCGGTTCGTACATACATTTTGAACTGTACACATCAATTAATCACCTTCAAATGCCGGTTACAAAGTCCAATCGAGAGGATAACCGTAGCTTTAAACCCCATAGCCTTTCGGGCATTAAACCTCAATAATAACCCAATTAATTGAACGTAAACAATCTTTTAAGTACCTCTAATCGATTACCATTACCATTTTCACCTGAAAACATACAAATCTTCTCGGTCGACTCCCCCATTAACCGCGACCTGCACACAACCATGGAGCTTGTTTCGGTTTGTCTAAACTGAAATTAGTTAAGGGGAAATAATCCTTAGCACCCAAAGAATCTTCCCACAAGTTTAATTCGATTATCATTGAAGGTTAGTCATACTTTGTGCATCTTCGACCGTGACTTGTTCTTCGATTGTTCATATCATCAATTCGAATCAAAACGGGTAATTAAACGTTGTTATATACTCGATTTTAGTCATGGAACAAAAGCCCTAACCATAATTTGCTTAACATTATCGATTGGTGGTTCAATTTCGGATTCAATCGAAACTAGGGTTCTTGGTGTGTTGGGGTTTTGTTTGATTTTGTATTTAATAATTAAAACCTGAATCCTAACGCGGCTGAGAGCCTTGGTCTACCGGTTCCTTGTACACATATCATCTTAGAGGTCCCGGGTTCGAACCCGGCAACCTCCATTTTTTTTAAAAAAGGTTATTTTGTGGTTTCAAAATATATAAAAATTTCTAAAAATTATAAAAATCACTTTATAAACTATGTGCACTCTAAAACCATCAAATTATTTTCTGTAAATTGTTTAGGAAAATACCCTTACATTTTGTTTACTATTTATTTAAACTAATGATTTTTTTTAATTTTAGATGGTAACCACTTGATTAATTGATACAAACTATTAGTCAAAACACTGCCTTTAAATATTGTTTAACTTATGTTTATTTAGTTATAAAACCTTATTTAAACTTTATAAATATTACAAAATTATTATAAATGTTATTCTTATTTCACTTCTTAAAATAAAATATAAGTATATCGTTCTCACGAAAATGTAATTGTTTTCCCATTTGTTAAATATAATTGATAAAACCCCAAACATCAAATTGAACTTTAGTCGCGTTAATTTGCTAAACTTATTATAATTAAACTTTAACCTTGTAAATATATATATAAATTTAGATGCCTTGTGAAAAACTTCATTGGATCACTGCTTATTACCTTTCTTATTAATCATCATTTTTTATACATTTGATCATGTGAGTATTTCTATACCCCTTTTTATATTTTTAAACTTTGGGGTGAAACATGTTACTTTATAAACTTTGCACTTGTAAACACGTTTGATTCTTGTAAACTTATGGCTTTTCACTTATATGTTGTAGTTAGTTGAACTTGGTAGCTACCATGTAATGTCAAATATATGTACAATCATTAACTATTGCTAGCCTAGCGAAGTCATAGATCTATGGGCCAGACAAGCCTGCTTGGTTGATCCAAGTACACTTAGCTAATCGTATATACTTTTAAACGTTTGAGACTTGTAAAAATTTGTCGAGGTTTGATTGTGTATTTCTGTCTTACATCCCTAGTTTACTTTGTTCTCTAACTTTCAACATGAATTGCCATCTTTTACATACTTATGTATCGAAAACTATGGAAATCTCACCAACATTATGTTGACCTTTTATTTTTAACATGTTTCAGGAAATACTCGAACTTGATCACCTTTTTCGAAGTTGTTCACACCTAGGAATGGACCTAGTTAACTTAATGAATGAGCTTGTTATATTTTTTATATTGTGTTCTTATTTGAAATTTATGCTTCTAATGTACCTTTCAAACTTATGAATAATATATTGGATTTAATAATAGCGTTATGTGGTTGTGAACGATCTTAACTCTCAATCCTCGACGTTTCCGCCGTCAAGGTTGGGGTGTGACATACACACACAACTTTATTCGGATATTTTTTAGAGAGAGAAAGAAGAGAAACTGAATTTCAGGTTTTTTAAGAAAAGAGAAGAAGAAGTTTGAATTCAGTTAAGAATTCTTGGTTCTGTGAAGTTCTTAACCGGCCTATGCGTCAGTTCTGTGATTATATATGTTCGGTTATGTGTTTTGGTGGGTTTCTAGGCGTTTGAGCTCTTAGTAAACGGATTTTGATGGAAGTCATACCCAAAGGCTGCTAAGGTGAGTTCTAGAACCCCGTTTCTACTTATTAAACTAATTTTTCGGGCTGCAAATGCATGTTTAAACGTTTTTATAAAATGTGGGTGTGTACCCGTATGTATTTGTGTGTATGAATATGGGTGGGTTTGATTTTGGGTGTTATATGTTGTTATGATTGAGTTATTCCGATGTTCTGTTGCTTAGAATGTAAGATATAAGCTTAAAACATATTAGATTGATGTTTGGGACTAAATTAGAATGATTATAGTATAGGTTTCCATGCGCTTGAAAATTGCCCATACGCCCAACGATATAAACTTCCTAAGTGTTCCCATGCGCCCAAATCTCATGCGCCCAAATAGTATCCATGCGCTTAGGAATAGGCAGAATTTGACTAAGTGCCTATGCGGCCAGGCACTCATCCACATGCATAGTGCCCATGCGCCTAAAAATGTGCCCAGACGCCTAAGTGTTGGCCATCATGCGCCAAAGTGTTCCTATGTGTCTAAAAGGCCATGTACCTGCATAGTGCCCATGTCTCTAAGACTTAAAACATTTTTCTTAGATTTTAGGTAAAATGTAAAGTGTAGGTTTTGACTTGGGAGGTTGTCGGGGGATATGTAACTTGACTTTTTGAAGTCATAAATGATGTGATGGTTAAGGTATGTTATGTTGCATGCATGATGATGTGATATGTATGATGATGCCTTGTATGATTATCTTTATGTTTCTTATTATGTATGTTTATATTCCGTGGCTTATGTTGTATAGTTGTGAATGTAAATGGTAAAGTATTATATAACGTAATGCGGAAGATAATGAAAAGAGGAACGTAAACTATGAATGAATGCATGCATTAATAAATGATGAAATGGAAAATCTTGCAAGCAAATGTAAAGGAGGTACACGACTCTAAAATGTTGTTAGCTTAATTGTGTGTGGTTTAGCTGACCTATAAGTATACACACAGGTGTTGGACCAAAAGAACCAATGAGCCTGATTAGAAAAACCTTTAAGTCCCACAGACGTCACAACAACTGCTGAAGTCCACAACAGCTGGAGACAACAACTGATTACAAAGTCTAAACAAGTGCTGAAGACACAAGTGCTGAAGACAAAGTCTGAAGACAAGTGCTGAAGACAAAGTCTGAAGACACAAGTATTGAAGACAAAGTCTGAAGACACAAGTACTGAAGACAAAGTCTGAAGACACAAGTGCTGAAGACAAAGTCTGAAGACACAAGTACTGAAGACAAAGTCTGAAGACACAAGTGCTAAGACAAAGTCTGAAGACAAGTGCTGAAGACAAAGTCTGAAGACACAAGTACTGAAGACAAAGTCTGAAGACACAAGTGCTGAAGACAGTCTGAAGACCAAGTATCAGACGTTGTCACAACAGCTGAAGAGGTCTTTCAGTAGTTGTGACGGTTTTCTTTCAGTAGTTTTATGTTTTTCTTTTCAGTAGTTTTGTAAAACGACTGAAGAGCTTGTTCTTCAGTCGTTGTAGTTTCAGTAGTTTCTTATCAGTAGTTTTATGTTTTGTACTTAGCACTCTGATATGTTCTCAGTAGTTGTGAACATTTCAGTAGTTTGTTAAGTTTTAGTTATTTTTGTAATAATCTGCTAGATGTCACTATCCCGTGATATCAGCAGTGATTGCACTCTATATAAGGAGTGTCAACCTAATTTTAATCGGTGGAATGATTGAGCAGAAACATTTCATATAATTGAAACATTCCTTTTCACCAAAATATATTCTCTCTTTATAACTGTATTTGTTCTTAATGCATACGAATATCATATTCTTGCTATAATTTGTCTAATTCTTGATCTTATTCCGCTGCGTTACACTCTAATCCATCAAACTTGAGATCACTGATCCTGTCAAATAGTATCAGAGCAGGTTAATCATTGATCGATCTAACAATTGATCATTGAAACTGCTATCCAAGATCCAAGTTTGAGTGAATTAGCATTTTTGCAAGAAACAGTTATAGAGATTGAATTTTCTGTGTTTTTGGCCATTCATCCTGAGAGTTATTCTTGGTTTTCATTGAGTTTGTTGTGGTCTGTGTAAAATATTTTAAAAGCTTGAATTAAATTATATTTGGACCTAAAATGACTACTCCTTCCAATGATCCTCATAATACAGGTTCCTCAACCAAGCCTCCAATGCTGGTTAGGAGTGAGTATAACATATGGCAACGACGAATGCTCCATCACCTGTCTGTTAACAGCTCAGGTTGTTGGACATCAGTGGTACATGGTCCACACAAGCCTATGGCGAATAACCCGGAAACCAATCAAATGGTTTCGAAGAGGAGGGAGCAATACTCAGATGAGGATAAGAAATTGTTTGAGATTGATGCAAAAGCCCATGGAATTCTGGCCATGGCACTACCCAATGAAATTTATTCTGGGCTAATGCATTATGAAACTGCCCATGACCGTTGGAATGCCTTGAAAGAACAATTTGGAGGAACAGATGAGGTCTTGGGAAATAATAGAGAAATCCTTGCCCAACAATATGAGACATTCTCTCATAGGAAGGGTAAGACACTGACTCAATAGTTTGAGCGGTTCTCCTGTTTGATCTCTGAATTAAAAATGGTCAAACATGAGTACACCAATAGCCAGATGAATAACAGATTTCTCAGATCACTGCCTGAGAGATGGGACACATATACTATTGTCCTACGCTCCAGTGCAAATTTGGACAAACTATCTCTCACCCAACTCCATGGGAAATTGCTCACATTTGAGAGAGAGATAGAACAGAAACGAAAACTGTCTTCATTTGGTAAGCTCACTGAAGACTTTGTACCAGGGAACACTGCCTTGGTTGGTCATGAGTCAGAATATGCTTCATCTGAATGCCAGTATGATGAGCATATTGATTTCTCTTCAAACACTTCTGATTCTGCATTTGTGAGTGTTGATAGTCAGTTTACTGGATGTATTAATGACAATCTATGCTTCATCATGGATGATCTCAAAGGGATTGCTGATGATGACTTAGAAGAGATGGATATTTTGAGCCAAATGGCCTTGATAAATATCAGATCTCGGAAGTTCTACAAAAGAACTGGAATAAAGTTCCCAGGACTCTCTGGCAAAACCAAAGTTGGTTTTGACAAGAGTAAGTTGAGGTGTCACAAATGCCACAGGCTTGGACACTTTGCTAGAGAATGTAGATCATCTGGATCTAATTCCTCTGCACCTTTTGTGACTTTCCCTGGAAATAGTCAACAACACAGAGGGCAACATCCTGTCAATTCTAGTCATCATTCTCAACCACAATCTCCTGCATATTTTGTTCCTCAGGGTCAAATGCCATATCCTTACTCTTGTTATTACATGCCACAGTCAAATCAAGTTCAAGCTCCTATGGTACCACAACCTCATGCACTACCAGAACCTCAACCATCTCAATCTCATCAACCTCCTCAACCTCAACAACACAACTTCTTCACCCCTGGAGTTGTTGACTGGAGCAGTTTACCAGATGACATGTCTGGTCATGAACAACTGTTCACAGGTGCTGATCAACATGGTGGTGACAGTCCTTTTGGGAATCTGGCACTTATGGCTCTGGAGTCTGCAGATGGATCATCCTCAAATGCCTCTTCATCACAGGTATCACAGGTATCCTCTGAGGCTAAGGCCAAATTATGTTCTGAAATATGCATAGCAGCATTTGCCTCTATTAGAGAAGCAAATGTAGCTTTAATAAATAAGAACATAGAGCTAGAAAAGATCATTTCCAAAAGAAAAGCTGAGTTTGAGTCTATGCTTAAAGAGAAAAATGATGAGATTTATAAACTTAAATGCCAAATCACTGATGATAAGGCTAGAGAAGAGGTACTTTTAGAAAAATACAAAGACCTCAAAGAAACCCTTGCAGTCACCCAAGTAGAGTGTGATCGATGGGTACAATCATGCAAAGGTTTTGAATTGCTTCTTAGTAAGCAATCAGCTTCCAATGTGAAGTTTGGCATTGGTTATAATCACACTGCTCCTCCTACAGATTTTGCTTCAAGAGCAGAAGTGAAATCTGATGGAGAAAGCAATAACCAATCCACCTCATCATGTGATTCACTTTCTGATAGAGCACCATCAAAAGTTGAAGTTAGTATTATTCCCTCGTTGAACCTATCAGCTGCTCTTGATGGTTCAAATACTGACACTCACATGATCAAAGAGTTGATCAACTCAGGAGTTATTTATGGAAGTCCTGAAAGGACTGGAGAGCAAGATTTAACACCTGAAGTTCAAACTTCAACTACTGTCAGCACTGAAGAGAAGAAAACTGTTAGTAGAAAGGGTTTGAAGACTACTAAAGAGGAAGTCAAGAAAGCAAATAATGCTTCCAAAGTGCTGAAGAACAAGTCTTCAGTAGTTTCATTCTCTTTAGTTGATGATCAACATAAGATGAAGAAGAAACCATGTGAAATATGTGGTTTGTTCAATCATCTTACAGATGATTGTTGGTACAAAAGAGGATCCAAACTCAAACATAAAGAGGAAATTAAAGAGAAAATGGTTAAAATGAAAACTGAGTTTGAAGCCACATTTGTACGAGCAACATCAAATCCTGTAACCCTTAAGTCCAAAAAGAAATCCAAAAAAGAAGGGGTAAACAGGTAACAGCTGAGATTGCTCAAAAGAAGAAAGTGCAACATAGGAACTTATCAAACTCCAATGCCAATGTGTCTGGAGAGCTGAAAGCTTTATCACAAAATCAGACATAGCTGGTTATGATGGTTCAACATCTATTGGGAAGAGTTAACCAATTAGATGTTCCTATGTTGAAACCACAGAAAAGGAGGTCCAAGCGAAAGGATTCCTCTTCTTCACCATCTTCTTCCTCTCAGGCTGTTGTTTCCAACAAACCTGTTAGTTTACCATCTGTTGATGAGAACAGGCCCAGAACCAAAAAGGTTTGGGTCTCAAAATCTAACTAATTTGTTGTGTTTTGCAGGGTTCTTCAACATGCCTCAAAGGCATCTGGTATGTAGACAGTGGAGGATCCATGCATATGACAGGTGACAGATCACTTCTTAATGACTACTCTCAAGGAAGGAAGGGGTTTGTGTCATTTGGCAATGATGCAAAAGGTTACATCATCGGAAAAGGCTTTGTTTCCAATGGGGAAATAAAGTTTGATGATGTTAACCATGTGGAAAATCTCAAGTACAACCTCTTGAGTGGCAGTCAAATGTGTGACAAAGGCCATGTTGCTCTTTTCACCAGTCAGAACTGTCGGATTCTGTCATCCAAAGTTCTAAGTTTGATTGATAAGGTGTTGGATGAATACACTCTCCTAAAGGCCAACAGGACAAGAAGAGTGTATGCCTTAGATCTTTCCAAGAAAATAGATCTTAAAGGCCATCCTTGCCTATTTTCCAAGGCATCTTCTCAAGAATCTACTCTATGGCATAGAAGGCTGGGTCATGTTAATCTCAAAAACATAAATCAGCTAATAAACCATGGTTTAGTAAGGGGACTGCCTATGAAGGAGTTCAAATGTGAAGATAACTGCACTACTTGTTTAAAAGGAAAACAACACAAAGCTTCATTTCCCTCCATAGAAGAACCTAAGTCCAATGTCTGCTTACAGCTTCTTCACATGGATCTCTTTGGTCCTGTGAAGGTAATGAGTATGGCAAAGAAGAAATACTGTCTGGTAATTGTGGATGATTACTCTAGATATGTATGGACTTTCTTCTTGAATTCAAAGGATGAGGGTGCTCAGTCCATTATGAACTTTGTGTTACATATTGAGAAGCAGTATTCCCTACCAGTTAAGTGTGTGAGGAGTGACAATGGTACTGAATTCAGAAACCACACTCTTGATGAGTTTTACTTGTCAAAGGGAATCAAGAGGCAGTATAGCATCCCAAGGACTCCTGAACAAAATAGAGTAGTGGAGAGAAAGAACAGGACCCTCATTGAAGCTGCAAGGTCCATGTTGGCTGATTCTTGTCTGCCACTGACCTTTTGGGCTGAAGCTGTCAATACAGCCTGCTATGTACAGAATAGAGCCTTAGTAAATCAGAGGTTGATGAAAACTCCTTATGAAGTTTTACATCATTTAACCCCTTTGATTTCATCTTTAGAGCATTTGGGTGTCCCTGTTACATTCTCAACACAAAGGATCAACTCCAAAAGTTTGATTCTAAGGTGGATGTAGGGTATTTTGTTGGGTATTCATCCACTTGCAAGGCATACAGAGTATTCAACTGTCGGACAAAGATAGTTGAAGAAACCTTTCATGTGAAGTTCAATGAATCCCCTAAGGATACAATTCCACAAAACCCTGTGGAGTTGTTTGATCTGGACATTCTGCAATATGTTCCTTATCAACCGCCTGCTGTTGCAGATCATATGAATCCATCATCTTCTGTAGCTAGTCATCCATCTCGTGTTACTGATGATGATGATGATATCAGTAATCACCTTTTCAAGTTTAGTTATCAACTGCCTGATTCAGCTAGACCTGATGTTCCTGTAGCTCCAGTAGCACAATCCACAACAATGCTGATGAGATTTCTACAACTTCAACTTCCTTTGAATTACCATCTACTGATTGGTTTCAAGGAAATGCTTCACCATCACCATCTGTTGCTGTTGAGCCTGCTACAAACACTTGCACAGATCTTATTGTGTACCAAGATCTGAAGAATCACCCTATGTCTCAAATCATTGGTGATATCAATGCTGGCGTGTCAACAAGAAGTCAATTGTCAAATTTCTGCTTCTATGCTCTCTTCATCAGTCAGCAAGAGCCAAAGAACTATCACATTGCATTAAGGGACAATGGATGGGTTGAAGCCATGCAGCTTGAGCTTCTTCAGTTCAAGAAACAGCAAGTGTGGGAACTGGTTCCTCTACCTCCAGGTAAGTGTGCAATAGGCACTAAATGGGCGTTTAGGAACAAAACTGATGAAAATGGGCTTATTGTTAAAAATAAGGCCAGACTGGTTGTTCAGGGGTTTGCACAAGAAGAAGGTATTGATTATGATGAAACCTTTGCCCCTGTAGCCAGACTGGAGGCAATTCGATTGTTTTTAGCTTATGCTGCTTTTCACAACATTAAAGTTGTGATGTATTTATTTTTGTGTTGAGCATGTTGGTTGTTTGAGATTTGCATGAGTGTATGATGATCTAATGTGGTATGATGATGTAGGTAGAACTTAGGTTGCTAATGTGATACATGTGGATAATTTGTATGATACTCTTACCTGTTAAGTTGTCATATATGATTAAACTATATTCCAACTAATATTACACCAACGGGTCAAACGGGTCAACTACGTTAACCTAGAATTGTTAAGGTTTTCTGTGTACACATACTTATATACTTGTGTGTTCTAGGTAACCTTTGAAAGGTTATCTTTGCACCAATCACCCGTCTCTTTATTCATTACCTTACCACACCTGGTGAGTTCATACCCTTATATTTTATAAACTCTCTTTCGGGGGAGGTAACATACATGTAATCAATGATATTTTATTATTATAAGTTGTGTATGTTTTAACATAGTGCTTAATACCTTGAAAGTCCTCATACTTTTGGATCGTTAATAATGGTAACTAGCGGAAATATTTGGTAGTACTACTGGGTTTGAGGAGCCCCACCTGTGCGACTCGAGGTCAAACGGGTGAAATTTTGTCCTAAACACAAACATCATCACGAACTGGTATGTCGTGACGAGAGGCAACAAACGAAACACAGTTAGGTTCGATTGCGAAATCACTATTGTTATTACTTGTGAATATAGACCAGCTATCTATTTCAATACACTTCTTATGCTATACAATTGTAGTATTTATAACAAACGCAAACTTATGAACTTACCAACCATTTTGTGACATTTTTAGTATTATATTCTCATGTCGTTAACTCAGCTTGTCATTAGAAGCACAACATGGGTCCAGCATGCATTCAAGGACTTCATTTCATAGACATGTTTGTTTGTCTTTCATTTACGGGTTTCAAAAATTGGGATGGCGCGTGTTTTGCCATACTACGTATTTTATTACTTTGGGTTTGTCTTATTTACAAAATGCTTCCATATGGTTTTAAACGTTTGAACTTTGATTGGTTTTGTTTTGAATGTGGCATATAGTGTCTTTCTGAGTAACTAGTGACTGTGATCCTGTTTTGTTAACACACCTCGCGGTAAAACTCAGCACGTGGATTTGTGGGTGTGACACACATTAAAGCAGGGGCAGGGGAGCAGACAAGAATAGAAGCTTAGGTTATTGTAAGAGTTTATGTGACATTCCACAAGGTACTAATGATATAGCTACCTAATAGAGTTTTCTATGCTAAAACTACACATATCTTTTGGCTTGCATTAAACGAACATTGAGTCAAGCTAATGGTGCAAAATTCTAGTAGTTACATAAGAGTTTATGTGACATTTCACAGGTACTAATGATATAGCTACCTAGTTTACCAAAATGAAAGCAATGTAGGATGAATTGAGTGCTTTAATTCATCTCAATGATTGGGGTAATTTTTATGGGGTTAATCCATAGTTATGATAATATAAGAGGTAATATTATTATGATAAAGCCTCTTCAATCAATCATTGCAACTTATTCAATCTTTATTCAAGATGAAAAACAACAAGTATGCATTCTTTCATTACTTTTGCTTCTGAAATTGTTCTAATTAATTTTACAAGTCAAGCTTCTTATAATAGGTTTAATAAGCAAAAGTCAGTCATTTTCTCTCATTGCAAGAAAAGTAGACATACTTCCAACAAATGCTCTAGGATACTAGGCTTTGCATAGTCTTTCAAATTCACTAAAAACAAAAGATTCTCTACTAATGTTGATGTCATCGATCAGGATGAACAACAAAAATGTACTAGTCTTTCTTCACCTGTTTTAACCAATGAACAATTCATTGAGTTTCTTTGTTTCATACACAAAACCTATGCTAATGAATCTGGTGCAAAAGACGGGTATCATGGCTTGTAGTTCTTTAGCATTTAAAACATAATAGATAATTGATACAAGGTCACGTCATCATATCACGCTTTTCTCTAATGTTCAAGCCTTTGAACGGCCTATATATATTGTTCTCCTAAATGGACAAATGATCATTGTCCATAAATATGGATTAGTGGTTTTAAACTCAATTCTTATATTGAATTCCTTCTTCTTCCACATTTTAAACATAATCTTCTTTTTGTATCTAGGTATGTCATAATACACATGGGACGGTATATTATTCTAAGAATTCTTGCATATTGCACGCCCTTCCAATGAAGAAGCCACTGGTTCTTAGTAAACTTATTCATGGACTATATCTTCATGTTGCTTCATCTTCATCTTTCTTAGATTCTTCAATCACCAAATCTTTATAATTATATTGTAACAAGTACTCTTTAACATCATAGACTTATAAATTTACCATTTTATAACCTCAAACAATTAGAGATTTTTTCAAGTGCTTAAATGGATTACACATCTAATTGTGATATTTGTCCCAAAACTCGACAAGACAAACTTTCATTTCCACATATTCATACATCTATGTCATAAGTAATTGAATTTGTTCATATAATACTAGTAGATCATATCATGTACCTGCTTATAATGGATACAATGTTTTTTCTAATTGTTACGGATGATTTTAGTAGAACTACTTGGGCACATTTGTTGTCTAGAGACTGTATACGTGTTTCCCAACAAAATGGAATTGTTGAGAGAAAACACAAACATCTTCTGGAAACTGTCCATGCTATTCTTTTTCAGTCCAAACTTCCACATAAATTTGGGGGAAAATGTGTCTTAATAGCAACATATCTCATTAACCGATTTCCCCGAAAACTTCTTGGGGGTAAATGTCCATATGGAAATTTATTAAGGAAGCCTTATTTGCATTTCAGATGCTTTGGGCGTTTGTATTATACTTCATCTCCTTCACATTGAAGAGATAAGTTTTGACCTCGAGCCATCCCTCGTTTTTTTATGGCTATCTACTTGGCAAAAAAGGCTATAAGCTTTACAATATTCATTGATGTTTTTGTTTTAAGGTATGTTATCTTTTTGAAAAATTAATTCATTCAATTCGTCTATCTATCCTACTCTTATCTTTCTTCCCATAGATCACATTTTTGAATTTACTGATTCTACGTATTCGTATAATTCTTTTGCTTCCCCTACTAAGTCTCTTCATCTATATCCGTGTCTTCTATTCCTAATACACCTCCACCACCACCACCTCCTAGGTCTACTCGTACCATAATTCAACCTTGATATTTGAATGATTACATGAATAATTCTGTCACTACTGTTCCTGCTACCATTGATGTTTTACTTTCAAGGGATGTTATCTTTTGGAAAAATTTATTCCTTCCATTCATCTATCTGATTTTGCTCTTATCTTTCTTCCCATAGATCACATTTTTCAATTTATTGATTCCACTTATTCCTATGATTCTTTTGCTTCTCCTACTAATCATTCATCTCTTCATTCTACATCCTCATCTTCTATTCCTAACACACCTCCACCACCACCACCACCTTGTAGGTCTACTCGTACCATAATTTAACCTTGATATTTGAATGATTACATGTGCAATTCTGCCATTACTCTTTCGGCTATCTATAGTCATAATATTACCATTTTTAGTGTTCCCTCTACATCTTTTCTTTTTACTGATCTTCCTAAACAAAATCAGTCTATAGCAGCTACCGTGAACTTCTTTCTAAACCAATTGCATATCAGAAGCTTCCTGCAAGCATCCTGCTTGGCAAGATGCCATGACAAAGGAATTTGATGCACTTACTGAAAATCATACTTGGGACATTGTCCCTTTACGCATTTTCAAGAAACCCATCAAGTGTATATTGGTATATACAAAATCAATTATCATGCTGATGGTTCTATTGACTGACTTAGATCTCAGTTAGTTGTTCAGGGACATACTCCACAAGCTGGTATTGATAACAATGGATCTTTCTCTCTTGTGATTAAGATGACCACTATCCACAGTATCATTGCTCTGGCTATGAAAATAAGGTGGGGTCGTTATTAATTGATGCGAATAATGCTAGTTTGCATCGAGATCTCGATGAAGAGATCTGTATGCAAGCTTCTGTGGGCTTAAATATTCCTTCTACTCATTGTCTTTAACTAAAGAGATCTCTTTATGGTTAAAACAAGCCTCTTGGCGATGGTATGGTAAACTCTTTGAAGCACTTTGGTCCAAATGATATATTTGATCATCCAATGATAATTCTTTCTTCTTCAGACAAATGGAGACCTTAGTTGTTTTTGTTGCTGTTTATGTTGATGATATCCTAGTGACTGGGAACCATTTTTAAGAAATCAGTCTCCCAAGGCATTTCATGATTCCACTTTTAAAATCAAAGACATAGGTCATCTTAACTATTTTCGTGGCATTGACATTTTTTAAAACATCCCTCTTATGTCATTATGTTGATGAAATCCTGTATTTATTATATGTTAGAAGAGGTTAAAATGTTATTAGCTCGGTTAGTTAGTTAGTTAGTATCAACTTTCTATATATAAGTTTGTTTAGTTTTCATAAAGACAGTGAAAACAAATTAATGATTTTGATTTGAGAATTTCTTTGTTCACTATTCTTTCTTCACTATATGACCACTAGATCTTCTTTCTTCCACAAATGATACACTCGATTTCTTCTGTAATAGGTTGTTCCAAAGAGCCACACTTTGATACCAATTAATGTTTAGATTAGATTGATTTTGTGTTTAGGAGTCACTATATTGAAGAACTGAGAATGTATGTTTGTTATTGAACAGATTAGTATGTTGACTACGATTTGATTAGAGTATTATATCATATGAGAATTAATTGATTATTAAGCATTGTGGTGCAGGGGCTGCCTTAGATTGCTATCGGTGGTGGTGATATACTTCAAATTAATCCAACACTTCATTTTTGTTAATATTATTGATATTCTTGTTGAGACTAACGACCAATTAACTTGAACCAAATGTTTAAAGGTTAGATCAGTAACGGTTTCAGACCTTTTATAATAAAAGTATTTCTAATGATATTTATCATAAAATTTGATTCTATTATTCTTTGTTTACGTTCAAACAGTAGAAGTAAGTGTTTTTGTCTTGAGATCATGCCAAACCGATTTGGGTAAGTGAATGGCGAGAAACAGTAGCATGTGTTACGTACAAAACTAAGATATTTTGTTTGATCTATGGAACAAAGTTATTGAGTGAGTTTCCTTCGTATATTACAAGCGATGATTATGAGTGGTGTTGAGTGCATTATAAAGAAAATACTATTATTTACCTATATATATGATAAGATATTTTATATTAAACTTTTTTAATATTGTTTGACATATATGATAAGATATTTTATATTAAACTTTTTTAATATTGTTTGACAGTGATTGTAATTGGATAAGAGAATAAAAATAATAATAAATGTCTACAAAAATATTATTCGACTAAAAACAGTAACTAAAAAATATACTTTTTAATATATTTATAGATATGTGAGAAATAAATGACATATGAATCTCTAAAAAGCCGTCACATTAAATTAGGGTCAACTAACTAACAATATTTTTTAATTTTTATGTACAAATATTATGGTTTTTTAATGATCATTTTAGATTTTTTCAACCTCTACCCTATGAGAATTTTGAACTTACTAATTTGAAAAATCAATCTATACATATTTTATTATATTTAAAAACAATGTGAAAAAAAACAATGTGAAAAAACAATTGTTAATTATGCGTAATTTCATTTGTACTTTATCTTGAAAAATCATATTATAATTTTTAAATATTAAAAAACATATATTAATTTAATATCTTTAAACATGTATAATATAACGATATCTAAACTAGTATAGATATATAGCGAAAAAGCATAACTTTTGAACTTTAAGTAAGGAGTTATAAAAAGCAACTAAACTTAACTAAATCCATGCATAAAGAAGCAAAAGGAAACGTGCATGTGCACCTGACACCGCAGTCGCTGTAAATAGCATGCGCACCAATGTCAATTCCACATGGTTTTAGCTGATCAACAGCATAGTCGAAACAATCCAGACAATCTGGAACCGAAAGATAACCCACGCACCAAGCATGGCCCCACACCGTCGCACCATTAAGCAAACTATGTGCTTCAGCGTCGCGGCTGGTCGTTAACTGCCGACGTAGGCTCGAATAGGTGGTGTTAAGGTTGTTCAAGAAAAACTGTATATTCATACTTTTCCATCCATTACAATTGTATGCGATCAGAGTGCTGTTTCTATCCGTCGGCTGCAACGTCACCTGCTCCGCCATGGTTTGCCATGCTGCCGCCACCACCACCACCAGCCAGCGGACCAACCTCCGGCCCTTCACTTGTTTCATTTTTTGCTTTTTGTTTTTGTATGTGCCCTGGTGGCGTTGTTGTTTTAGGTTTATCTATGTTTGCGTTTCAGCAACAAGAAGATAACGTATTATATAATTTAGTGAACAAAGAGAGCCCATGTAGAGAATACATAAAATTACAAGGATAATATGAAGACGTTATTCAAAGTTTTATTGCGTACTTCCAAAACTAATATATTATGTAAAATTGACCTGAGACGCCTGATTTGACCATTTAAATATTTTAAAATCTCTTTATATTTTATATTAACTAACGTGTTTTGAACGCCGCCTTGTAGCAGGGTCACACAATAATATCGTTCACATGGTTCATAGTACGTTTACAAACTTAATTACGTGTGTTGTGTAATTGATATTAACGTATTTAATTAGATAAAAATATATAAAGTTACCGAATGTCAATATGAAGATTTGGAACCTAATGTAACACAAATATAAAACAATATCATGTCTTGTTCGTTACGACTTAATAATTTAAAAGAGGTGATTTAAACTAAAACATTTAAGAAAAAGGAAAGTAAAAAAAATCACAAATAGAAAATAGATAGAAAATAGTGATGCGGAAGATTCAATCCCACGACCTATGAAACTTAAATAAAGTGTAGTTTCAACTCTAAAAATAAATTATATACTAATAAATTATGTAAAAAAAAACAAAAGAATAAAAAAAAGAATAACAAAATAATAGGCAAATGAGAACATGACACATTAGATGCCGATGAAGAACCTCACCGACACTTATAAATGTGAATATTTACAATTAGAAATAGAAGGAAAACAAAAGAAAACGAAAAAGTCAAATGTTCAAATGATGACTAAAATGTCGTCCGTTCAAATGAGGTCATGTATAAAAAGTGTTGCGATAATCTTGGTCTTTAATTAAACTAATTTAATGGTTGAAATTGAGACATTACAATTTTATAATTACATAAACTATAATTCTGGTTACAATGGGTAAAAATAAAGAATTAACTATCTTTTTTTTACTAAATTAAATACAAGTTATTTATACACTACTAATTTTCAATTTAGTTTTGTATTATATTTCGTAAGTTACGTTTTGTAGATTGTATATTGCTTATGTTTTCTTTTTTCTTTTTTTAATTTTAACCTTTAGTTTTACTTTTTATACTTATCCTTAACAGTTTGTTTTTTTCAACTTTATTCTTATATACGTTTCATTTGTTACAAAATTTTTCACTTTACATATCATTCTCAATTTTATGAGTTAAAGACCAAATCTTTCGAAGTCAAAGATCAAATATTCTAAGCCTAGGATCAAATCTTCCGAAGCCAATAATAAATTCTTTCGTAGCATTAGAGACAAGTATTGCGGAACCAATGTAGTGGAGACTGATTTCTTGTGAAGACAAATGAGAATATTCTTTTCTTGGATGTACTTTTGCATAAAACCGACCCACTTTCCGCTGCAACTCTGAAGACTCACCAACTTGGATAAGTTGGTGAAAAGGTCCATGCTTTTGCAACTGTACATTGTGTAGATACATGTGTATCTAGTTTAGGAGCTCAAATGTAAAATGTCTTTCATGTCTACATATAATGTGGGTTATGCTTATTATGTTGAATATTTCATTGCTTATTATGTAATAATACATGGTTGAACTAACTATATAGGTTTGTGGTTGTTTACATAGTTCTTATTCAAGAATGGTTGAGAAATATGTTTAAACTTAGTCATGTGAAGTTCGTATGCGAATGGCCCATGCTAATGGACCATACGCACGAACAACTTAATGCTAATGAACTAGTCGCACAACTAAACTTGAAGACTGGATCAGGCGCACGATTGTGACATGAGATTCACTCAGTTGCACGACTGAAGCCTCAGTGTAATGGTTCAGTCGCACGAATGAGAAACCCTAACCTATAAATACCACTTAATTCGTGGAAAAACATAACAATTCGATTCCCTACATACTAAATCATACCCTAGCCATCCAGAGACTTTAGAGAACCTGTTCCAAGTTCATAGATTGCACTAAATCGTATTGCAATCATTCTTAACGTTTAGATTTATTCTAAGATTGATTCTACGTGTGTTCTCACTGATTGGATCGCCAATCAAATAGGATTCCGCACTATTTGAGTTGGTATACACGTAAATCAGTTAGTACTCCGTCCGTACACGGTCATAACAAGTGGTATCAGAGCTTTGGCTCTAGATTTACGTGTGATTCAATCGATTTTGATATAAAAATCGTGTTTTTCACTCAAAAACACAATCTTTTTGTGTCAAACAGTGTTTTAGACGTCTCCAGGTAAACACGTTAACGTTTTCCGGCATACGGCAATTAGGGTTCGGGAGAAATTCGTGTTTTTGCGTCAAAATACCTTAAACCTTCGAATTCTCAAAATTCAGTAGCTTCAGTTGCACGATTGACTCAATCGCACGACTGAATCCATCCGCATCCCTCATACGCACGATTGGACTCAGTCGTTCATCCATTCGTACAACTGAACTGCCTATTCGTAGTGTTCATCCGCACCTGCCCATTCAGACGATTGAGCCATACGCACTTGTTTATTCGCACGTCTGGGCCAACCGCATTGTTCAATCGCACGAAGCATTCAATCGCATTCCTTCAGTCGCACAAGTAAAATAGTTTGTTCTAAAGTTCAAAGTCGAGAGTAATGGAGGATCAATATTCTGCGTTCACCGCTGGGAGGGATTCAAGGATCCAGAATCTATTGCTTCTAGAAAATGAAGTGAGGAATCACAATAAACCCCCTAAGCTCATAACGTTAGATGATTACCCATAATGGAAGCAAAGATTCGAGATCTACTTAAATGGAGTAGATCCCAATCTGTGGGAGTCGATAGAGACAGGGTATAGCATGCCTGTCTGTGCAGATGGAGTCAAACTTACCTTAGGCGGCATGATTAATGGCCTAAAGTTAAAGTACAATACTGAGAAGAAAGTATATGCATTGCTAACTCAGTCAATTCCTAAGGAGATCTTCCATCAATTTTCTATGAACAAGCAAGCAAAGAAGCTATGGGATGCATTGGAAAAACTATATGACGGGAATGCGTCATTAAAAGCTCTAAAGGCTAAAGCGTTGAAGAAGGAGTTTGACAAGTTCTTGTCAATGGGTAAGGAGAGCTTAGATGACGTCATCGATCGGTTCTACCACTTGATGAGTGAGCTGCACACTCATGGAGTTACAACGTCTATGGAAGACAAGGTGTCGAACCTTGCAGATAGGTTGCCAGAGAAGAGGGTTTCCTTTGTATCCAACCTCAGACAGAATGATATGCTGGCGAAGTTAGATATCAAAGATTTCATTCTGAAACTGAGAGAGGAAGAGTTGAGGATGAAGTACAGGGCCCAAAAGTCTTCATATGATTAGAATCCGTCACTGTACAACTCAACTCCACAAGTCAAAACGTCTGGAGCACCACTTCAAATGGCATTTGTGTCGAGTTCAGCTGCTCCATCTCAAGCTACTACTTCAGGATCTGACACGTCAGGGTCGTCTTGTACCCAATACATAGCATCTGAAGCCAATGCTACAAAACTGAAGACCGAGAATCTCGGAGTGTGACAGTAGAGGTAGCAGAGGAGCATATGGATCTCTTAGAAACTGTCGTTCACTCCTATGATGGACTAGTTGCTGGGAAAATTGGGAACTGCCATCTGGTAGATGAGGACTACGAGTAGGTAGACGAGACAAAGCTGGAGAGAATGGACTTATATGGGCCTTAGCAAGTGCTGTCCGAAGAGCTAAGAAGTTTGTCAAGAAGACCGGACAGAACTTGATTGCCACTAAGGACACAACTTTTGGTTTTGACAAGACCAAAGTTACTTGCTTCAACTTTGGGGAAAAGAGGCACTTCAAATGTGAATGTGTGAAGCCCAAGAAGACAGGAAATAAGAATCCTTTCTTATCTTTCAATCGTCAGGATAAACCCACAAGTAGTCCTACTTCGTCAAACAAGGATCCTAAGGCCTTGACCGCTCAGGATGACGAAGGACAAGATTAGAGCTTTCGGTTTGTGTCTTCGGGAGAATCCAACATTGCTAGTGTTAAGGATTTAGATGAAGACTCAGCAAGCGAAGATGATATTGCAATGGAATTCGCGATGTCAAATAATGAAGAAACTGCAAATGTGGTCAATCACCTGCCTGAAGAAGGGACAAGCGCAAAATGTTCTGAATCACCAGCACCAAAAAAGTCAGACTCTTCTTTGATGGCTGATTCAACCGCACCCTCTCAGGTAAGTACCAAAGACAAATTATTTGATAGTCATGCATGCATTGAATGTAATAAATTTAGGGAAAGCATAGACTTAAAATTTGCAAGGTTATTAGATCATAATGATAGCTTAGTAAAGGACTTGCAACTGTGCACAGAAGCAAATCGCGTTTTAAAACAAAATGAGCACAGTTACAAAGAAAAAATAGAACTATTAACTAAACAACTACGGGAAACTGAAGTTATGGCCTTTAACCAAGCAAATTACATCAAGTTCTGCCGGATCGGTGTTTGTCACTTAAACACAGAGTTTTCACTCAAACTCACCTACAACAGCACTCGGATATATGAAGAATCAATAAGAGTTGATCACAATATAGAAAGTAACTGAGAACATAGAGAGATAATTTTCAAGATACTTTTATATATTGATTCTCAACTCAAAAATACAAGACTCTTACAAGCAGATGATCTGTGTATATCTATGAATTACAAGGAGGACCTATATATAATACTATCTACAGCTGGATATACTTTGATACCAGCTGGGATCCTATAGCTAAAGTCTATACTACAAGACTACAGATTAGGGTATCTCGGATAAAGTCTTATCTGAGATTTGATAGTCAGGGCATGTCCCTGACTTACCTTTTGTCACCAACTAAAGTTGGTAACATGTACTATCATAAAAAGGTCAACAGTGGAATAAAGTATGGTCAATAACATGGTTCTTTAGGAAGAAGCCATGCTGTATCAGAAGTCTGCGGCGGAGTGTCAGAGACCATACTTGTGTCCACTGATTCATAGCAATGTCTTCCAAAGGTTAAATGGCTTAGGAAGAGTTAGTACTTCCGAAGCCACTTATACTTCGGAAGAGGCTGCTTCTTCCAAGGCTTGGAGACTTCTTCTTTTCATCATACTTCGGAAGTGGTCATTACTTTATTCTTCTAAGTCTTGAACTTCGGAAGTATGCACTTGTCTTCGGAAGTAGAGTTGTGTCTTCAGAAGTTGATCTTTCATTTTGTCTTCGGAAGAACTCTACAACCTTCAGAAGTTCCATGCTAAGCTTTGGAAGCCTTTTGCATGCAACACCAAAATAACTTTAAGTGACAAAGTTTTGGTTGCATTAGCCTTCTTCTTTATCCAACAAACTCCCCTAGGCTGATGCTACCAAAACTTCACTTGTCTCGACTTCTCAAAACTTTCAGCACCAAGGAGAGTAAATATTTGTTTGTCTCCTTGTTTTTCCCTGATGTGGTGCTGAGAAGTTTGTACAGATCCTTGGTAGATAGGAAATCCAATCTGTCACCTTGGATAACATGTACCCTTTGTTGTTGCCCTCTGAAAAGAGTTAGTTGATGGGAACTATAGTCATATTCCCATCAAACTATAGGTTCCAATTCGAGACCTTCCACCATCTGTAGAAAGGCAGTACCTTTGGTGGGAGATCTTTGCTTGTCTTCCTTTCTTCTCAACTTCAACTCTTCTTCAATCTTTGCCTTTGCAATTAACTCAGCTAGATGAAGACTGCTAAGATGATTTCCGATGAGTGCAGCAGTTTCAGAATTGGAGGGGTTGGAGAATGGCTTTTCTGCTAGCTCAGCAATGTCAAACCTACTGTAGTGTAGCAGAGAGGTTGCACTGAGTCTATTGACCTCACCATTCTCTCTTTCCACAACAAAGTTGTGAGAAGGTTCATCAAACCTCCACTGGATTATCTTCCTTCTAGGCACAAGAGACTGACTAGGAATCTTGTCCTCTTTCTTTTTATCCAGCAGAGTCACCAGTTTCCTTCTGAGCTTCTTCTCTTCATCATTCAAAGAGTCTGAGTTGAGTCCCAGAAGTCTCGTAGCCTGGTCCAAAGTTCCTCTAGGCAAATAAAGGAATTTATCTCTTCTGAGGGAACTTGAAGAACCATCAACATAGGTGATGTTGACAGAGTCTTCTACACAAGAGACTTTGCTCAGAGTAGTGCAGTTCACGAGCTTCGTCTTGATTGCCTTAAACTCCTTAAGGGAGAGATGTTAAGAAGGCTGAGGGGATGATCTGGATGGTAATTGGGTAGGTTTAGGTTCATAGGTTCTGGCTAGAGTTTTGGGTTGGATGATGGGAAGTTTGGGTGGTTGAGGTGAGGAAGTAGGTGAGGGTAGTGATGTGGGTTCAGGGGTGAAAGGTTCAGGCTTAATGTTGAATGGTAAGGGTGAAGGTTTAGGTTGTGGTTGGGTGGTAGCAGTGAAGGTCATCTCTTTTACCCTTCTTACATCTCTTTCCTTTTCCCCATCCGGATGTCAGCCTTAATTTCATGACAATCCATTGGAGTGTCCTTTCAGACATAGGACCCACCTGCCTCCTAGAGAATCCATGCGCCCGAAGATAGTCCTTCATCCAGGCTTTCTCAGTGAGCTTCTTGAGGCAGTGACCCTGGCTTCTTCTTCCATCTTCTTCTTCTCTCTACCCTTTTCTTTTGTAGCATTTTTCCTTTCTTTCTCAATTTGATCTTGCTTTTTTTTATAGAGCCAGAGGATCGTATCATCTTTATGTGGAGAAAGTTCTTGAAGTTCAAAGCCCCTGGAGAGTAGGAAGTTCACCCTGTCTCTCCTTAGCTGCAATTTAGCCTTCTTCTGTTCTTCTTCTTCTTCTTCTTTCTCCAAGGCCAACCTGGCTTCTTCCTCAAGTTTCAGCCTGGTTGCCTTCTCCGGATCCACCAACTCCTTTAATGGTAGCAGGAGTGTTTCTTCATTGGCAGCTCCCATTTCAATGAGCGGTCAATTATCCGCTCTCTTCTCTTATTGATGACAACCTCCTAATTGGAAGCAACTGCTTTTGTACTGGCAGCTAGCAACTTCTCAGACTGAAGTCTTCCTTTCTTCTTGAGTTTCTCAATCTTCTCCTCTTCCTGAAGCTCTTCAGCAGTCATCTTACTTTTTCCTTTGTCTTTTGAAGATCCTGACTGTGGTGGTTCTTGGAGAGAGGTTTCTGATTGTGAGAGAGGCAGAGATGGTGTCTTGGATGGAGGTGGAATTGGAAAGTCCTCACTTCTCACCTCAGATGCCATTTACAGGAATGCATCTGTGATGATCAGTTCCTCGGACATCTTGAACAATCCTTCCTCAGCTTCCATTTCAGCTTCGGAAGATTCAGCTTGTTCTTCCGAGGCTTTAACTTCAGCTTCGAAGTGGGAGGAGATGCAGATTCTGTCCTAACTGTTTTAGTTGCTGGGCCATCAGTCCTCATTTCCCCTTTGAATTGAATCTTGGGTCCCATGTGGACCTTAGGTTGACCAACTTGTTCCACAGTGGTAGAAGGTGCAGTCAGCCTCTGAAGCTCTTCAGCCCCGAAGTAGATCATTGCAGCATCATGGCTTGGCTGCTCAAAGGAGGATCTCAATAGAAACTTGGTGAAGAGTCTGTAGAGATCACTGAGCATCCTTGGGTCAATCTGAAGAATGACTTGAGGTGGTTCAGCTGCTGAGATGATGGGAGAGGAAGATGTTGAAGTTGAAGATCGACTTTGTGGTTCCTCATGTATTTGTCTTTGAACATTCTCCCCCTTTTTAGTAGCATCATCTTAAGAGCTAGATGAGCTAGAGGAAGAAGGTAGTGAGACCTGAATAGGTACATGCCTAACATACCTCTCTGTCTGTTTCTCAGCCAGTTAAGCCTTGAAAGTGTCAAACTCAAGTTGTTGTGTGGCAGACCTTGCTTCTAAAGTCGTAACCAAGGATTCAAGGTTTGAGACTTTAGATAGAAGGTCTTTAACAAGGAGTTGCATGCTTCCCTCATCTTCTTTTGAAGAATCACGGGGAGATGAGGTAACATACCTAGTATGTTCAGCCTCACCACCAGATGTGGTTTCTTGGCTCCCTAGTTTCCCATGCTCAATGATGTCTCTTTCAGAGTCATCAAAGGGCTCGGTTGTCCTAGATTCAGTCTGAGAGATGTTACCACTATCCACAAGGTCCATTGAGGCAACTTCTGTAGTGGCAGCTGAATCTACATGAGTCCCTTCTACATCAGTGGGACTCACCTCAGTTATTGGTTGCTGATGAGGGCTAGAGATAAGGGATTTCTCCGGGCTCTATTGATCTTGAAGTGGGTATTGTAGATCAACTTCATTTCCATGGAGAGATGTTATCTCTTCATCAGTTTTAAATAGAAGGTCAGTGAAAGATAGGGAGGTTAAGCCTACTAACTCGAGACGTTGGTCAATGTCTACATGCATTGAGCCTCTAGTGGGGCTGTCCCTTGTTGGCAGCTCAAAAGAGTGTAGATACTCATTCTGAGGGCTGTTAGTTTAGGTATTGGGCTCCTAGATTTGAGAGTGAGGAGACTCGAAGCCCAAATTGAGGTCGAAAGAGAAGGATGGAGAGAACTCTGACTGAGTGGGAGCCCATGTTTCCACTCTAGTCCTTTTGGATTGAACAAGAGGAGCTTGTTCAATCAGAGTAGATTGAACAAGGGTTTGTTTAAGGTGTCTTAGATAAGTGATGGTGATGGGTGGAGAAGGTAGTGTTGGCATTATGGTGGAGGTTGCTGGTGTGGGTTCATCACCTGTGGGGTGAACAGGGATATCACCAGGAGCTATGTGCTCAATCATACCTGGAAGTAGAGTGGTGTACCTTCAAGTGAAGTTGGTGGATACCTTTTTCAATGTCTTAGAGATGGTAGGCCGTATGTGGGGAACAGTCAGAGCAGCTGCATAGACAAGCATGCTCTGGTCCAACTCACAGTTGATTATGTGTTAAAGGAATCTAGGATACATGAAGAATGTCTCCCTTTGCAGATTCCCTATCCAATTTGAGAACACGAATCATGAGTAATTGAAGCGCAGGCCTCTCACCAGTCCATGAACTAAGCATCCTAGTTCATTAGGGATTTGATTCCATCCTCCGGATTTGTTGGACAAGCAATGAAGAACGACATGCAGGAGGAACTTCCAATTGTAGAAGAAGTTTAACTTGTAAATAGTCGACCTGCTGATGTCTCCACCATATCCTATTAGAATATAAGTGCTATCCAAGTCTTCCTTTGGGAAATCAGTAAGAGCTCCTTCATCATGAAGCTCAAGGTGCTCCTTTATGAGTTATTCATTGATGATCAACTCCTATCTATAGATGCTGGACCGCAGTACACGAATCCCATTTAGGGTTTCGACCTGACTATTTTCCCAAAATTCTGCCATTTGGTTGGAGAAAACAGTGGGGTTAACAGTAAGGGCAGTGTAGTAGGTTGATTGGGTGAGAAAGGAGATAATTTCAGAGAAGTCAGCATCTCTTGAAGAATCAAGAAGTGCGACTTAGTTGTGCTGAGGGTTGAGTGCCATTTGGGAAAGGTGAAAGTAGATGATTTTGAGCTTGGGTAAAGTTGGAGAGCAGAAATTTCTAGGGCAGTAAAAATTGCAAGTAAGAAGATGAAATTAAACAGTCAAGATTATTTAAAAAAGGGTGGTAAGGCGGTAATTGAGGTTAGGATAAGGTGGTGTGATGGTTTAGTGGATGAATTGACAGTGGCGGTAAGGTTAAAATCAATTAAATAATCCGACATCATTAACAAAATCTTTGCTTTTTAAAGTGTGGGGCCTAATAGATTTACGTTACACAGTAGAATCTCTCTTCCAGGTGGAAAACATTTCCGAAGGTAACTTATCTTCCGAAGGCAATTCGTACTTTCGAAGCCAAAACTTTGCTTCCAAAGGTTAGAGTTGCTTCCGAAGGGAGAATCTATAAGTCTCGAAAGTAGATCTGATATGCAATCAATCGCTTCTTCCGAGGCCAAAAATTCTTCGAGAAGAAAGTTATCCTTGGAGAAATCTTGCTTTGGAGGATATGAGAATGTCTTTAACGGGTTAATTTCTATTCGGAAGGAATTTACATATAGAAAATTTTAGAGAGAACTTCTTGTAACAGGGCTTAAATTGTATTGACACAAGACTTACATATTAAAAAGATTTTCAAAAGAGATTAAATTAATCGATGTTTATCATCCCAATAGCTGTTATGAGATACTTAAATCTTTGTTCATCAAACGCTTTGGTGAACAGATCAGCATATTGTTCTTTGAATCAACTTTGATTAACTTAATTATATTTTTCTCATGAATATCTCTAATGAAATGATACCTGATGTCAATATGCTTTGTCTTGGAGTGCTTCATCGGATTTTCAGTAATTGAGATAGCATTGTTGTTGTCAGTATGGATAGGAGTACTCATAAAGTTGAATCCATAGTCTAATATCTTTTTTTGATCCCATAGTAGTTGAGCATAGCAGCTAGCAGCAGCAATGTATTCAGCTTCAGTAGTTGATGTAGAGACACAGGATTGTCTCTTGCATTGCCATGAGATGATCCTTCCACCAAGAAATTGACATCCTCTTGATGTTGATTTCTTGTCAACATTGTAGCCTCCGTAGTCACTATCAGAGTATCCATAGAGATTGAAATCTATGTTTCTGGGATACCAGAGACCTGTTTAGGTGCTCCTTTAAGGTATCTGAGGATTCTCTTAACAGCAGCTAGGTGAGACACCTTTGGAGCAGACTGATATCTTGCACAGATAGAAGTAGCAAACATGATATCAGGTCTACTAGTTTTGAGATACATCAGAGAACCACTAATTGCCCTATACTGATGTTGATTAGTATCCTCCCCCTCAAGGTTAGGACAAAGATTATGATTTCTGGGTATGGGTGTCTTGGCAGGCTTGCAATCTTTCATTTCAAATCTTTCTAAGATCTCAGAGACATACTTAGATTGATTAATGAAAAACCCTTCCTTCATTTGCTTTACCTGAATTCCAAGGAAAAAGTCCATTTTTCCCATGGAACTCATCTCAAACTTTTTCTTCATCATGCTCTCAAAGTCCTTACACATTTGGTCATTTGAGGAACCAAATAGGATGTCATCAACATAGACTTGAATGAGCAAGATGTCCTTTCCAGACTTTCTGAGGAAGAGAGTCTTATCAATGGTACCTCTAGTGTAGCCATTCTTCAGAAGAAACTGAGGCAAAGTCTCATACCATAGCCTAGGTGCTTGGTGCAGCCCATACAGAGCTTTATCCAACTTGCACACATAGTTGGGGTGCTGTGGGTCTTCAAATCCTGGAGGTTGGCATACATAGACTTCCCTATCTATATCCCCATATAGAAATGCACACTTAACATCAAGTTGATAGACAGTGAAGTCCTTGGATGCAGCATAAGCAAGGAAGATCCTAACTGCCTCAAGTCTTGCAACTGGTGCAAAGACATCAGTATAATCGATTCCTTCCTCTTGAGTGTATCCTTGAACTACAAGTCTTGATTTATTCTTGATGATTAAGCCTTTATCATCTCTCTTGTTTCTGAAAACCCATTTGGTGCCTATAGGTACTTGACCAGATGCTAGCAGACATAGGTTCCATACCTTCTGTCTCTTGAATTGAAGCAAACTCTCTTGCATCGATTCAAGCCAGCTACTATCTTTCAAGGCATCTTCTACCTTCTTTGGTTCCATCTGAGATAGAAAGCATGAGTACAAGCAGGCATTTCCTTGATGAGTCTGTCCTCTTGTTTTCACACCCTCAATGACATCCCCTATGATGTTCTCAGTTGGATGAGTGTTGTGAATCCTAAGACGAGGAATCACTTCCAGTTGCAGAGATATCTAGGTTGGACATATTCTGCTCAGGAACTGGAGCACTCTATCCAGCTGCTGTTTCAAAGTCATTCAATGAGGACTGATTGAATGAATGAGAAGCATCATCAATGGTTGGCTGTGAAGTAGTATTAACAGTTACATGTTCGTTCAAAATACTACTTCTTTCTGCGTGGTGCTGTGGTGGATCACCTGATGAGTTTTGAGGCTCAGTAAGTGATTTACTTGTTAAAGCTTCACTGTTCCTTGATATAGATAGACTATCAGATCTATGAATAGTAGAAGCTTGGTGTATTGTGGCACTTGGAGAATTGGACTAGGTCTGGGAAGCTCAAACAATTGATCATTAGCGATAGCATCAACATCATTTTGGCACCTGTTCCAGCTGAAACATTCTCACAAGATGGTTTAGAATAGTTTGGAAACAATTCTAAATCCAAAATATGATCAAGGCCATTCCCAAACACAAGGAGTGTGCTCATTAACAACTATATTGGATGACTCCTCAAATTGTTGATTCTTAATGTTGTATACTCTGTAAGCTTTGGAGCTAGAAGAGTATCCAACAAAGATAGCATCATCCGACTTTTCATCAATTTTGCTAAATTCCTTTGTGTTAAGTATGGTACACCTGCTGCCAAGGACCTTAGAAAGCCAATGAACGGTGGTCTCTTGTTCCATAGCTCATAAGGGGTCTTTCCATATGGCTTAACTACAAGAACTCTGTTCTGCACATAGCATGCAGTGCTGACTGCCTCTACCTAGAATGTTAGAGGTAGCTTTGAATCAGCTAACATAGTTCGAGCAGCCTTAATAAGTGTCCTATTCCTCCTATCAGCAACACCATTTTGTTGAGGAGTTCGGGGAGCACTATATTGTCTGGCAATCCCTTTTGAGTTACAGAATGAGTCAAGACGAAGTTCTTAAACTCAGTCCCTTGATCACTTCTAATGATTTTAACCTCGTGATCAATTTTATTTTCTATTTTAAGAATAAAAGATTTTAATGTTTCAGCAGTTTCATCTTTAGTTCTTAAAAAGAATACCCATGTGAATCTTGTAAAATCATCAACTATCACAAGGCAGTATGATTTCCTTCCAATGCTCATTATACTTGTGGGACCAAAAAGATCCATGTGTAGTAAGTGTAATGGAGTAGTGATAGAGTTAACATATTTGGATTTATGAGATGTCCTATGTGTTTTTCCCTTTCAGGCATGCAACACAGTTATCTTGCAGAAAAATCCTTTTTAGGCAATCCATGTACCAAGTTATTTTTAGCCAATTTATTCATTGTCTTAAAATTTACATGACACATACGTTGATGCCATAATGTTGACTCATCACTATCAGCTTTGGAAACAAAGCATGATACTTCACCCATTGGGGAAGCATTGTTCATATCTAGCTTGTACATATCCCCTTTCCTAGGAGATCTAAGAAGCACCAATTCTGGAGGAATTGTCATCCCTGATTTGAGGATAATGCACTCATGTTCTGTGAAAAGCATATGGTGCTTTTGATCACAGAATTGAGAAACACTTAACAAATTGTGTTCAAGCTGCTTGACAAAGTGGACTTTGTCAACTTTTAATTTACCGTTGGATATACTCCCTCTGCCAGAAATATATCCTCTAGCCTCACCTCCGAATTGGACAGGACCTCCATCATAGTTCTGAAATGTTGAAGTAGATATTTGTTCCCTGTCATGTGCCTGGAGCATCCACTATCTACAATCCATACATTGTTGTTCTTGTCAAATGGATGTCCCTACACATAAGATGAGATTGTTAGTTTTGTTTGGAAGCCCAAGCCTTTTTGGTCTCGGGTTCTTCCAAGGATAATGACATAATTGAACCAAAAGTTCTGCATGGGGGTTCAATAGAGGTCTTTGAAGAAGAAGTTCAGGCTGCAGCATCTTCCTTGATCTTCCAGTCCACCCTTTGGCTGACCTTGGAGGATGAGCATGTTGAAGCTTTTGCAGCATGGCCTACTTCGAAGCTTCTTTCTTTTCGGAAGAAGCCTTCACCACCTTTTCTTCCGAAGCAGTCTTCTTCTTGTATGGTTTCAAGGGAGCTTTCTTGTTCTTCCGAACCTTAGTAGCTCTAGCTTCCGAAGCCATTTCCCTTCGGAAGAAGGACTTTCTTCCGAAAGCAACCTGGCTTCCGAGACTAGCTTTCCCTTTTTCATTACATGAACCATTTGAAAAGGTCCAAATTTGAAACCTTTCTGGACTACTTCTTTCCTAACATTATTTGCATAATGTGTGCTTGTAAGATTGTAGTAACAATATTTTGCCATGTGATTTTGCAGGCCACACATGATGCATGCAATGTTAGTCTTTTGGGAAAGTGAGGGTTGCTGTTTCTTGGGCTTCTTTTCTTCATCAGCAACTTTTCCCTTCAACTTCTGATCCTTTGGTAGGACAGGAATGCTAGTATTACATTCCTTTCCTGAATCAGAAGTACCTACACTTGGAATCTAGCTGAGATGAAGACACCCTTCTGCTTGGGGTCAATCTTCAGTTTGGACTCAGCCACCTTCTTGGTAGTTCTTCTAGCAGCTTTAGCTCTGCTTCTTCTGACTTTAGTGGTTACGATTTGATCTTCATAGGAGGAGATGGGTACATCTACCTGTTCCTTCCTTGTGGTGGCCACTATTGATGCCTCATCCTTCAACTCTGGAAAGGAAGGGTCAGCAGTTGGAACCTCTTGCTCTTCAGTACCACATCTAGGCTGTCTAATAGACTCATAGGAGTGTGGTGGATCGATTTCATTGGTTCCCAACCCTCCTTTATTTTGATAACAAAGTTTGGAATGTGAGGATGATGCAAGAATAGCTTGGATGTTCTGCTCAGAAATAGCATGCTTCTTGGCCTGAGCCTCAGCAGTGATAAGCTGGGCTTGAGCCTCAGACAATTTGGATATCAGACCCTAGATTTGAGTCTTGTAGTTGGTGTGTTCATGTTTTAAAAGAGATACAGTTTTCTCTAACTCATCGATTTTCTTTTGATAGTCAGATTCAGCTCTTTTAAAATCAGATTTTAGAATATTTAAAGACTCAATATTAGATCAGATTTCCATATTGTAGTCCTGATAAAGTTTAACTTTAGCTATATAGGCTGGAGTACAGAGATGTTCATATACCTGGGCATCATCTGTTCCGGCCATGAGAGCTTGAGCAGGAGTCACATCCTGTACCATGAAGCTCCAGTCAACTTCTTGAGCCATTGCAGCTATTTCAGTTAACCTCTCAGTGGGCTTTGAGGTTGAGGGATGTGTGGAGGCCTGTGGAGTTCCCGGATTGGTCTTGGGAGCCTTGCATTCCCTTGCAAAATGACCTAGTTGGTTATAGTTGTAACACTTTGCTTTGGTCTTGTCGAACCCAAACTTGCTGGTAGTTGGGTTTTGAGGGAAATTCCTTCAAGTTCTCTTAAAGAACTTCTTCGCTCTGTAAGTTAAGAGAGCCATCTACTGGACAATGTCCATGTACTCTACATCATCTGGACTAAAACACTCAAGATCATCAAAACAGTATTGAAAATCTCCTAAGTGTCCACTTCCTCAAACAAAGGCATAACTTTCCTGGAAGGAGTTGTGTTAAGCCTGTTGAGACCTTGGAGTCTCAGGAAAAGTGATGTAAGGTCCAGAAGAGCAGGATGACTACTGATACGTCAGGAAATGCTAAGGTTGAGGGGTTAATGAGCCTTTAGCAACCATTAAAGCGTTGATAGCAGGAAGACTCATGGGTCTTCTTGTTTGGTGGCCATTCTTACTCTCCATTTCTAGGCGATATCCATCAAGGATGCCGTAGAGTTTAGTCATGGAAAGAGTGTTCAAGTTTTCTGTTCTCTTGATAGAGACACAGTAGAATATCCACTCGTTGGGAAGAGCACTCATGAACTTTCTGGTGAGATCTCTGAGTTCAAGAGTGATCTTCACAGACTGCATGGAAGAGATAAGATCCGTATACCTGAAGTACTGCTGGCAGAGACCCTCTCCAGCAATATGAGTGAAGTTCTCGAACTGCTATTTCATTGAGTCCTTCTTTGAGTCGTTGGAGCTTGATTACATCTGAGCAAGTGCCTCAAACAATTCTTTGGCAGTCTTGCTATGCTCGAACCCCACCATAATAGAGTTCGGTATCGCAGTCATGAGAATAGTCATAGCATTGCTATCAATGTCCATCTTCTTTCTGTCTTCATCAGAATAGTCCTCGACAGCCTTCTCTATCATGGCACTATTTCCACCAGGTGATGCCACCTTTGGCTTGTACGGTCCATTGACAATGGAGTTCCATAGTCTGCTGTCTTGGTATCTAATGAAGCCTTCTATTCTTCTACTCCAAGACCTGAAGTTTTCAGGGGTAATGATGGGAGCTTTTGTCATTGTTTCCATCTCTACCTCAGATTTGTTAAGGGCCATTTGAGTGAGTGAGTGGTAGGAAGGATTAAAAATAGGTTGATTTGGATGGTAAGATCACGCAATCAAGAGCCTGAGAAGCTCTGATACCAATTGCAGGATCGGTGTTTGTCACTTAAACACAGAGTTTTCTCTCAAACTTACCTACAACAACACTCGGATATATGAAGAATCAATAAGAGTTGATCACAATATAGAAAGTAACTGAGAACACAGAGAGATAATTTTCAAGATACTTTTATATATTGATTCTCAACTCAAAAATACAAGACTCTTACAAGCAGATGATCTGTGTATATCTATGAATTACAAGGAGGACCTATATATAATACTATCTACAGCCGGATATACTTTGATACCAGTTGGGATCCTATAGCTAAAGTCTATACTACAAGACTAAAGATTAGGGTACCTCGGATAAAGTCTTATCTGAGATTTGGTAGTTAGGACATGTCCCTGACTTACCTTTTATCACCAACTAAAGTTGGTAACATGTACTATCATGAAAAGGTGACCAATAGAATAAAGTATGGTCAACAACATGGTTCTTTAGGAAGAAGCCATGCTGTATCAGAAGTCTATAGCGGAGTGTCAGAGACCATACTTGTGTCCACCGGTTCATAGCAGTGTCTTCTAAAGGTTAAATGGCTTCGGAAGAGTTAGTACTTCCGAAGCCACTTATACTTTGGAAGAGGCTGCTTCTTCCAAGGCTTGGAGACTTCTTCTTTTCATCATACTTCGGAAGTGGTCTTTACTTTATTCTTCTAAGTCTTGAACTTCGGAAGTATGCACTTGTCTTGGAAAATAGAGTTTTGTCTTTGGAAGTTGATCTTTCATTTTGTCTTCAGAAGAACTCTACAACCTTCAGAAGTTCCATGCTAAGCTTCGGAAGCCTTTTGCATGCAGCACAAAAATAACTTTAAGTGACAAAATTTTGGTTGCATTAGCCTTCTTCTTGATCTAACAAGTTCTATTTAAACTCTTTAGAAGAAACTAAGAAACAAAAAGAAGTTTTGGAAGTAGAAGTAAATTCATTAAAACAAAAACTGCATAGTTGAACAAGTTCTTCTCATATTGTCCAACACTTAGTGAGAGAACGCAACAATGGGGAGGGATTGGGTTATAAAGTGGTTCCACCACCACATGAGACCTTGTTGAATGTGAAAAGCAAACCAATAAATAACAACCCAATCAAGTATCATGTGATGGCTACTCCTCATGTATATGATCCAGATTCCACATGTCAAACTATTGAATCTGGCACTAAACAAAAGGAGACCACTTCAAAAATAAAGGTAAAATGCCTATTGCTAATCTAGATGAAAAATTTGAGAAGGTTAGGTAAAGTCTGGTTCAACACGTCTATTTCTCAACCCAAAAGACCAAACAAGTTAACCAAACATGTGCATCATGTCTAAGTACATATAAACAAAAGGGTAAAGATGTTGAAAAGGTTCAAGCATCAAAATTGATAAACAAGTTAAAACCTCTAAACAACAAGTGTTAAAACCCAAATAGAATAAAGTCACACGTGTGTCACACACTTCTCCACAGAAACAGTTACACCAACATGTCGAAAGTAGATCGTCCTACAACTGTGGAAAGTATGGACACATCACGTCTTATTGTCCTTATTATCAGACTTCAAGGAAAAGAGTCGATCTTTTTGATACTAAACAGAATTCATCCAAAAGAAGCTCCATGACTCCACCAAAAAGAGTCAGTGAACCTAAAGTTCAACCCATTAGCCAGTTGTCAGTTTATCACAAACAGACCTTACATAAAACTGGTTTATAGAAAGAGAAGTCTATCCTTGTATCTAATAATGAGAACAAGAAGACAACAGATCTTCCCTCACCCTAAAAGGCCAATGGGTGGAATTTATGAGGTGTGATTCTTCTAGGTCACCCAGGCTAGTTAAGTCTTGGGTCCCTAATCTCAACTAATGATTTCCATTGAATGTGCATTGTGTTCGCTATAGTGCTGACACAAGTTATTGGATTGTAGATAGCGTAGCATCCAGGCACATGACTGGGAACATGACACTCCTGTCAAACGTCAAACAAATTATAGGAGGTCATATTTCATTTGCTGGAAACAAACGAGGTTACATCATAGCTCAAGGGGAAGTAGGGAACCAGAAAGTGAAGTTTGATAAGGTAAACTACGTTTAACAAATTCATAACAACTTACTTTCTGTATCCCAAATAGGTGACAAAGGCTTTAAAATAGTATTCGAAAACAAGAAATGTTATGTTCTGAAAAAGGACTATGTGATTCGGAGTATCAAATCTTAATGTCAGCATCCAGATATAATGATCTTTACGTCTTGGATCTATCAAAGGCCTCCACAACAGATCATCAAGTTTAGTGCTTCTTCTTAAAGGGTACTGAGAAGGATTCTATCTCCTGGCATAGGAGAATGGGACACATCAATCCACGAAAGATGAATCACTTGATCCAGAATGATCTAGTGCGAGGAGTAAACGTCAAAAACTTCCAACTCCCAGAACTGCCTGCAAGAAAGGCAAACTGAAAAAGAAGTCTCATAAGGAAAAGAAAGTTCATTCCACAGAACTGCCTCTTGAGCTTCTTCTTATGGATCTGTTTGGTCCAGTCAGTAGAAGAAGCATCACAGGCGACTTGTACTGCTATGTAGTTACGGATAACTACTCAAGAGATACACTACCCCCGTTGCTGGAAAAGGCGACTTGTACTGCTATGTAGTTACGGATAACTACTCAAGCATCATAGGTGACTTGTACTGTTTCTAGGATACAACATACCGAATAAGAGAGTTTACAACAACTCAACGGGTCAAGTAGATGTGTGGTGTAACGTGGACGTTCAGAGATACACTACCCCCTTGCTGGAAAAGGACCTGCATTCTTTTTCAACTATGATGGATTGTTCAAGTCCTTCAACATTCGTCTCTCCACTTCTGACGATGAGTTAGCAACCAAAATGATGTATGATGTCTTAAACACACCATCACCAGACTCAACATCATCTGTTTCACAAGGTTAATTGCCTAACCATTCAGGGGCACTCGAGGTAAGTGACTCCTCCTCTGATGATGAAGCCGTGGAGAATGATCAAAACGATCAGGAGGAATAGTTTCCTACTATTGCAAGTCCACAAGCATCTGACGTTGATGCCTCTGAGTCTTCGGAACCTCACACTCTTACTGCCTTAGATCCGAAACCAAACGTTTATAATCTTGATTCTGAGGTAGTTGTTCCCATAACTCCTAGATCACGCCTCCATGTCTATCATCCTCTAGACAATGTCATTAGGGATGTCAGATTAGGAGTTCAGACAAGAAATCAGCTATATTCAGCTGATTATGCCTCGGTAATGGAAAAGGGATACCTTCACAATGGTGCATAACGTTGTTTTGTGTCTCAGTTTGAGCCAAAATACGTCAGTGAAGCCCTAAATGATGAGGCATGGGTGAGTGCCATGCAAGAAGAACTTCTTCAGTTCAAGAAGTTAGGTGTATGGACACTGGTGGATAGACCTAAAGGTGTTAAGGTCATTGGCACCAAATGGGTCTTGACATGCAAGAAGGATGACTGATGGGTCGTAATCAGGAACAAGGCTCGACTTGTAGTTCAAGGATTTCGGCAAGTCGAGGGAATTGATTACAATGAAGTATTTGAACCTATGGCGAGAATGGAAGCCATCCATATCTTCCTAGTCTATGCCTCTTACATGAAGATTAAAGTCTATCAACTGGATGTAAAGAGTGCATTTCTTCATGGTGAAATCTGGGAAACAGTGTTTGTCAGTCAACTTGAAGGATTTGAGGATCCATATCATTAGGACAGAGTTTACAAACTGGATAAGGCTCTCTACGGGCTTCACCAAGCCCCGAGAGCATGGTATGAAAAACTCTCAACTCACCTTTATGAAACACAGATTTCGCAGAGGTGTAATTGACTGTACACTGTTCATCAAAGAAAAGGATGGTGATCTACTGCTTGTTCAGATTTATGTTGAGGACATAATCTTTGGTTCCAAGAACAAAGACTTATGTAAAGAATTTGAAGCAGTATTGAAGGCAGAATTTGAAATGAGTGCCATGGGAGAGATGAAGTTTTTTCTCGGGTTACAGGTGGATCAAACACCAAGGGGGATATTTCTACATTAGAACAAGTATGTAGGGGATATTATCAGTCAGTTGACATGGAGAATGCTTCTACAGCTGGGACTCCACTTGCTACAAACCATGATGTAGCACCCGATAAGAATGGTGATCTAGTTTATGCCACCATGTACCGAGGAATGATTGGATCCCTCATGTACCTCATTGCCTCAAGACCTGATATCATGTACGTGACATGTCTTTGTTCAAGATATCAGGCGAAACCAAAAGTTAACCATCTTAGAGGGGTCAAGAGGATATTTCATTATCTAAAGGGTACACCACACTTGGGTTGTGGTATCCTCATGACGATGATTTTGAGCTTACCGCGTGCAGTGACTCGGATTATGGCGGCTGTAAAATGAACTACAAATCCACCTCAGCAGGTTGTCAATTCTTTGGGAGAAGATTAGTCACGTGGCAGTGTAAGAAGCAGACATCAGTTGTGTTGTCAACTTGTGAAGCTGAATATGTTGTTACGGCAAGCTGCTGTTCTCAATCATCTGGATTCAACAGTACATGCGGGACTGCGGTTTGAAATTCTCTAACACTCCTATATTTGTTGATAATTCTGCTGTAATAGCCGTAACTAAAAATCTAGTCCAACATCCTAAGACCAAACACATCGGCATTAAATATCACTTTATACGTGATTGTTTTGAAAAAATCTAATCAATGTTGTTAAAATAAATACGGATTCCAACGCGCTGACCTCTACACAAAAGCCTTTGATAAACCACGTTTTCTATATTATTAGAGGTCAACGGCATTAAAAGAAAAATAATGTCATCCAGAAGATGAACATGTTTAGTCCGATGCGTTGAGTCCATTTTTCCAATAATTTATTTTATTTAATTTGATTAATTTTAGTGTTTTATTTGTTCGCCTATTAAAATCCTAAAAAGCAAAACCAGTTTTGGTTTTAGAATTTTAGGGGGGAATAGGTTAAGTTACTAAAAAATATACAAAAATAAAAATAAAATAAAAAACGAGGGAGGAGGACGGTGATAGTGAAAAGAGATAAGATCGTATCTGTGATACTAATTCAAAGTATTTGGAAAATGATAGTACATGGGAACAAAGAATTTGGGACTCTAAATAAGTTAATTGTTAAAAATACAAAATTCTAAGTATAAGTCTGAGAAGTCTAAGCAATATAAAAGGAAAAATGATAGTAAAGCTAGCTGCTTCTAAGATAACACATAGAAAGTAGATCTAGAGGTTGCTAGACCACTACATGATGTGTCGGTATATTCAACACAATAGATGAGTAGACCGTATTGGTTATTCCAAGTTCAACTAAGTTGTTCAACTAGCTGTGGGTTATCATCTTATCCCTGGTTAACACAATTAACGAAGTTCCAATAAGGGGTGACGAGCAAAATAAACGCCACAAATGTGTGTGGATAACCAAAAAATGAGCAACGCACATAAAAATAGCAAAATGCAATCAAACTAATAACGTAGGTTGTTGGTGCGATCTGTGCTAAAAGAAAATAATTGCTCAAACAAGAAGATAGGTTGTGTGCCTCTCTGCTATGCGATGACACTGACCTGAGGAAAAGCACAACCTAAATATTCTAGAATTCATTGTTGTTTATGCCTCTCTGCTGTGTGGTGGCACTGACCTGAGGCTTTGCATCTCTTTGAAGCTCTTTGAATAGTTTCTTGTTGTCAAAATACCCATAGACCGCTCAAAAATCTCCTGAGGAACGTTGATTACCATATAAGTGTGAGATACACAAATGCTAGTTGAAAGAATTAAAACATAAATCATCACCAATGGGTGTCAAAAACCTGTGTATGGATTTAAGTGGACAAGTACACTGACAATCATCGTGAGCTGCAATTCCTGAAAATTCAAATCATTGTGTGCATCTGGTTTCTCTAGTATGATTTCCTAAACTTGCTAATGATTCTCGAGGAAAACAAGAATCTAGCATCAAAAAGATTTAGTAACATGTCCCAAATGACTTGAGAAACCTGTATGATTCCAAACTGAATTGTTCCAGCTATGATCAAAGTAACTTGACACTACAGTACTCCGGAAGAAAAAAATAAAAAAACCTGATAGATACCTAACTTATGATTTCAAGCTCTCACAAAATTCAAGAAATGTTTTAAGTTTGTTTTAAATTTTTAGTTATTTAATTTAGTTGTATTCAATAAAAATTAGTAAGTAAATGTCAGACTATAAATCGGAACTTGATCTGGGATGTAATCACTTAAAAGGGTCACGTCTGAGGTGACCAAACTTGTTTTCAAATGTTAAATGGGTCACGTTTGAGGTGACAATATGTTTTACTATTAAAAGGATCATGTTGAGGTGATCAAATGCTTCCAAAGTTAAAAACGATCATGTCTGAGATGATCGAATGCTCGTAATGTTTTACCAAGGGTAAAGTGTCAAATGGTCATAAAGTTAAAATCATAAGTATGCCTGAGTCGCATGACTGGATCAACCGTACGATTGAACCATACGTATGAGTCCAATCGCACGACTAAACCACACGTATGGCCCAGACGTGCGATTGGACCATCAACATGGGTCAATCCAAGCAATTGGATCATCAGAATTAACCAATCGCATGAATGAGGGTGACCGAATGACTCAGTCGCACGACTGACTTCTAATCGCACGACTGAAGGTGACCGACTATGATAATCGCACGACTGATCTTTAGTCGCACACTTCAAGTATGCGACTGGGATCAGTTCACGACCGTAGGAAATCCTAGTATAAAAGGAGGGGGAGTCGGTCGCAGTCATTCATCACTCCCAAATCGCCCCCAAATCGCACGACACTACCATCACTCTGCCCGATTTTCATTTGATCAATCTAGACCTCGATTATTCTGTACTGACGATTTCTAGTGCTTATACAGGTATAGTGCGGTGCAATCCACTCAAATGTCCATCGATTCATTTGATCAATCTAAACCATGATGTCTAACACTAAATTTTGCTCAAAATTTGAAATTGAATGGAAGAGACAGTCTGTCATGCGAATGGACACCCTGATGAACTTAAGTCACACGACTGCGATGGGCGAATGGATCAATCGCATGACTGCAGCATGTGTATGAGTTCAGTTGCACGACTGGGGTAAACACATGGGATTGCATACGATTGATCCCAGTCGCATGCACAGTTGTACGAAAGAGCTCAATCGCATAACTAAATCTCAGTCGCACAGTTCATTCGCACGACAGAACAAAATATTTCAAGTTAAATGAACCAATTTGTTAGACATTGACACACGGTAACATTTATTTGTAATGTGTGACAAATGACGAGTCATTGGTCCTTGAGTACTAAGCACAACATTTGTGCTCATCTAGATCTCACCTCCAAGAATGCTGCAGATTTCTCTGGCATTATTACTTTTCTACAGAGATCGAGGATCTTCCATGCCATTTCGACACCGTGCACACCATGCGATCCCTTCAACAGACCTTTTGGGAAGGCGCGGTTGTCGATAGGACCCCAGAGCCCCACTGTACTAGGAGCTCTATCTTCGGTCATGCCATAGAGATTATAGAGGAGGATCTCAGGACAGTATTAGAGTTTGGAGATGATGATGATTGCCTGACCCGCTTGCACCCACTGATAGTGCGCGAGTGCTTTCTACGAGCCAAGTACTCGGGGGACATCACCGCAGGTGTGCTCAACAAGAGCAACCTGTGCCCCCGATTCAAGTACTTGGCACATGTGCTGCTTAAGTGGATTGCCTCCAGGAAAGGAGGCTTCGATGAGCTATCGGACCATATTCAGAACACCTACATGGCGTTCGTGCTGAACCACCCGTTCAGTTTCTCCCGGATGATTTCACCTACTTAGTGAAGAACATCGAGGCGAAGGGGAAGGAGGGATCTGTATGTATCCTCGCTGCATACAAATGATCATTGATCAAAAGCTCCCTTAGCTACCTAAGGAGAAGGAGGATGCTGTGGTGCTCGAGGTGATGGATGATACCACCTTGGGCCGGATGAAGGTCTATAGGGGGAAGCAGGTGAACCCCCCTGTTAGACGATTGTTTGGGCATCTTGCACATGAAGACTATGTGGCGCCGTCACGGAGGGAGTGGCACCATGATGACAACGACTCTGATACAGAGCAGATTGTACTCCCCACCAATGACTCAACGGATCATGACAGTGGCGATGGTGGAGACACAGGCCCCGCTCCATCTAGGGCCACCACTACAGATGTTACACCTCCACCACCTACTCATGTAGAAGCTAACATAGCAGGTTTCCATCAGGATTTCAGGCCTGATGAGGAGGAGGAGAGTGATGATGATAGAGGGGGTTGTAGGACGCCAAGCTGCGTCTAGGGAGACTACTAAAGATCCCAAGGGGAGCATCCTCCTCGAGGGGTTCGAGGAAGAAGAGGATGGCTTAGCCCCATGGGATGAAGTCGAAAAATGGAGGTTCACGCTAATTCCTACCTCCACCACCACTGCCACCATATCGACCACCACCACTCACTCACCCACTACCAAAACTACCACCACCATTACTACCACCTCACCCACCATCACTACCACAGCCACTCCACCACCTATCTACACTACTTCCATCACCACTACAGAGCATACCCATCACCACCGATACATATACCACAACCCATATTCACCACAGCCACCACCACAGCCACCACCACTACCACAATCTACCAGCCCAGACCATCATCCCACCAGCCATTTACTACCAGATCCTCCTAACTTCTGTTAGGGTAGAGGATCAGCTGGCAACACCGAACATGATGGTGTTGACGAGGAAAGAGCTGCACAAATCAGATAGCTTGTGGAGCAGAACGCTGCCCAAGCACAGCTGTTCGCTCAGCAGGCCCAACTAATAGAGCATCAGGCTAAGTACATGGTGGTTCAGCATCAAGAGATTGCCCAACTCCAGGAGCATAAAGTTCTATCCACTAAGAAGATTGAGGAGTTGGAGGATGCCAAAAAGACCATCATGCTCAAACTCAAAGGCACAAAGGATGAACCTCTGAAGATACGAGAGGGTGATGATAATGATGATGATGAAGAGGATGATGAAGAGGATGAGACCAAAGGAGGAGATGATAAGGATGCAAGAGATAATGAAGAAGGCGGGGATGCATCTACACCGGGTGCCACACAAGCAAGAGAGAGGCGTACCAAGAAAAATCTAGATCAGTGTGCCTCAACATCAGCCCCGACTGTAGCAGAGCATATGATTCAGGACAAACGTAATGATTAGATGTTTATGTAATTTTAAATCATATGTAATTGAATCATGTATTAAAACTTATGTAATGAATGTTTATGTATATATTTGATTATTTAACTGTCTTCATTATCTACTAACGAATGATGTGTTACATGTTTTAAATCAAGCAGATCCACAATATCGGCGAGATGAGTACGATGTTGCTCCCGTTCAGCAGATCAAGTCTCAACTCACAATGATACTTGATCTACAAGGGATCATCAGGAGGTCTGTGAGTTACACTCCAGAAGAAGGAGAAATAACTCACGACCTTATGAAGGATGCTCCTACTGTTGACATGGATAGTGACGATGAGCTTAACAATGTGGATGAGATTGAGATTGAAGACGTCACAACATAACATTATCCAGAGTATGATGGCAACGAGGGAAATGTAGTCCCCAATCTGGTTGACACTCTTATCAGTGATACATTTGAAACAGTGGATAAGATGGAGCAGGAGTCGGAGAAGAAGAAAGATCAAGCCCAATCCACAGACGCTGATGTCAACATCAAAAAGGCTGAATGGGTGGCATGTTTTGCAGAGATCAGAGCCCAACGCAGTGCTCCAAAGCCTAGTACCTACACCAAGCTTTACAAAGTGAAGAAGCATCTGAAGGTGTGAGGAAAGATCATAGTGTAGGCATATCTTGATGATCTAAATGTTCATGCTATCAAGAGAGAGAATGGAATCGAGTACTTCAGATTCACATATGATTTGAAGACTTTACCCAGTTTGAGCTAAACCAATTGGCCAAATTGAAGATGTTATATGCTGACCGTCGAACGATGCCAGGTTGGTTTGAAGCAGCTTTGAAGAGAGAGTACCACACCAGATGGTCAACTTCAAACCTCAACAACCAACGAGGTATATCAGAAGATCTAAAGTTGATGCCATTACTTGAAAGCCAAAGATTATGTTGAATTAGAGTCCTCCGCGCATAATGTCAAGAATTCCTCTAAGGGAAATGCCTCAGGACTTCACTCCACACTTTAAATGTTGGTACTCTGATTGGAGAACAGGTGAGGCAGCTATAGTTTTGAAAAGAGATGGAAATATAGAAACAATCAAGGTGTTTGACCCAATGTGGCTCACTAACTTGTCGACTAATGATGTTTTCACTTATACAAGTGGCCACTGTTCTATGACGCACAAGACATTGTACAAGCCTTCCAGTTTCAAAATATTATAAGGCTCTATTTCACATTTGAGATACATGTTAGAGCTACAAGAGAGGAGAAGTACAAGAAGTTTGAAGAACTGATGAAGAATGTTAGAAAGAGTAAACATGTGTACCTAGTTTAGGAGCTCAAATATAAAATGTCTTTCATGTCTTACATATATGTAATAGAATGGCTACTAAATGAAATAGAATGTTTGGTTATGCTTATTATATTGAATATTTCATTGCTTATTATATAATAATGCATGGTTGAACTAACTACATAGGCTTGTGGTTGTTTACGTAGTTCTTAGTCAAAATGGTTGAGAAATATATTAAACTTAGTCATGTGAAGTTTGTATGCGAATGGCCCATGCTAATGGACCATACACATGAACAAATTCATGCTAATGAACTAGTCACACGACTGAACTAGGAGACTGGATCAATCACACGATTGTGACATGAGATTGACTCAGTCGCACCACTGAAGCCTCAGTTGTGCGGATGGAACAATCGTATGACTCAGTCGCACGCCTGAACCATACTAATGGTTCAGTCGCACAAATGAGAAAACCTAACCTATAAATACCACTTAATTTGTGTAAAAACATAACAATTCTAATCCCTACATACTAAATAGTACCCTAGCCGTCCAGACACTTTAGAGAACCTATTCCAAGTTCATAGATCGCACAAAATCGTATTGCAATCGTTCTTAACATTTAGATTCATTCTAAGATTGATTATACATGCGTTCTCACTGATTGGATCGCCAATCAAATATGATTCCGCACTATTTGAGTTGGTATACACGTAAATCAGGTTAGTACTCCATCCGTACATGGTCCTAACACATTGGGGTCTTGATTTTGTAACTTTCTACTTATGTACTTTTATCCTTTTGGTAATATATTAGAATGTGAGCTATAGCATGTCGTTACTAGTAAAAAGACAATGTGTTTTTTGACTTTATATTGATCTTTTGTCTAGATTAGTGTTCTAGCTGACCTTCAAGCAAGGTCGTTGTAGGATGTAGTATAAAGCATCTCAGTCCAGGTCCATGTATTTTTCTTCTATGATTAGTAACACTTATAAAAGAACTTAAGAACAATATACATATTCTTGAAAACCATATTCATATGTAGTGCTCTAAATTTTGTCTCTTTTGTTTTTCTTGTGTTCTTAGTATCATAAATATAGTCCTCATTCCCTTTTTGATCTATTAAGTGTTCAACACTCTTCTTATTATGAGACTGATTAAATTGACCTCTGTTAACTGGTATTGAAATTGGTATCAGAGCATTCCAGGCTTTTGATATAAGATCTCACTATGTTAAATCCTTCATTTTCACAAACCACTTAACATCTCAGATGGCAACTCTTACAAAGGGTGGTATGAAAACCGGTACCATGATTAAGTCCCTGTTGATCACTTCTGAAGATTTTGATAATGGTGACAAAGAATGGAATCTTCATCAAGTCTCAAGACTCTAGGATTTGGAAGTTTGTTGTCTCTAAACCTCACATACCAAGTACCTCTTTAGCTACTGCCAGAGGTGGTATGATACCAAAGGAAGTGGCTGACTATTCTCAAGAAGGCATGAAAAAGATAGATATAGATCAGAAAGCAATGACTGCTCTTCCAAACTCCATATATCGAGGCTTCAAGAAATGCAAGACTGCTAAGCAACTATAGGATGTAATAAAGCTCATGTATGAGGGGCCACTAAAGCAAAAGAGAGCAAGAAGGAAATCTTAAAGCAATAGTTTGACAACTTCACCTACAGACAGGTAGAACCATGACTCAATAATTTTTCATGTATGTTGAGATTGTGGATACTCAAATAGATGTTGGAGTAAATCTTGTAAACAGGGATATTGTGAGGAAGTTCATGTCATCTCTTTCTAGACAATGGACATATTATTTATTGTTATCAAGGAAATAAGAACCTTAAGACACTTACTCTTATAGAGTTGTATGGTTTTTTAGTAGCTACGAGATGGAGATAAACATGCAAAATCCATCTGGTAACTCCAACAATCAGCAAAGTTCAACCTTTATATGGTTGAAAGGGATTGTAGAGAACCATCATGATCTCATCTGCTACACTAATAATTCACAAAAGGGTCATTTCATCACCTTCCTAAAGACACCAAAGGAGAGTTACACTCAAGGAAGCCCATTCCAAGAGAGAAGATTTTCACAAGCCTTTATGTTTACCGTTGAAAGCACAGGAAAATTCTCTTCACTTTAAAGACCTAGACTGTATTCATCCAGATGATCTAAAATACATGGAAATAGTCCAGCTAATGACTCTTCTCGCTCATAGATCCAAGAAGTTTACAAAGAAGACAAGGAGAAAGTTTTCTAGCAATGTAGCTAATAGAAAGTTAGGTCGGACAAAGAAAAGTGAAGAGTTGCAGATTCAACCAAATGGGACACTTTGCTAGAGAGTGCAAGAAACCAAGAACAAATGATGGCCAAGCACAAACTAGACCAATTTACAATAATGTTGCTACCCAGAATGAGAAGCCAAAGCAGCAAGCTACAGTTGCTGTTGAAGAAGGAAGCTTTGATTGGAGCTTTCAGGTTGATGATGCATATCCAAATCAATCACTAATGGCAGATCATGAAGAAGCCAAGATATTGGAATATCTTTGTACACCTGAATGTATTGCTAAAGATAATATTTACATGTACTATAACTTAAATATGAGATCTCATCTTGAGTCTTTAACAATCTCAAAATCTGAATTTCAAAAGAGCTGGAAATGATTACAAAATGAAAATAGAAGATTTAGAGAATTCTATTTTCACTCTTAAGTATAAACATACCAACTAAAAGACTCAAATCAAAGATCTCATCACTAAGTTAACTAAATGCTGGTTTGAGCTTATAATCAGCAAAGCCAGGGCAGAGAAAGTGTTATTGAAGAAGAAACCTTCAAGAACATGATATCCTCATCCTTGCATGCAAATGTTTGTTACGATCTACTGTGATTGCTTATCCACACACTCTATCATTTGTAAGATCTCAAAGGTGTGAAACTTGTGAACAAAAGCTTCCCCTCTAGACCCCATGGGTGAAGATGATAAAATGGAGATAGTAGAGGATGACTCTATGAAGAGTGAAAAAGATCATGGTAAGAAGGGTCATTATTCTTCTGAGGAGAGAAAAGAAGTTGGGATGACTAATTCCAAGAGGAAAATTTTGATCAAAAAATCCAAGAGGAAGTGAAAGAAGGGTCAAGAGATCAAGCCATTTCAACTCTAAAGAGAAACAATGTTTATTTTTACAGGGTTTAATGTGATAAATGCTAAAGACTCAACTATGAGTTTGTAACACCCCTGAATTTCAAAAAAACAAGACGTCAATGATAATGGGCTTGATTAGTGGGTATTTAATAAAGAAGGAAATGGGTTATGGGCTAAATTAAGCTTATTGGCTAAATTAGGCTTATAGGCAAGAGCCTAAGTGATTAAGGGCCCATAATCAGCCCTTTCACCCATCTAATCAGCCACCATATTCCTTATTTGAACCCGAGCCACCCAAATTCATAGAGAGAGAAAGTTAAGAAAACTCAAGATTTGGAGCTTCAAAGGTTAAAAGATTTAAGATATGGGTGTTGGACATCAAACCATAACAAAGGAGCAACAAATTCAGGTAAGAATCAGCCTCTAAATCCTCTGTAGACCAAACCCGGATTCTAGGGTTTTGAATTTTGAAAAGTTGCAAAGAGTCGCATAAAGGTCACATTTTTACGTTTGAAAACATGTAAAAAGCTTAGATATAACCTCATGGATAATAAACAAAGAGATTGGACGTAAATAGTTGTGATTTTAGGTTAAAAACCAGTTGGCTCATTGTTTTTTTGTGATGTGCGAAACTATTTGTGCATCCAACGAAATTGCATATTCAAGTTGCGAAACTATGAGTATTCTATGAAACCATAGTTTCGTAGGTAATTTCGCAGCCATGAAATTTCAACGAAAGTTGGTGAAACTGCCATGCGAAACTGGCAGCGAAATTCATAGCAGAACTGTCAACGAAACTGTCAACGAAACTGCTAGAGAAGATGCTTATCTGGCAGTGAAAGTAGCAGCGAAATTAGGTAGATTTTACCCATTTAGTGTTAACTTATTTCTAGGCTGTGTGGTGTGATAATAGCCTAGAAAGCTTAGTTTAGAAATTTCTCATGGTATCCAGGTGAGTTCTAGATCCACTTATTTATAAGTTTGTCCATGTTTTGGGGTTAATATTCATACTAAATATACGTTTTTAAATGTCCGAGATTTTATGAGGTTTTAACAGGAAGATCAATTTTTCTATAAGGAATATGTTATATAAATACTTAAAACAGGAAGATCAATTTTTCTATAAGCCAGGGGCAACACCCCTTGGACCCTACTAGGGGCTACTGCCCCTAGGACCCCGCTGTCAGAAACTGTCGCCCCCAAACCCCCACTGTCGCGCGAAGCGTCGTTTATATTTTATGATGACTAGTACTTGGCATGATGTATACTTTATAAGTTAAGTATTATATATTAAAGTGGAAGATGATATTATTGATAAGTGAAACTAAATGAGTTACCCCTGGGCCCGTTTGATGATGAAAAGTCTTACAAGCACTATGATAGACTTCACTTACTGAGTATGATGTATGATTATTGACCTGCATTCATGATTGGGCTATGTGCCTTGTAGTGTGGATCAACTGTCGGGGGTTAGCTACCATGATGATGTGTACCGACAGGGATTGACATTCGTTGTCCATCAACATAGGGCTCTTGCTTTATGAAATCTCGAATGATGATGTGAAAGATAATGAATGAATGAAAGATAATGAACATGCTTATTATGATGCAAGAAATGTTATGTATTATGATATATGTGTGGTCAATATATGAAGGATAAAGATTATATTTTCTTATTTATTTAAACTAGAACTCACTTAGCAAAGCTGACTTTTATGCATAATAGTTGGCAGGTAGATGCTGATGCAGAGGATGGCCCCTGGTGGGGAGCTACTTGGAGGACAATGGATGGCATTCCTGTTTATGAAATCTTTTACTGTAATTTAAGACAATGCGCTATGTTTTTATTCTATTTAAGACAAATGTATGAGTGTATTGGGACTGTGTATTGGACAGAGTACTAACTGATTTACGTGTATACCAACTCAAATAGTGCGGAATTCTATTTGATTGGTGATCCAATCAGTGAGAATGCACGTAGAATTGATCTTAGGTTGAATCTAAATGTTAAGAACGTTGCAAACCGATTTAGTGCGATCTATGAACTTGGAACAGGTTCTATGAAGTCTCTAGATGGCTAGGCTACGATTTACTACGTAGGGATTTGAATTGTTACGTTTTTCCACGAATTAAGTGGTATTTATAGGTTAGGTGTCTCATTCGTGTGACCGAACCATTAGCATGGTTCAGTCGTGCGACTGAGTCATGCGGTTGATCCATCCACACGACTGAGTGTTCAGTCGTGCGATTGAGTCAATCTCATGTCACACCGTGCGACTGATCCTGTCTCCTGCTTCAGTCGTGTGACTGGTTCATTAGCATGAAGTTGTTCGTGTGTATGGTCCATTAGCATTGGCCATTCGCATAAGAACTTCACATAACTAAGTTTGAACATATTTCTCAACCATTCTTGACTATGAACTATGTAAACAACCACATACCTATATAGTTAGTTCAATTATCACACATTAAGCAAAGGAATATTCAACATTATAAGCATAACCACAATATATTTCATTCAATACCCATTGTATTACATATATGAAAGACATTTTACATTTAAGCTCCTAAACTAGGTACACATGTATCTACAAACTCCCTCTTGGACCTAGTTTACTCTATTGTCTAACATTCTTCATCAGTTCTTCAAACTTCTTGTCCTTCTCCTCTCTTGTAGCTCTACCATGTATCTCAAATGCGAAATAGAGCCTGATGACATTTCGAAACTGGAGGGCTTGTACAGTGTCTTGCGCGTCATAGAACAGTGGCCACTTGTATAAGGTGTAAACAACCGACAAATTAGTGAGCCACACTGGGTCAAACACCCTGATTGTTTCCATATTTCCATCTCTGTTCAACACTATGACCTCCTCACCTGTTCTCCAATTGTAGTACCACCATTTAAAGTGTGGAGTGAAGTCCTGAGGCATTTCCCTTAGAGGGATTCTAGACATTGTGCGCAGAGGACTCCACTTCAACACAATATTTGGCTTTCCAGTAATGGCATCAACTTCAGATCTTCTGATATACCTTGTTGGTTGTTGAGGTTTGAAGTTGACCCACCTAGTGTGGTGCTCTCTCCTCAAAGCTGCTTCAAACCAGCCTGACATCTTTCGAGGGTCAGCATATAACAGCTTCAATTTGGCCAGCTTGTTAAGCTCAAAACCAGGTAGAGTCTTAAGTTCATGTGGAAATCTGAAGTACTCGATCCCCTTCTCTCTCTTGATAGCATACACATTTAGATCATCAAAATATTCCCACGCTATTATCTTTCCTGACACCTTCAGATGCTTTTTCACTTTGTAGAGCTTGGTGTAGGTACTAGGCTTTGGAGCACTATGTTGGGCTCTGATCTCTGCAAAACATGTCGCGCATTCAGCCTTTTTGATGTTGATTTTGGCGTCCGAGGCTTGGGATTGATCTTTATTCTTCTCTGACTCCTACTCCCTCTTATCCAGTGTTTCAAATGTATCACTGACAACAGTGTCACCCAGATTGGGGACCACATTTCCCTCGTTGTCAGCATACTCTGGATAATGTTGTGCCGTGACATCATCAATCTCTATCTCATGTACGTCACTAAGCTCATCGTCACTATTCACGTTAACTGTAGGAGCATCCTTCATGATCTCATCTAGATTTAGTCAGAACATTTCAACCAGTTGTTCATCAGTAAGGTCATGAATTATTTCTCCTTCAGGAGTGTAACTCACAGACCTCTTGACTATCCCTTACAGATCAAGTATCAATGTGAGTTGAGTCTTGATCTGCTGAAGGGGAGCAACATTGTATTCGTCTCGTGGATAGTTTAGATCTGCTTGATTTAAAACATGTAACACATCATTCATTAGTAGATAATTAAGACAGTTAAATAATCAAATATATACACAACTGATGTGCTCCAAATTATATATAAATCCTACCAAAAGCACATCAATTATTCCTTAATAACTCCCTTAAAATGATGAAAATGTACTTAAAATTGTTTAATTGTGTTTTTAGGTGTTCAAAAGGGCATGTTGGACAAAAGAAGCATATTTAGCAAGAAAATGAAGTAATCCGAGCTTGGAGTCCAAGCATGGGGTCATGACTCATTAAGCACGCCCCCATGCTTTGGCAGAAACACACCCCTGTGCTAAATTAACACACCCCCATGTTTGGACATCTGGCAGGACAAAAAGTACTGTTCCATAAAAGTGACACGGGGCCATGCCCCACCTCCAACACGGGGCCGTGCCCTATTTCGCACGAGGCCGTGCCCGACACAACCTGCATGTACGAGTCGACTACTTTCGTAAGCATTGTACTAGCACGGGGTTGTGCCTTTTAGGCACGGGGCCGTGCTTAAACACTCCGTAAAGCCTATAAATAGAAGCCTAAGTTCACCATTTTTGGTAAGCTTTAGTGGGAGAGTTTCTGGGCAGAACTCTCTCGAGAATCAAGACTTCAAGGTCATTTGGACACTCGAGAGGTGCATACAATACTTGGAAGAAGCTCGGGATCGTCTAAACATCATCCATTGTGGACTAACCGATGATTGCATATCTATCTTCTTTGTTGTCTGTTGTTATGCTTAAGCTCATTATGAGCTAAACTCTTTTTGTCATCCTAATATGATGAAACTCATGTAATTTGTGATGAACTAATGGTGTGATAAAATTGTGTTAATGTTATGGTGGTCTTGGGAAAACGATTGATGGGTAGCATCTATATTTGAACGGGAATTTATAAATTTATGGTTTGTGATTGTGATTGTCATACAAGGTTGAAAAACCATATGATTGAACTTTCATTCGCGAAACCAGTCTTCATAATAAATCCATGGCTAATGAACTAGAAATGGTTATTATAAATCATATCACCTTAACTTTCTGATCATTTGCGGGTTCCCTTTTATTAGTTCGAGAAATCTTCAGTAGTTGTTATGATTTTTCTAATTAATGGTATGTTAGGAAGGAACTTGATCAACTCTCTTTTTAACATAAGTTATGTTTTCAGAAATCATATGTCAAATAGGTCACAAAAGATTTACCTACATACTAGGCTATGATCTAAGCAGTAAAACTCAACCTCACATGATCCTAGTCACGAAGGCAGAGACGAGAAATCACGCCAGCTCATCTGTATAAACATTAACACAATTACATTAATCCATATCTTTAAATCACACCACCAATTCTTCACGGTTACATAAGTGGAGTTTAATTAGAATGATAACTTTTATTCCCTGGTTTTAAATCCAAACGCTTCAAATCTTAGTTTACTTTAGTTTTATTATTGTTTATAAAAACCTAAAAACCTTTCCAATGCAATTCATCACGGTCAAATCGTTATGTTTGTTGAGTAGGCTAGGTGTGTCCACGGATTGATACTCGGTTCTTACCAATACTATATTACCACACGAAAGGTACACTTGCCTTTTGTGTGTGTGGTTTAGTACTTGTAATAACCAATTAAAACTAAATCTGTGCGTAAAATATTTATCAAAATTTATATACTATCTACATCCCATCAAGTTTTTGGCGCCGTTGCCGGGGACACACAGCAGTTTGAAAGACAAACTAAAATTTTGACTATCTAGTATATAACTTGTTAATATATTTTTATTTAAACTTCATTTTTATTTTTAGGTAGTTTGGCTTATTTAGTTTAGCTATTTTTTCCTAATTCATTTTAAGTCGTAGTTAGGTTATGCTTCTTAAGTTAGTGTATGTCCACTCGTCTAGTTCTGAACTTGTTCCGCCTCTTCCGGAACCCAAACGACTTTTCCATCAAAGATTGCACAAAAGATCAACAAGCAGCACCAGTCATTGAAGAAAACATTTTGGAGGATACACCATCTGAAGAAGACATGGCTAACCAAGACGAGGAAATGAAGATGACACACTATGCCACACTATCAATAGATGGTTATGAGTCTAGTGTTGTCCAACCAGCAATAGCAGCCAATAATTTCGAGATTAAGTCTAGTATTATCCAACTCGTAGAAAACTCTGTTCAGTTCTATAGGTTACAAGACGAAGATCCTAATGCTCACATCTCTCGATTCCTTCGTATCTGTGCTACCTTCAAAATCAACAATTGTCAGACGACGCCATTCGACTAAGACTTTTTCCATTTTCACTTCGAGGCCGAGCCATCGATTGGCTTGATTCACTTCCGCCTGATTCCATCACCACATGGGCAGAAATGGCTGTGCAATTCCTTTTGAAATACTTTCCACCCGATCGCACTGCCAAACTAAGAAGCAACATCGCAAGTTTTTGTCAAGATGACGATGAATCATTACACGCAACATGGGAGAGATATAAAAGTCTCCTTCGGGATGCCTACATCACGGACTGGATCTTTGGCTGCAGTGTAAAACCTTTTACGATGCAATCAGCGGAGCCCACAAGCAAGCGGTAGACCAAAGTACGGGAGGAGATTTTGGAAGTGTCACACCAACAGAAGCATACCAAGCCTTAGAAAGAGCAGCTAAGAAGATCTTTGCTTATAATCCCTTAAGGACCAAACCTAGTTCTAAAGGTATTCATCAAGTAGACTCTCAAACCCTAATTGCAACCGAATTAGAAGCTCTAACAAAAAAATTCGAACAATTGCAAAACGAGCTAAAGAAAACTCCGACGCGATGTAACACATGTGGAAGTTCACACAAGACCAGCGAATGCCCACAAAGCATTATGGTAGTTGAAGATGTTGACTACGTAGGAGGCCCAAACAACTCATACAACACCAACTCAAATTGGAGAAGCAACTCGAATTACAGAGATGTTAGTAATAACCAACATTCATCTAGATTCAACTGAAGGCCACCTTATCACAATAGAAACCACCATACCAAGGATCAAGAAGCCAAGACTATGGAGCATCATCACTGGAAGACTTATTGTAGCAATTGTTGTTAACCACACAAGCCACAGATGAGTAAATCTGGAAATCTAATTGAAGAAATGTCGAGAGGTTCCAAAGAAACGAAGCTAACATCAAAAGCAACAAAGCATCATTACAAACCATAAAGCACCAATTAGGTCAAATTGCACAACAGCTATCTGAAACACCTCAAGGAGCTTTGCCAGCAACACTGTGACAAACCCTAATGCTAAGTCAAAGCCATCACCCTAAAAATTGGATAGGGATCAAGACGATGGGGCTCAAACTCGCAGCTTCCACCTTGACAGGGCGGTGCTCTCACCGATTGAACTACAATCCCAGGAAAATGAGGTGTACCCTTTCTCTTGATGGAATATCTCAATACCCGAGCTCCTGCTTTCCTTTGTTCTTCACGGCGCTCGCCAGTTCACCATGGAAAGCGAATTCGATCCTATAATGCTAGAGTGGTTTATGAATCAGTCATCAAGGATCTTAGCCAAATGGTGACCGCTACGTACTAGGAGTGGTAAAACACTCAAGATGATGCACCCTCATTACAACCCATCCTTGAAGAAGTAGAAACTGAAACTCCAAGTAATGCGGGTGATAAGAAAAAGCAACCTGTTGTTATTGAAGAACTGTCAAGAAATACATTCCCCACCACCATATGTTCCACCACCTCCATATCCAGGTCGTTTGACACAACAAAGAATGGAGGCACATTACAACAAATTCCTTGGGTTGTTCAAGCAACTCCACATCAATTGCCGTTGGTGGAGGCTTTAGCACAAATGCCAAACTACGCTAAGTTTCTAAAAGGTGTCTTGTCAAACAAAAAACACTAGAGAGTTATCACATGTGGTTTTGAATGAGGAATGCTTTGCAGTTCTTCAAAACAAACTACCACAAAAGATGACTGATCGAGGAAGTTTCACTATACCTTGCCTAATAGGAAATCTTTAATGCGTTAGCTGATTTAGGTGCAAGCATTAACCTTATGGCTTAAGCAGTTTTTGAAAAATTAAACTTAGGTGAACCTAGACCTACCTGTATGAGCATCCAGTTAGTTGTCTGTTCTGTCAAATATCCGAGGGGCATCGTTGAAAATCTCTTAGTTAAAATTGACAAATTCGTATTTGCCGTTGATTTTGTGATCCTTGACATGGATGAGGACAAAAATGTTCCTCTTATCCTAGGTCGACCTTTCATAGTGACTACTCGAGCCCTCATTGATGTTTGTACAGCCAAACTCACATTTAGAGTAGATGAGGAGGAAGTAACTTTCGATATAGGCAAATCCATGAAACACCCTCAACATCATGATGACTAATTCTATTACATTGATGCTTGTGATTCGATCATAAGCCATCATTTGAAGAAAACTCTTCAAAATAAGGCTTGCAACACTCAATTAATAGAGGTCCAAATCACCGAACCCATCTGTGAGAACCAAATCATTCCAGAACTTGAAGTTGATGAAACAACACTTCATCAAGAAGCATTTGAGATCATTGAGCAAGATCTAGAACGGAAAGCCAAACCTTCTATAGAAGACCCTCCAGATTTAGAGCTCAAAGAACTTCCATCTCATCTCGAATATGCTTTTCTTGAAAACACATCTCAATTTCCTGTCATAATCTCATCCGCCTTATCAATTGATGAGAAGAACAAGTTGCTCAATATGCTGAAGCCACACAAACGAGCAATTGCATGGAAAACATTGGACATCAAGGGAATCAATCCATCCTTTTGCACTCATAAAAGATTAATGGAGGAAAACTTCAAATCCGTCATTCAACCTCAAAGATGTTTAAACCTGAGCTTGCAAGAGGTGGTGAAGAAAGAAGTAATCAAACTGCTAGATACCGGTTTGATGTACCCTATTTCTGATTCGCCTTGGTTAGTCCCGTCCAAGTTGTTCCAAAGAAAGGTGGAATGACCGTTGTAACTAACGGGAAGAATGAGCTTATTCCCACTCGTACAGTTACCGGATGGAGAGTTTGTATAGACTATCGCAAACTCAATGACGCCACAAGAAAAGATCACTTCCCTCTTCCTTTCATCGACCAAATGCTTGAGCGATTATGTGGAAAAATTTTCTATTGTTTCCTGGATGGTTTCTCAGGTTATTTTCAAATCCCTATTGCTCCCGAAGTTCAAGATAAGACGACATTCACCTGTCCATATGGCACATTTGCTTATCGGCGAATGCCCTTTGGATTGTGTAATGATCCTGCTACATTTCAAAGGTGCATGGTAGCAAATTTTCATGACATGATTAAACACTCAATGGAAGTTTTCATGGATGATTTCTCCATTTTTGGAAACTCATTTGAGCAATGTCTTTAAATTATAGAAAAGATGCTAGTTAGATGTGAATATTCTAACCTTGTTTTAAACTAGGAAAAGTGCCACTTCATGGCTACGGAAGGAATAGTGTTAGGACACAAAATCTCTCGAGCAGGGCTTGAAGTTGATCAAGCCAAAGTCGACACTATTTCTAAACTTCCACATCCTACAACCATGAAAGATATTAGAAGTTTCTTAGGTCATGCAGGATACTACCGTCGTTTCATCAAAGATTTCTCAAAAATCGCTCGACCAATGACTCAACTTCTTGAGAAAGATACGCAATTCATATTTTCTGATGAATGCATTAGTGCATTCAAATTGCTTAAGGAAAGACCGGTAACCGCTCCAATCATGGTTTCCCCAGAATGGACGCTACCATTTGAACTCATGTGCGACGCAAGCGATTTCGCGGTAGGAGCCGTATTAGGACAAAGGAAAGACAAGAAAATTTCACCCAATTCATTATGTGAGCAAAACCCTAAACGACGCACAAGAAACCTACACCACCACCGAAAAAGAACTTCTTGTGGTAGTTTTCGCATTTGACAAATTCCGCTCGTATCTCATCCTTTCAAAAACAATTGTTTACACCGATCATGCGGCCCTTCGTTATTTGTTCAACAAAAAAGATGCAAAGCCGAGATTAATTCGTTGGATTCCTCTACTTCAAGAATTTGACATCGAAATTCATGATAAGAAAGCAGCAGAAAATCTAGCGGCTGATCATCTCTCGCGTCTTGAGGATTCAAGTCCTTCACAAACTGAGGAAGCCATAATAAATAACAATTTTCCTCACGAATTCCTTATGCACATTCAATCCTCAATTGATGAACATCCTTGGTTTTCCGATTTTGCGAATTACTTAGAAAGCGGAATTCTTCTCAAAGGAATGACTTATGAGAAAAAAGAAATTCTTTACTGATATCAAACATTACTATTGGGAGGATCCGTATCTGTTCAGAATCGGTGCTGACCAACTCATTCGAAGATACGTATACGGGTGTGAAGCAAAACAAATCCTAAGGCACTGTCATGAACGACCCACAAGAGGACACCATGGAGCAACCTTAACAGCTAAGAAAGTATTTGACTCAGGATTTTACTGGCCCACGATCTTCAAGATGCTCACAACATAGTACGCACCTGTGATGCATGTCAAAGAGCAACCAATATCTCAACATGGGATGAGATGCCTCAAAAACCAGTTCAAGTATGAGATATTTGATATATGGGGTATTGATTTCATGGGGCCATTCCCGGTGTCATTTGACAATCGTTACATATTGGTAGTAGTTGATTACGTCTCAAAATGGGCTGAAGCTCAAGCCCTGCCTACTAATGATGCCAGAAACGTTGTCAAATTCCTTAAGAAACTATTTTATCATTTTGGTGCCCCCAAAGCTCTAATTAGTGACTGAGAAACTCATTTCTGTAACAATCAGCTCGAACGAGCAATGGCACGTGATGGAGTTCATCATCGCTTTACAACTGCTTACCATCCACAAGCAAATGGGCAAGCCGAAGTCACTAACTGATGCATCAAACGAATCCTTGAGAAAACTATAGGTCAAAACCACAAGGACTGGTCTACAAAATTAGATGATGCATTATGGGCTTTTCGAACAGCCTATAGACTCCTATCGGTACAACATCGTTCAAACTAATCTATGGGAAGTCATGTCATCTACCCGTGGAACTAGAGCACAAGGCTTTTTGGGCACTTAAAGCAGCAAACCTGGACCAAGACCTTGGAGGAAGGAATCGATTCTTACAACTCATGAATTAGAGGATTGAGGGAACAAGCATATGAAAATGATAGGGTTTACAAAGAAAAGACAAGGAAATTCCATGAGACTCGGTTAAAGAACACAAAAAAATTTCATGTGGGAGAATGTGTCATACTGTACAACTCTCGTTTACATTTGTTTCCCGAAAAGCTGAAATCACGTTGGTTTGGACCTTATACAATCAAAAACGTGTTTTTAAATGTTGACATTGAAATTTATAACCACGAAGGTTTAAGTTTCAAAGTGAATGGTCATCGTTTGAAACCGTATAATGATGGACCAACCAAGATTCCCTCGGAGGAACAATCCCTCCGCCTAGACAAAAGCTAAATTGTGAGAAGGGTCGTGCCGAAGACCCGAAACTTAAACACGGCACCTGCACATAAATTTTCCTTGATTTTTTTTTACAATTTTTAGGACCTCACAAGCACAAGCATGGGGCCGTGCCTCATAAAGCACGCCCCCGTGTCTCTAAAATTTTTTCCACGATCTCCGCTGATGACTCTCGAAGATTGCAGGTTGAATTTATGACGAATTCTGACAAGCACGGGGCTGTGCCTAGCCAAGCACGCCCCCGTGTTCCATATCCATGACCTGCATATAAATACCACACTTGTTCCATTCTTTCATCACACTCACTCCTGTTTAAAAACATCTGAAAAATGAAAGAATCAAGTCACCGAAGATCCAACTGGAATCTTGCGAAGAAACCGCGTTCTGAAACACGAGAGCCAACGACTCAAGAATATTTCTTCATGCTACACGAACTAATTAAGCAACTGACTGAAATGAACCTTGCTGCATCCCAACGCTTAGCTGAACTTATCCAAAAAGTTCAACAGATGAGCGAGGAAATCATTTCCATTAACCGGCAGCTTGCGGAATTGAGCAACCGCACTTCTCACTATCCCATCCCGAACCCTCCACACGAAATGTGTTGAGGTTTCTCTTAGAAGCATTTCGTGATGTGCTAAGTGCATTGCTGCACGTTAAAGAGTCTGGTTTTGCTGATTCAGATTCTTGGCTTTTAACGTATCGTGTAACCGTAGGACCTTAGGAAATGTAATTTTCAATTTGGCTTGTGTTATTTAACTCTAGGACTATTTTTGTATCTTTTATGATGATTTGGTAGTGATAAAACTTAATCGGGAAAATTGCGTAACGCGCAAAACTGAAAAATGGAACAACAAAAAACTGAAACCGAACTTCAACCCTTGAACATGGCCCCGTGCTTAGGAGGCACGCCCCCGTGTTCGACAAAACATGACACAAGCTGACATATTTCAGCCTTTTGTCTTGTTCCCCTTCAAATTTTGCATGATAAATACCGACCTCATTGCCTTATCAGTTCGTATCCACCTTTCTTTTCACCTTATTTTGCATTTTTTTCTTTCACCTTTTTAGAGTTCTTTCAAGAGTATTTGATCAAGAGGTTAGTCTACTAATTCCTTTGATTATGATAGTCATTTACATGTAGTTAGGTGATTAGGTCTCTAAACAACCGAAATCCTAGCAATTATGTGTAAAGACTTGTTCTTAAACGTTTTATGGAATGATGAATGCTTTCAACCTACTTGTTCATGTTTATTCTTGTAAGTAGATTAATGTTAATTAGTATGTTTAGTTAGTTATCAGTTTGTTCAGTTAGTTAATTAGTTTGTTTTCTTTTATTGTTAACAAGACTATCTTCATAATTCGTGGTGAAATATTTGTTAGTCATGTTCAAGAGTTCCCAAGTGGCATTAAACGCAAATATATTTTTGGGTATCTTGAATTATTAACAAATGATTAAAATGTTAAACGCATAATCTTTGATATTTAAAGCACGAAAATGTTAAACCCATGCTTAATCAATGATTTACAAACATAACCACGCATGCTCGAGTCAAGATTCCATGACTTACCATGTTAACCGCACCCCCACATTTTATAAAACGCACCCCCATGTTCATAATTTTTCCTTGGATGATTAATTTTTAACTATATTTGAACATGAGTTGAATCATTATGATGTTATGTCTTGAAAAACACATGGTTTTCACTAACATCATGAAATTGCTCAAGAAATTTGTCTTGTCAAGATTAACTTATTTTTAAAATTTCAAGATCATGGATCATCCCTACTTGCATTTTGAAGGGAGCCGTGAGAGATGGTGTCATGAAAGACTTCAAAGACTGCTACAAAGGGTCGAAAGATCCCACTTACAAGCAGATGAAGAAACACTAGCGGCAATCGGACAACTAGAAAGATACAATACATTATTGAGTGTTCAGTGGAAGCGTTTATTCTCTCAAAATAGACCTTCTGTTTATGAACTAACTCTTGAATTTTTAGCATCTTTCAAATTTAGCATGAAAGACTTTGACCGTTGGGTTAATAATGTAGTTTCATTCAGACTTGCTGGACATTGGCACAAAACATCCATTGCCTTGTTCAGTGTCTATCTCAAGATCTACACGGAACAACAAATGGAAGAGGAAGCAATATCTGGAATGTCGGCGTACCATACCTTCCCGGATGAGGAAAGTAAAGACGCAAAAAGTGGTGCAATGAGGAAAGCATTTTGGGAGCGGATTGGAACTGGAGGGTTCAACTACAGTAAAACAAAAAGCAGTAAGATACGAGACCCGCTGCTGCGATACATTCATTGGTTACTTAGTCATTCCATAACAGCTCGTGGTTAAAGCGAGGGAGTTGTTAATTTAAGGGAGTTGTTCATTTTATATTGTATGGTTAATCAGTTGCCATGTAATATTGGGTATTTTTTTTTAATCTTTTTAGCAGGAATTCGATTGTAGGTGCTCCAACACCCATGTTTGGAGGAAGCTGGATTCTACACTTATACGAGAGCTATGGTTATAACACTTTGGAAACCGTAGGAGTGATGCCGGGACTGTTAGACTTAAGCATTTGCACAAGTATGTACATGGTGACTAGCCTACGAAATGGGCAACCGAGATTCATGGATAAGAAGGGACAAATCTGGGATCCCGCAGATCCCGAAGAAATATTATGGACCTTGAGATGCCCATATAGCCGGAAGGAGCCGGAGCTGGATCTTCAAGTTCACGTACAAGGGAATTCTCAATCATGTTAGACCTTTATGAGTCAATCCAAACCACCAGCGACCATGCAAGGCGATCATTTGAATATGCCCAACGAGCCTTCAACCGAGTTGAAAATCTACATTCCCGAGTCGATGACCTGAGCAATGATGTCACGTACATCAGAAACCGAATGTACCATGAGTGGGGGGATATCCCACCACAAAGCCCTTGTAAACCGTATCATTTTCGGGGGCCGACACAGTTGTTTTGTGCCAATCTATCGTTTAATTTATGTCATTTTTTTATTTTCTGTGTTTAGGATTTTAATGTTTTCAAGAAAATTGGTGACATTTCAGGTGATCCCGAAGATTCTAACAAAGCAAGGGCAACCAAACACAAGTGACAAATTCAACATTTTTAGGGGAGTTATTTCATTAACCCTTTCTCGATCTAAGATTATGTTTATCATATTAAGGACAATGTGAATTTTAAGTATGGGGATGGGAGTAATGCATTGACTTTGCTAAAAATGTCCAAATTTAAAAATTTTAGGAAAAGATCACTTAACAAGTAAATTTTTTGACAAGAAACCAAAAATTTCATTTAATTTTTGATAAACCAAATTATAAATATATATTTTCGGGAAATAAGAAAGTAAATTCATGACGTCCAAATAAAACTGAAAATGTTTTTTTTTGTGATATCCTTAAAAGCAATAATCTAATCTAGTAAAGCATTTAATCATGTATAATGAAACACTTTTACCCAATTCTATCCATATGTGAGTTTATTTTTTAGCCTTAAACAACTTTTGCAATTTGCAATTCTACTTTCATTGTAGAATTAATTGAGGGGGCCTTATGATACGTGTGATTAGAACTTGCTTTGGGTATGCATTTCAAAACCTTAATTAGTATTTGTTGCATAAAAATGAGTTAGGCACTAGGGGACCTTAACCATTCGAGCCCCAACCATTTTCTTTAATTTTCCTTACCCGAAAGTCAACCCTAGTTATCCCCGTTAAGCTAAACATTTTTATCTTCAGTCACCCGAACTACCAAGTCTTAACCAAAAAGCCTTCAACAAAACCCATTTTCGTGAAAGCACGTTTTTGGCTTATAAAACAAATTGGTCTTTTACCGGCAGACCTTAAAGAACTGGAATGCATTCTTTTGATTTCAATTTGCTTTGTTGCCTTCATTACGCAAAACCGGGACTTCTCCCGGAAATCCACGAACAAATTTTCAATCTCACGTTTGACGCAATAAAGAAATGGCAAAACAAGGAACAAGTTCTGCCATTTTGTGGGATTTCAAAAAGTGCTATAAGGAGACGGGCAAAAAGATATGATAGATGCCTAAATTGTGGAAATTGTCCCATAATGGAAAATGCAAAGAGAATCAAATTGAATCTCAATACGAATACACAGAACTAATCCGATTGGGTGCTATTAGTCTTGAAGCCGAGCGATCCTTGAGAAAGGAAAGTTTTGTGTATCTTTGGGTAAAAGATGAAGTACGGTTCTTGAATGCAAAATTCGGTCTTGACAATCTGACCTTAAATGAGTACTCAAGTTAGCATATCCCTTCTAGCTTGAAGTATTGTACAGGGAACCTTTTATTGCTTTCCTTGTGTTAATGTTAAAAAAATATGCCAAGACCGTCGTCTTTAACAATTAGCCACTTTTTCCAAATTTTCCTTACCCGAGCCCGAGCCAAGTTACAACCCGTCAAAGACCTAATGATTTATGCAAGTAAATACCTAAGTAGGTGGAGATTTGATCCCTTAACAAGCATATGATTTCACACGTATTCATACTAGGAAATTGAGTGTATTAGTCATACTTAATCTTTATTATGACTCTATATATTTAGCTGAGTGTGAGTGCATCATGTGAGAACTGTGGATTTTTACATGATAATAATCTTTACTAACCAATCTATTGCTTGCTAGGATATCATTTTACATATGCTTGGCATATTTCTATTTGGATAAAAATAATGTTTACTTGTGTATTTCTCCAAAGACATGTTCATAATTTGATTTATTTTGTTTTTGGTGGATTTGTCATTTTAAGTGATTTTTGCTTGAGGACAAGAAAATTTCAAGTGTAGGGATGTTTGATGTGCTTCAAATTATACATATAAATCCTACCAAAAGCACATCAATTATTCCTTAATACCTCTCTTAAAATGATAAAAATGTACTTAAAACTGTTGAATTGTGTTTTCAGGTGTTCAAAAGGGCAAATTAGACAAAAGAAGCATATTTAGCAAGAAATTGAAGTAATTCGAGCTTTGGAGTCCAAGCATGGGGCCGTGCCTCACTAAGCACACCCCCATGCTTTGCCAGAAACACACCCCCGTGCTAAATTAACCCACCCCCGTGTTTGGACATCTGACAGGACAAAAAGTACTGTTCCATAAAAGTAGACACGGGGCCGTGCCCTACAAGGCATGGGGCCGTGCCCGACTCAACCTACATGTACGAGTCGACCAACTTTCGTAAACATTGTACTAGCACGGGACCGTGCCTTTTAGGCATGCGGTCGTGCTTAAACACTCCGGAAAGCCTATAAATAGAAGCCTAAGTTCACCATTTTTGGTAAGCTTTGGTGGGAGAGTTACTCTGTAGAACTCTTTTGGGAATCAAGACATCAAGGTCATTTGGAGGCTCGGAGGTGCATACAACACTTGGAAGAAGCTCAGGATCGTCTAAACCTCATCCATTGTGGATTATTGGTTTGATTGTTCCGTTTCACTGATGATTGCATATCTATCTTCTTTGTTGTCGGTTGTTATGCCTAAGCTTATTATGAGCTAAACTCTTTTTATCATCCTGATCGGATGAAACTTATGTAATTTGTGATGAACTAATGGTGTGATAAATATTGTGTTAATATTATGGTGGTCTTGGGAAAACAATTCATGGGTAGCATCTACATTTGAACGGGAAGTTATAAATTTATGGTTTGTGATTGTGATTGTCATACAAGGTTGAAAAACCGTATGATTAACTTTCATTCATTAAACCAGTATTCATAAAAAATCCATGGCTAATGAACTAGAAATGGTTATTAGAAATCATATTGCCTTAACTTTCTGATCATTTGCGGCTTCCCTTTTATTAGTTCGAGAAATCTTCGGTAATTGTTATGGTTTTCTAAAATTAGTGGTATGTTTGGAAGGAACTTGATCAACTCTCTTTTTAATATTAAGTTATGTCTTCAGAAATCATATGTCAAATAGGTCACAAAAGATTTACCTACATTACTAGGGCTTTGATCTAAGCAGTAAAACTCAACCTGACATGATCCTAGTAACTATGGCAGCATGATAGACTAGAAATCATGCCAGCTCATCTTTATAAATATAAACATAATTACTTTAATCCATATCTTTAAATCACACCTCAAATTCATCACAATCTATAAATATTAACACAATACTTTATTCCCTGGTTTTAAATCCAAACACTTCAAATCTTAGTTTACTTTAGTTTTATTATTGTTTATAAAAACCTAAAAACCTTTCCAATGCAATTTATCATTTTCTTTAACAAAAACCAAATCTAATAGTCCAATCGTCAAGTTTGTTGAGTAGGCTAGGTTTGTCCACGGATTGATACTCGGTTCTTACCAATTCTATATTACCACACGACAGGTACACTTGCCTTTTGTGTGTGTGGTTTAGCACTTGTAATAACCAATTAAAACTGAATCTGTAGGGATCGGATCTAGTTTGATCAATTAGATTAAGATTTGCAGTGGAATAGCACAAGAATTAGACAAAATTTAAGTAAGAATAATATAAATATTCAATCAAACAGTGATGGTTATTGAGAGAGAGTTTTCTGCAAAAAGAATGTTTTCATTCACGCACATGCTTCAGTTACAGGAAATTAGGTCAACATTCCTTTTATAAAGAAATGTGACATCAGCTGACGTCACTTGATAGTGATAGCTAACTGATTTATATAAACAACTGAAAGTAAACTAAACTACTGAAGTTATAACATTTGAAGTGTAAGAACTTCAGATGTTTTACATAATATAAAACTACTGATTACAAACTACTGAAAAGTAAACCATCACAACTACTGAAGAGAACTACTTCAGCTGTTGTGACAACTTTTGAGAACTTGGTCTTCAGACTTTGTCTCAGCTGTTATCTTCAGACTTTGTCTTCAGCTGTTGTCTTCAAACTTTGTCTTCAGCTGTTGTCTTTAGATTTTGTCTTCAGACTTTGTCTTCAGCTGTTGTCTTCAGACTTTGTCTACAGACTTTGTCTTCAGACTTTGTCTTCAGACTTTATCTTCAGACTTTGTCTTCAGCTGTTGTAGACCACTTCCGTTGTTTTGATGTCTTTGGGACTTAAAGGTTTTTCTGATCTGGCTCATTGGTTTTTTTGGTCCAATAAACTCCCCCTGAACCAATGCAGCCAAAACCTTTAAGATTATTGAGGTCCCATTTATTGGCAGAAACACTTTCTGGATCAACTCAGAAATCTTAAAATTAAGCTCAGGCCAGGGAAGAGGTTTCAGAAAGTTTGATTGGCAAAGGATGAATGGGAACTTGTCTTGGGGAATTGGACACAGAGCTGTTACCCCATCTATGAGACCTACTTCCCAATAATGAGTCTGTAAGACTCTCTGACATAGGCCTCAAGGAAAACAACTTGTTCTTCCATTGTGAGTTCTTCAGCTTCACTTTCAAAGAAGAACTCAGGCCCATAGTACTCTGACAAGTACTTAACATTCTTTCCATTCTTCAGCTCCACAGTAGTTATTTCTCTGTATGCAAACTCATCAGGATGAGTGCCTTCAAGCAACAACTGGAGCTCAATTCTTCTAATTTTTTCAAGCTTCTTGTAGATCAACCCCTTTTTTACCATTTTGTTTTCTAGTAAAGTTTGTGGAGTCATCTTAGACTTGTAAGCTCTCTTGAAGTCATCAAGGATTTCCCAGGGTGACACAACAATGGCTAGCATTATCACAACATCTACAATCTTCTTTACTTGGCCATTGTATCTACTTGGAATCTTCTTTTTATGAATTTTGTCACTTACTCTGGGGTCAGGCCAAATTCTCACTCTCTCTTTCTGACATTGAAATGTGAATCCAAGAGCATACAACCTCTGAGCATGTTTCTTCATAGCTTGTATGGATGAAGACATAGGAAACTCTTTATCAACCATCCTCAACAGCTGCTCATCATGTTGTTTGTGCTTTCTTCTTTTTCAAGTTTGACTTTTACCATTTGCCTTTGGATGTCAGGTGTGATTGTTGTCGGTTGACTTCTGGCTCAGGCATCTTTATTTTAAGAACAACAGAGATTGACACACTATCATCCTCATCATCTTCTTCTTCTTCTTCCATCCTCAACACCCTTCTCTTCTTCTTGGGTGCATCATCGGTAGTGGTTTGAGTAGGTTTCTTGGGTAAAGGAGTTGGTTTTGAGGGTTGTGAAGTTGGTTGTTTTGGTGTAGGAGATTGTGCAGGCTGCTCTAGCATCTTGGTTGTGAGTGAAGCTTTGGATAACTTTGCCATATCAGACCTTTTCCCAGCACCAGCTTCATCAAGAGCTTCTATGATCAATCCTTTATTGAATACTTCAGAAGAACAGATTCTGGTGGTTATCTCCAAAAACCTGTCTTTGGACCATGACTTCACTTCAATGATTGATCTTCCCAAATGCTTTGATATGAATCTTATCATAGCTTCCAGCCTTTCTCTTTCTTTCCCACTCCAACTTGCCCATCTATGTTCAATTTCTTGAATCTCTAGCCTTCTGATTTCAGAGTCAAGTTTGGCTGTGTCAAAACCCTGTCTGAAGAGTTGATCAATGATCTTATCCATAGATCTGCTATGTTGCTCATCAGCTTCTTTGATCAGTTCTTCTAAAGTTTTCTCACCTTGAATCTGTTCAGTTGTCTTCTTTCTCTGGTAGGTGATTATCTCCTTTTCTTTCTTCTCTTTTTCTTCTTCCTCTTCAACTCTCTTTCGTTTGTCTACTTTCACTGACTTAGACTCCCCCTTTTTGGTTGCATTGGGTTCAGGGGTTTGAATGTTAGAAAGTCTCTTAGAAACAGCACCATCAACTAAGGTTTGAAGATTTGAGGAAATCCTCTCATCAATGGCTTGATGCATAATGTTTATGCTTATGGAAGTGATAAGAGGTAAGGAGGATTGAAAGGTAACAACCATTTGCTCAGAGGGGTTCTGTCCCTGAGAAATAGTGCCTGAATTAGAGGCTGGTGGCAAAATTGTTGGGAGTGGCTCGGTGTTTGGGAGAGCTTCAGAAGAAACTACCATCTGTGGGTGAATTTGGGCAGATGGACTTGATTCTTGTGACATTTTGGCAAGCAGTTCTTGTAGTCAGCATACCTCAGTCTCAAGAATGGTCTTGTGGGCTAGAACATCAAAGAAAAAGCCTAAGTCATCATCAGTCTTTGCTGAATCATCTGACCTCCTGATTAAATCAGGATGAACATGTGCTGAGTGTAGAGCAGTATTCACATGTGCCCCTATTTCTTGGAACTGGGGACTTCCTGCCTCAGATTATGTCCTTCATTGGCAGTTGCCTCTGGTAAGGTCTTAGAGATGATACCACCTTCATCCTGTTCATGTGCTGAAACAGGAGAAGAGGTAGCCTCACCAGATGTTTGAATCTCCTCCTCTACACAGGGAGATGGAACTCTGTAATCCTTATGTTGTGGGTTATTAGCCACATTATAATCCTCTCCCTCAACTGTTGAGGTTTTCCCAGTGGTAACAGGTTTCGGGGAGGGTTAGAGGAATGTAGTTGAGTTAGCACTTGTGCAATAACCACAGTTGGGCTTGTAGGGGTGGCTTCAGTGGGAGATTGGTGTCAAGATGATTGCACCTGGGGTGAATGGTGATCTTCAATGGCAATCTTCTCAAGTGAGAGGGATTCCAGTAATGTGGTTTCCCCATTTTTGGTTGCATCAGGATCCTGTTGAGAGGATACCTGAGCGGTTTCAGTTGGTAGAGTCTTCGAAACTACAGGGGGATTACTACCCGTAGTCTCATCCTGTCTTTGTGTTGCAGGGGCATCATCAGGGGACTCAACTCCCTAAGTAGCCTTTTTGGTTTGTTTGGATTGTGGTTTGGAGGGGACTTTGGATCTGGAGGATGAGGCTGTAGGTTCCTTCTGCTTGGGTTTTAGCAGTTTGGCAGCCTCTTTGAGTTATGGGTCAGAGTTGTGCCTGGAGTATACCTCTGGCAAAACTACCACAGCAAGGACTACAAGGCCAACAGGGCCATCAGATTGTAATTGATTTATGGTTATGGCCATAAGAAACCTTGGATATAATATCCATCTGTTAGCCACAAGTTTCATTGCCAGATCTTTTAATTCTAAATATATAATTTCAGAAAAATTTAAGCTTATACGTTCAAGGATAGAATACAATACCAGCTGCCACCTGGATGACATCTGATCCCATGAAGAGGATTTGGGGGCAAGGCAGACATTGATCATGTGGAAGATTAGGCGTTCAGCATCATGGAAGTGCTTCTTCAGAATGGTTGTAGCACTTAGATCACCCTCATATCCATGGTTGATGAATGATAGATCAATGGTGCCCTTCGGGTATTTGGTGACAAAGGTGGCATCATTCAGATCTAGGGTTTAGCGAATGATAGCAGGAGTGACTACCACCTTCTTCTGGTTTACAAATGACTGGAGAGTGATCGTGACATCATTCTCACCAGTATGGACAGTGACATTTGTCCAGAATTGGCGAAGAGTATCAGGATAAATGGTTGGATTCAGAAGAAAAGCAGTTTGATACGGGGAATCAACCATCATTCAGTGGCATCATCAAACTTAGTCCAAAAGGCCGATTTTGTGAAGTAGGCAACACAGTTGTGTCGTGGTTTGATTTGCATGGTCTCCATTAATGGAAGATGAACTTTCGGAAAATGACTTATGAAAAGTTTGAAGTTAGAGTTAGGTATTTATAGGTTATGAAATAGCCGAAACAAAACAACTGAAAGTTTTGGTGTTAATCATCAGTTGTTAGAAAACTACTGAAGACATGGTTTTAACTTTCAGATGTTGTAAACAACTGAAGACTTGGTGTTAGTCATCAGTAGTTTGAAACTACTGAAGACTTGGTTTTGGCTTCAGTTGTTTTAAAATGAAACAACAGTTGTTTGAAACAATTGTAGAGTAAAATTGCTCCTCAGTTGTTGTCGTCAAGTCACATATCTCAGTTGTTTCATTTGACCTTAACACTTACTCAGCAGATTATCTGATTTTCAGATGTTTCATTGGTCATCAGTACTTATCTGTTAGAACAGACTTCAGTAGTTGTAACCATAGCAGTAGTTGTAACTACATCAGTACTTTGCAACAAATAAAGTACTTCAGTACTTTCAAGTAATTTAGTCTTCAGTAGTTAATAAAACTACTTACGATAAAATAACTTATCAGTACTTATTTTTGACAGATGTATACTAATGTTCATCAGTACTTGTGAACTGAGATCATCAGTAGTTGTCAAATCATTCAAGCTGTAGCATACCAAGCCTTAGCACTAGATTTTGGAAAGTTGCACTGTCCAAAGGCTTAGTAAATATATCTGCAAGCTCATCAGCACTAGGAACAAACTTTGGATCAATCAGACCTTTTTCATAGCAATCCTTGATAAAATGATATCTGATCTCAATATGTTTGGTCCTAGAATGCTGGACAGGATTCTTAACAATACAAAGAGCTGAAGCACTGTCCATCAATAAAGGAGTCTTAGTCTCTGTAATGTTATAATCCAGTAATTGATTCTGAAGCCGGAGTACTTGAGATGTACAACTTGTAGCAGCAATGTACTCTGCTTCAGCAGTGGATGTAGCAACTGAAGTTTGTTTCTTACTCTGCCAAGAAACTAAACAATTGCCTAGAAATTGGCATCCACCAGAAGTTGATTTTCTGGTTAATTTACACACTGCATAGTCACAATCAGAGAAAGCAACTAATTTGCAAGAGTGCCCAGTGGAATACCAAAGTCCTAAAGATTGAGTTCCTTGCAAATATCTAAAGATCCTTTTGACTGCAATCATATGTGATACTTTAGGTGCAGCCTGAAATCTAGCACAGACACAAGTTGCAAACATAATGTCTGGTCTAGAAGCTGTAAGGTACATCAAGGAACCAATCATACATCTGTAAAGAGTTTCATCAACTGCTTTACCTTTCTAATCAGCATCCAGTTATGTGGTGCTACACATGGGAGTAGAACAGGGCTTACAGCTTTGTAAATCAAACTTTTTCAACAAATCCTTTGTATATTTTGATTGATGAATGAAGGTTCCATCAGCTATTTGTTTGATTTGCAAACCCAGAAAGAACTGTAATTCTCCCGTGGCACTCATTTCAAACTTTTGTTGCATCAACTTAGTAAAGGCATCACACAAATGTGGATCAGAGGATGCAAAAATAATATCATCTACATAAATTTGAACAAAGAGCTTATGCATTCCTACTTTCTTAATGAACAAAATTTTATCTATGGAGCCTCTAGTGAAATTATTTTGAAGAAGAAAGTTAGACAGTGTTTCATACCAGGCTCTGGGAGCTTGTTTTAACCAATAAAGAGCCTTATCAAGCTTATACACCCAATCTAGATGTTTATGATCTTCAAAACCTGGTGGTTGACACACATAAACTTCTTCCTTTATTTTACCATATAAGAATGCACTTTTGACATCCATTTGAAAAAGTTTAAGATTATGGAAAGCAACATAAGATAGGAACAATCTGATTGCCTCTAGTCTGGCTATAGGGGCAAAGGTTTCATCATAATCAATACCTTCTTCTTGTGAAAACCCTTGTACAACCAGTCTAGCCTTGTTCTTGGGAATTTGACCTTTTTCATCAGTTTTATTCCTAAACAACCATTTAATGCCTATTGCACACTTACCTTGGGGTAGAGGAACCAATTCCCACACTTGTTGCTTTTGAAACTGAAGAAGCTCAAGTTGCATGGCTTCAACCCATCCATTGTCTCTTAATGCTATATGATAGTTCTTTCGCTCTTGCTGTCCGATGAAGAGAGCATAAAAGCAGAAATTTGACAATTGACTTCTAGTTGAAACACCAGCATTGATGTCATCAATGATCTGAGACATGGGGTGATTCTTCAGTTGTTGATACTCAATAAGATCTGTGCAAGTGTTTGTACGTGATTCAGCAGCAACAGATGTTGATCCATACTCTTGAAACCTAGAATGAGATGGCAATTCAAATGAAGTAGAGGAATCAAAGATCTCATCAGCATTTGTTATGGATGGAACTGCTGAAACTACAAGAACATCAAGGTTAGTAGACTCAGGCAGATAATCACTAAACCTTGCATTTGTATCATCAGATGAATGACTAGTTACAGGAGATGATAGATTCATAGAATCTGCAAAAACTGGAGGCTGATAAGGAACATATTGCAGTATGTCCAAATCAAATAACTCCATAGGGTTTTGTGGGATTTTCTCCTTTGGAGATTCATTAAACTTTACTTGCAAGGTTTCTTCAACTATCTTTGTTCTGCAATTAAAAACTCTATATGCCTTGCAAGTAGATGAATACCCAACAAAATACCCTGCATTCACCTTTGATTCAAACTTCTGAAGTGGATCCTTTGTGTTAAGAACATAACAGGGACACCCAAATGATCTAAAGAAGGAAATCAAAGGAGCCAAATGATGTAACACTTCATAAGGAGTCTTCATCAACCTCTGATTTACTAACACTCTATTTTGCACATAGCAAGCTGTGTTGACAGATTCAGCCCAAAAGGTTAGTGGCAAACCAGAATCAGCCAACATTGACCTTGCGGCTTCAATAAGTGTCCTGTTCTTTCTCTCCACCACTCCATTTTGTTCAAGAGTTCTTGGAATGCTATACTGCCTCTTGATTCCCTTAGAGAAATATAATTCATCAAGTGTGTGGTTTCTAAATTCTGTGCCATTATCACTCCACACACACTTGACAGAAAGGGAGTACTGCTTTTCCACATGCAACACAAGGTAGACGATGATTTAACCAGCCTCATCTTTTGAATGTAAGAAGAAAGTCCATACAAATCTGGAATAATCATCCACAATTACAAGACAGTATTTTTTCTTTGCCATGCTCATCACTCTTACGAGACCAAAAAGATCCATATGCAGTAATTGCAAGCAGGCAGTGAACTTTGGTTCTTCTATTGGAGGAAATGATACTTTATGTCGCTTTCCTTTTAAACAAGCAGAGCAGTTTTCATCACATTTGAACTCCTTTAATGGCAGACCTCTCACTAAACCATGATGGATCAGATGGTTCATGTTTTTAAGATTCACATGACCAAGCCTTTTGTGCCATAGTTCAGATTCTGGAAGAGAGGCCTTGGAGAATAGACATGGATGGCCTTTTAGATCAATTTTCTTTGATAAGTCTAAGGCATATACTCTTCCAATCCTGTTGGCCTTCAACAGAGTATGTTCATCCAATATCTTGTCAATCATTCTCAAAACATTGGAAGACAGAATCCGATAGTTTTGACTAGTGAAAAGTGCAACATGCCCTTTATCACACATTTGACTGACACTTAAGAAGTTGTACTTGAGATTCTCCACATGGTTAACATCATCAAATCTTATCTCACCATTTGACACAAAGCCTTTGCCCATGATGTAACCCTTATCATCATTACCAAAAGAAACAAATCACTTCTTTCCTTGAGAGTAGTCATGAAGAAGATATCTGCTCCCAGTCATATGCATAGATCCTCCACTGTCCACATACCAGATGCTTCTATGGCATGTTTAAGAACCCTGCATATATCACAACAACTAGTTAGCTTTTGTGACCCAAACCATTTTGGTTTTGGGTCTGTTCTCATCAATAGATTTTATACTAACAGATTTGTCATGATTAACAGCCTTTGAAGGTAGAGATGGTGCTGAAAAGGATTCATTTGATTTTGGCTTAGTTTTCCTTTTTAGTGGTTTAATCATAGGTACATCTATTTGGTTTACTCTCCCTAACAGATGTTGAACCATCATAACAAGTTGTGTCTGATTGGTTGTTAAAGCTTTCAGTTCAACATACACATCAGTAGTTGTTTTTGATTGGTTCTTGTGACTCACCATGTCCTCCTTTTTAAAAGACACAGAATTAGTCTGGTGTTTTGATATTCCATGAGGAATACTTTCAGCTATTTTATGATAAACCCCTTCCTTCTTTTTAGATTTTTGTAAGAACTTTGGGTTATCAGTTTGAGATGTTTGTGGCACAAATTTGGTTTCAAATTCATCTTTCATTTTATTAATTTTCTTTTTAATGATTTTATTTTTGTTGAATTTTGAACCCTTTCTGTACCAACATTCATCAGTGAGATGATTGAATAGACCACATATTTCACATGGCTTTTTCTTCATCTTCTGTTGTTCAACTGCTGAAGAAGATAAAACTACTGAAGGTATATTCTTCAGTACTTTCTTCCTCTCAGTACTTATGTTAAGTACTGAAGGATTTGTAACAACTGAAGACTTGTTCTTCAGAAGTTTTGTATCAGTACTTTTGGATGTTCTAACAGTCTCTTCAGCAGTTGTCCAACCATGTTTGTTTTCATTTGGTTTGAAATGTTCTTCAGGTGTTGTTACTTGCTCTTCAGTTCTTTGAATACTTTGTGAGACAACACCTGAAGTGCTCAGCTTTTCTTTGATCATGTGTTTATTAGCAGTAAGACCATCAGCAGATTGATTAGTTGAGGTACTATTACTGACTTCATCCTCTGATTTTGCATTATCACTTGAGGATGAGACACATGATGATGTGGTTTGGGAATTGCTTTCACCTTCAGATTTTACTTCTGTCTTGGGAGTAAAATCTGTAGGAGGTACAGTGTGATTATACCCAATCCCAAACTTCACATTTGAAGATGTTTGCTTACTGAGGAGCATTTCAAACCCCTTGCAGGATGTTACCCAGCATTCACACTCTACTTGAGTAGCTACAAGTGTTTCTTTGAGATTCTTATGATTCTCTAAAATGACCTCTACCTTTGCCTTTTCATCAGTGATTTGGCATTTTAATTTGTAATCTCATCATCTTTTTCCTTTAAAATAGACTCAAACTTAGCTTTTCTTTTGGAAATCACTTTCTCTAGGTCAAGATTTTGATTAATTAAAGCTACATTTGCTTCTCTAATTGAGACAAAAGCAGCTATGCATGACTCAGAACACAACTTGGCCTTAGCCTCAGAAGATACCTGTGGTACCTGTGATGATGAAGCATTTGAGCATGAAGCATCAGTAGACTCCATGGCCATAAGAGCAAGATTTCCAAAAGGATTTTCACCACCATGTTGACCAGCACCAGAAAACACTTGTTCAGAATAACCAAAAAGATCATCTGGTAAGCTACTCCAGTCAACAACTCCAGGTGTGAAAAAGCTTTGATGTGATTGAGATTAGGATTGTTGATTTGATTGAGATGGTTGAGGCATAGGTAGGGCATGTGATTGTTGAGCTATGGGTACTTGAACCCGATTGTACTGAGGCATGTAAAAACAGGGATAAGGATATGGCATTTGACCTTGAGGAACAAAATATACAGGAGATGGTTTAATTTGTGAATGATGGCCAGAACTGGTAGAATGTTTCCCTTTGTATTGTGAACTATTGCATGGAAAGGTCACAAAGGATGCAGAAGAGTTAGATCCAGATGATATACACTCTCTTGCAAAATATCCAAGTCTATGGCACTTGTGACACCTCAACTTGCTCTTGTCAAAACCAACTTTGGTTTTTCCAAAGAGACAAGGAAATTTTATACCTGTCCTTTTGTAAAATTTTTGAGCTCTGATATTGACTAATGCCATTTGGCTCAAACTATCCATCTCTTCCAAATCATCATCAGCAATTCCTTTCAAATCATCCATCAAAAAGCACAAATTATCACTATAACCCCCTGAATTACTATCAACACCAACAAAAGCAAGATCTCCACTGTTTGAAGAGAAATCTATATGCTCATCATAAGAACTGTATGATGCAGCATATTCTGATTCATGACCCACCAGAGCAGTATTCTGTGGTACAAAATCATAAGTGAGCTTCCCAGATGAAGCCAGTTTCCTTTTCTGTTCTATCTCTCTTTCAAATGTTAACAGTTTCCCATGAAGTTGGGTGAGAGATAGATTGTCCAGATTTGCACTGGAGCGTAGGATAATAATATATGTGTCCCATCTCTCAGGCAGGGATTCGAGGAATCTGTTGTTCATCTGACTGTTTGTATATTCATGTTTAACCATTTTCAACTCAGATATCAAACAGGAAAATCGCTCAAACTATTGAGTGAGTGACTCACTCTTTCTATGAGAGAATGTCTCATATTGCTTGGCAAGGATCTCTCTATTGTTTGCCAAGACCTCATCAGTTCCTCCAAATTGTTCTTTCAGAGCAACCAAGAGGTCATGAGAAATTTCATGATGCATAAGTCCAGAATAGATTTCATTGGGTAGTGCCATAGCCAGAATTCCATGGGCTTTAGCATCAATTTCAAACAGTTTTAGATCTTCATCTGAGTATTGCTCTTTCTTCTTCGGAACCATCTCATTGGTTTCCGGATTATTCACCATAGGCTTATATGGTCCATGAGCCATAGATTTCCAACAACCTAAACTGTTGACAGACAGGTGATGGAGCATTCGGCGTTGCCATATGTTATACTCACTCCTAACAAGCATCAGAGGCTTTGTTGAGGAGCTAGTATTGTAAGGTTCATTGATTGATGTATCCATTTTCACCAATTCAAACAGGTTCAATGGGATTTTAACAGATCTAGCTCAAAAACTCAACAACACAGTTTTAACCAAGACGAATTTCAAATTAATTTACAGGAAGCAACAGAAAATCAAACTCTATAACCAATTCTTACAAATTTGCTAATTCGATCAAACTTAGATATCAAAAGAGCAGTTTCAATGATCAGTTGTTAAATAGATCAATGATTAACCAGCTCTGATACCATTTGTAGGGATCAGGATCTAGTTTGATCAATTAGATTAAGATTTGCAGCATAATAGCACAAGAATTAGACAAAATTTAAGTAAGAATAATATGAATATTCAATCAAACAGTGACGGTTATAGAGAGAGAGTTTTCTGCAAAAAGAATGTTTTCATTCACGCACATGCTTCAGTTACAGGAAATTAGGTCAACATTCCTTTTATAAAGAAATGTGACATCAGCTAACGTCACTTGATAGTGACAGCTAACTGATTTATACAAACAACTTAAAGTAAACTAAACTACTGAAGTTATAACATATGAAGTGTAACAACTTCAGATGTTTTACATAATATAAACTACTGATTACAAACTACTGAAAAGTAAACCATCACAACTACTGAAGAGAACTACTTCAGCTGTTGTGACAACATCTGAGAACTTGGTCTTTAGACTTTGTCTTCAGCTGTTGTCTTTAGACTTTGTCTTCAGCTGTTGTCTTCATACTTTGTCTTCAGACTTTGTCTTCAGACTCTGTCTTCAGACTCTGTCTTCAGACTCTGTCTTCAGACTCTGTCTTCAGACTCTGTCTTCAGAATCTGTCTTCAGACTCTGTCTTCAGACTCTGCCTTCAGACTCTGCCTTCAGACTCTGCCTTCATTCTCTGCCTTCAGACTCTGCCTTCAGACTCTGCCTTCAGACTATGTCTTCAGACTCTGTCTTCAGACTCTGTCTTCAGACTCTGTCTTCAGACTCTGTGTTCAGACTCTGTCTTCAGACTCTGTCTTCAGACTCTGTCTTCAGACTCTGTCTTCAGACTCTGTCTTCAGACTCTTTCTTCACACTCTGTCTTCAGACTCTGTCTTGAGCTGTTGTAGACCACTTCAGTTGTTTTGATGTTTGTGGGACTTAAAGGTTTTTTTGATCTGGCTCATTGGTTCTTTTGGTCCAACAGAATCTACGCGTAAAATATTTATCAAAATTTATATACTATCCGCATCCCATCAACAACCATTCATTACATAAGTTTTAAGACATGATTTAATTACCTAAATGTTCAAAATACATAAATATCTAAAAATTACTCTGATCTTGAATCATATGCTCTTCTGCAGTCGGGGCTGATGTTGAGGCACCCTGGTCTTGATTTTTCTTTGTCCGCCTCTCTCTCACTTGTGTGTCACCCAATGCAGGGGCATCCCCTCCTTCTTCATCATCATCATCTCTATCTCCTGTACTCTCATCATCTCATCCCTCCATCTCATCTTTTTCATCATCCTTTTCATCATCATCATCACCATCTCCCTCTCGTATCTTCAGTGGCTCATCCTTTGTGCCTTTGAGTTTGAGCATGATGGTCCTGTTAGATGTCTCCAACTCCTCAATCTTCTTCGCTTATTCGGCTCTATGCTCCTTGAGTTAGGCGATCTCCCAAGCCTACTGAGAGATCTGCTGCGATTGGGTAGCAGTTAGCTGCATTAGCTGTTGTAGCTGAGCAATCTTCTCATCATCGGTAGCCAATAGCTTCAACCCCATACTATTCAGTGCTGACAGCTGTTCCTCTACTCCACTGGAGGGTAGAGTAGAACCAGTAGTGAATATGGTGTGGGATGAGGGTCTGACTTGGTGGCTAGTGGTGGTGGTGGTGGCAGTGGTGAATATGGGTTGTGGTATATGTGTAGGTGGTGATGGGTAAGCTGTAGTGGTGGTGGAAGTAGTGTGGGTAGGTGGTGGAGTGGTTGTGGTAGTGGTGGTGGGTGAGGTGCTAGTAGTGGTGATGGTAGCTGTGGTAGTGGGTGAGTGAGTGGTAGTAGTGGTGGATATGGTGGCAGTGTTGGTGGAGGTAGGAATTAGCGTGAACCTCCGTCCTTTTGGCTTCATCCCATGGGGCTGAGCCATGCTCTTTTTCCTCGAACCCCTCGAGGAGAATGCTCCCCCGGGATCCTAAGCTGGTCTGGGGTATAAGTGGGATCTTTAGTAGTCTCCCCAGACACAGTTTGGCGTCCTCCAACCGCCTCTATCCCATGCTCGGTGACAACCACCCTGCTGCCCACCATTCTGGTCAACGACTCCTCATCACTCTCCTCCTCCTCATGAGGAGGACAGAAATCCTGATGGGAACTGGCTGTAGTGGCATCTCCATGAGTGGGTGGTGGAGGTGTAACATGTGTAGTGGTGGCCCTAGATGAGGCGGGGCTAGAGTCTCCACCATTGCCACTGTCATCATCATCAGAGTCAACGGATGGAAGAGCGATCTGCTCAACATTTGAGTCACTCTCCTCGTGGTGACACTTTTACCTAGCTAGCGCCACGTAGTCTTCTCTCGCCAAGTGCCCAAACAATCTCTTTACAGGGGGCTTTACCTACTTGCCCTTGTAGACCTTCATTCTCCCAAGAGTGGTGTCATCCATGATCTCGAGAGATACATCATCATGGCTCTCCTTAGGCAACGAGGGAAGCTTGCCATCTATAATCATCTGTAGAAATCTTGGGTACATGCATAAGCACTCTTTGCCTTTAGCCTCTATATTCTCGATCAAATATGAGAAAATCATGTTGGAGAAGCTGAAGGGGTGATTCAGCACCAGTGCCACGTAGGGATTCTGGATTTGGTCCGATAAGTCATCAAATCCACACCTTCTTGAAGCAATGCAATTCAGTGTAACATGTGCTAGGTACTTGAACTGGGGACACAAGGTACTTTTATTGAGCACACCCGCGTTGATGTCCCTAGTGTACCTCATCCAAAGAAAGCATCCCCTTACGATAAGAGGATGTAGTCTGGTGGGGTAAGCAACATCATCTCCGAAATCAAGAACATGTCTCAGATCAACTGCTATGATCTTAATCTCCTGGCCAAATATGGAGCTATGTATACTGTAGGGCTCAGTCAATCGGTCAACGGAAGCACCTTCCCAGATGGCCTGCTGTATCGACCTATAGGGTGTGCAAGGCGTAGATATCGCTCGATGAATCCTCGATCTCTTCAAGAATGCTATAATACCAAGATGATTTGAATCTACCGACACATCATGTAGTTGTCTAGTAACCTCTAGATCTACTTTCTCTGTGTTATCTTAGAAGCAACTAGTCTTACTATCATTTTTCCTTTTACATTGCTTAGACTTCTCAGACTTATACTTTGAATTTTGCATGTTTAACAGTTATTACTTAGAGTCCCAAATTCTTTGTTCCCGTGTACTATCATTTTACAAATACTTTGAATTAGTATCACTGATACGATCTTCGTTTCTTTTCACTATCATTGTCCTCCTCCCTCCTTTTTTTTCTCTAACTTAACCTATTCTACCCCTAAAATTCTAAAACCTAAACTAGTTTTGCGTTTTAGGATTTTAATAGGAGAACAAATAAAACACTAAAATTAATTAAATAAAATAGAATAAAATATAAGAAAAATGAACTCGACACATCGGACTAAACATGTTCATCTTCTGGAATGACATCACTTTTCTTTTTAACACCGTTGACCTCTAACAGATATAGAAAACGTGGTTTATCAAAGGCTTTTGAGTAGAGGTTAGCGCGTTGGAAATCTGTATTTATATTAACAACATCGATTAGATTCTTTTCAAAACAATCACGTTAGAAAATGAACAAATATATTTAATGCCGATGTATTTGGTTTTAGGATGTTGGACTAGATTTTTAGTAATGGCTATTGTAGTAGAATTATCAACAAATATAGGGGTGTTAGAAAATTTCAAACCGTAGTCCTGCATCTGCTGTTGAATCCAGATGATTTGAGAACAGCAGCTTGCTACACAACATATTCAGCTTCACTAGTTGACAACACAACTGATGTCTGCTTCTTACACTGCCACATGACTAATCTTCTCCCAAAGAATTGACAACCTGCTGAGGTGGATTTGTAGCTCATTTTGCAGCTGCCATAATCCGAGTCACTGTATGCGGTAAGCTCAAAATCATCATCATGAGGATACCACAACCCAAGTGTTGGTGTACCCTTTAGATAATGAAATATCCTCTTGACCCCTATAAGATGGTTAGCTTTTGGTTTCGCCTGATATCTTGAACACAGACATGTCACGTACATGATATCAGGTCTTGTGATAGTGAGGTACATGAGGGATCCAATCATTCCTTGGTACATGGTGGCATCAACCAGATCACCATTCTCGTCAGGTGCTACATCATGGTTTGTAGCAAGTGGAGTTCTAGCTGCGGAAGCATTCTCCATGTAAAACCGACTGAGAATATTCCATACATACTTGGTCTGATGTAGAAATATCCCCTTTGGTGTTTGGTCTACCGGTAACTCGAGAAAGAACTTCATCTCTCTCATGGCACTCATTTCAAATTCTGCCTTCATTACTACTTCAAATTCTTTACATAAGTCTTCATTCTTGGAACCAAAGATTATGTCATCAACATAAATCTAAAAAAGAAGTAGATCACCATCCTTTTCTTTGATGAACTGTTTATAGTCAATTACACCTCTGCGAAATCAGTGTTTCACAAGGTGAGTTGAGAGTTTTTCATACCATGCTCTCGGGGCTTGATGAAGCCCATACAGAGACTTATCCAGTTTGTAAACTCTATCCCGATGATGTGGATCCTCAAATCCTTCAGTTTGACTGACATACACTGTTTCTCGAATTTCACGATGAAGAAATGCACTCTTTACATCCGGTTGATAAACTTTAATCCTCATGTAAGAGGCATAGGCTAGAAAGATACGAATGGCTTCCATTCTCGCCACAGGTGCAAATACTTCATTCTAATCCATTCTCTCGACTTGTCGAAATCCTTGAACTACAAGTCGAGCCTTGTTCCTGATTATGACTCCTTGGTCATCTTTCTGGCATTTCAAGACCCATTTGGTGCCAATGACCTTAGCACCTTTAGGTCAATCGACCAGTGTCCATACACCTAACTTCTTGAACTAAAGAAGTTTTCTTGCATGACACTTACCCATGGCTCATTATTTAGGGCTTCACTTACGTATTTTGGCTCAAACTAAGATACAAAACAGTGATATGCACCATCGTGAAGATATCCTTTTTCCATTACCGAGGCATAATCAGCTGAATACAGCTGATTTCTTATTTGATCTCCTGATTTGACATCCCCATGACATTGTCAAGATGATGATAGACATTGAGGCGTGATCGAGGAGTGGTGGGAACAACTATCTCAGGATCAAGATTATGAACGTTTGGTTTCGTATCTGAGGCAGTAGGAGTGTGAGGTTCTGAAGACTCAGAGGCATCTTCATCAGATGCTTGTGGACTTGCAGTAGAAGGAACCTGTTGCTCCTGATTGTTCTGATCATTCTCCATGGTTTCATCGTTCGAGGAGTCATTTACCTCTCGAGTGTCCCCCCTGAATGGTTAGGCGATTCACCTTGTGAGTCAGATGATGTTGAGTCTTGGATGGTGTGTTTAAGACATCATACATCATTTTGGCTGCTAACTCATCATTAGAAGTGGAGAGAGGGATGTTGAAGGACTTGAAGAATCCATCATAATCGAAAAAGAATACGGGTGCTTTTCCAGCAGGAGGGGTGGTGTATCTATGAACGTCCACGTTACACCACACTTCTACTTGACCTATTGAGTTGTTGTAAACTCTCTTATTCGGTATGTTGTATCCTAGAAAGATTCCCTCTTCAGCCTTCTCGCTAAACATGCCTTCTTGAGTTTTCTTCACTAGGGTGCACGGTGCGCCAAATGGTTCAAGATACTCTAGATTTGGTTTACGTCATTGAAGTAACTCGTAACTCATCTTGCCATGATGTTTACCACGAGAACTCGATTTAACATGTAACACGTATTGGCAACTACCTCATTCCAAAATTGGATGGGCAGTTTCGAGTCTGCTAGCATTGTGCGTGCTGTCTCTCTTAAGCTGTGATTCTTTCTCTCAGCAATTCTATTCATTTGAGAAGTGTAGGTTGAAGTGAACTGGTGCACAATTCCTTTTTCTTTGCAGAAAGCCTCCATCCATTGTTTCCTGAACTCCGTTCCGTTGTCTAAGTGTACTTGTCTTACCTTCAGCTTGTAGAGTGACTCCAATGTAGTTACCAATACTTGAATGACTCAAATGTTTCTGATTTTGATTTCAGAAACATCACTTAAGAGAATCTTGAGTAGTCATCTGTAACTACATAGCAGTACAAGTCACCTATGATGCTTTTTGTACTGACTGGACCAAACAGATCCATGTGAAGAAGCTCAAGAGGTAGTTCAATGGAATGAACCTTCTTTTCCTTATAAGCCTTCTTCGTCTGTTTTCCTTTCTTGCAGGCAACACAAAAATTCAGGAGTTGGAAGTTTTTGACGTTTACTCCTTGCACTAGATCATTCTGGATCAAGTGATTCATCTTTTGTGGATTGATGTGTCCCATTCTCCTATGCCAGGAGATAGAATCCTTCTCAGTAGCCTTTGACAAGAAGCACTGAACTTGATGATCCATTATGGAGGCCTTTGATAGATCCAAGACATAAAGGTCATTATATCTTGAGGCAGACATTAAGACTTGGTCCTCCGGATCACATAGTCCTTTTTCAGGACATAGCACTTCTTGTTGTCGAATACTACCTTAAACCCTTTGTCACATATTTGGGATATAGAAAGTAAGTTGTTTTGAAGTTGTTAAATGTAGTTTACCTTATCAACATTCACTTTCTGGTTCCCTACTTCCCCTTGAGCTGTGATGTAACCTCCTTTGTTTCTAGCAAAAGAAACATGACCTCCTTTGATTTGTTTGACGTTTGACAGGAGTGCCTGGTTTCCAACCATGTGCCTTGATGCTCCGCTATCTACGATCCAAGTGTTAGTATCAGCACTATAGCGAGCACCCTGCAAATTCAATGGAAATCATTAGTTGAGGTTAGGGACCCAAGCCTTAACTGGCTTGGGTGACCCAAGCCTTAACTGGCTTGGGTGACCCAGAGGCATCACACATCATAAATTCTACCCATTGACCTTTTATGGGTGAGGGAAGATCTGTTTTCTTCTTGTTCTCATTTTCAGATACAAGGATGGAGTTCTCTTTCCATAAACTAGTTTTATGTAAGGCCTGTTTGTGATAAACTGACGACGAGCTAATGGGCTGAACTTTTGGTTCACTGACTCTTTTTGGTGGAGTCATGGAGCTTCTTTTGGATGAGCTCTATTTAGTGTCAAAAAGTTCAACTCTTTTCCTTGTAGTCTGATAATAAGGACAGTAAGACGTGATGTGTCCATACTTTCCATAGTTGTAGCAAGATGTACTTTCGACATGTTGGTGTAGCTGTTTTTGTGGAGAAGTGTGTGACACACATGTGACTTTATTCTGTTTTGGTTTTAACACTTGTTGTTTAGAGGTTTTGACTTGTTTAACAACATTTGCAGCTTTAACCTTTTCAACTTCTTTACACTTTTGTTTATCTGGACTTAGACATGAAGCACGTGTTTGGTTAATTTGTTTTGTCTATTTGGGTTCAGAAATAGACGTGGTTGACCCAAACTTTACCTTAACCTTCTCAAAATTTTAATCCAGACTAGAAATAGGCATTTTACCTTTGGATTTTGAAGTGGTCTCCTTTTGTTTAGTGCTAGATTCAATAGTTTGACATGTGAAATTTGGATCACTTTCAAGAGGAGTGGACACCACATGATCCTTGATTAGATTGTTATTTATTGGTTTGCTTTTGGTATTCAACAAGGTCTCATGTGGTGATGGAACCAATTTATAACCCAAACCCTCCCCATTGTTGCGTTCTCTCACTAAGTGTTGGACAACGAGAGATCAACTTGTCCAACTATGCAGTTTTTGTTTTAACGAATTTACATCTACTTCCAAAACTGCTTTTTGTTTCTTAGTGTCTTCTAGGGAGTTTAAATAGAACTTAATCTCATTAGCTTGGTTAAACGCCACAACTTCAGTTTCCCTAAGTTGTTTATTCAAAAGATCTATCTTTTCTTTATAATTGTGCTCATTTTGTTTTAAATTTCTATTTGCTTCTATGCATAGTTGTAGATCACTTACTAAGCTATCATTGTGATCTAATAACATAGCAAATTTTTAGTCTATGCTTTCCCTAAATTTATTACATTCAATGCATGCATGACTATCAAATAATTGGTCTATGGTACTTACCTGAGAGGGTGTGGTTGAATCAGCCATCAAAGCAGAGTTAGACTTTTCCGGTGCTGGTTTGAACATTTTGTATTTGTCCCTTCTTTAGGCTGGTGATCCACCACATTTGCATTTTCTTTATTGTTTGACATCACAAGTTCCACTGCAATATCACCTTTGCTTGCTGAGTCTTCATCTAGATCCTCAACACTAGCAGTGTTGGATTCTCCTGGAGACACAAACCGAAAGCTCCAATCTTGTCCTTCATCATCATGAGCAGTCAAGGCTTTAGGAACCTTGCTTGACGAAGTAGGACTACTTGTGGGTTTATCCTGACGATTGAAGGTTGAAAATGGATTCCCGTTTTCTGTTGTGACACTCCGTACTTTCATGTTAACACCGTTCCATTTTCAATCGTTATCTGATGATTATTCGATTTCCATTACTAAATGAAGATAGTCATAATGATTATTACTTATTAACCTTAAACTAACCCAAAACTAACTACCCAAAACAATTTAAAAACCTTAAAAATGTAAATGATACAAACTTTGAAGGACCAATATGTAATCTCAAATCAAAGCCTAATATACCCAACCCCCTCCCGTAACCAACTCCCCTCATCTGCTTCCCCTCAGTTCTTATTCACAACCTTGAAACCCTAGTTGCCTCTTCTCGAATCTCGGCAATCGGTGACTGTCTCTGTGCGCTAGTACACTCCGCTTAACCGCGAGTGTTGATCGACGCATACGGTACGCCTATGTCTTTTCTCTTGTTATGTTTTTCACGTTGATACGGTCCGCTATCGATTCTTGTTTTCGGTTGGGTGGAGGGTGTGGACCGGCGGTGAGCATTTCGTGATTCCTCCGGTTGGGTGGTCGGGTTGGTTCTGGGTTCCTTCATGCGTTGGTTTCAGTTCCGGTTCCGGTTGCAATCGAGATGGTTTAATCTCATGTTTTCTTGTGCGTGCGCGACCAAAACTTGCCGAGTGTGTACTGCGTTACGTATGTATATATGTATGTATTCTGTGTATATATATATACAAATGTGTGTGTCTATGTTCTAAGTGTGCATAAATGTGTGTATGTGATTCATATGGTGTTGCGATGTATGTATGTGAAAGTTATCTGTGTTCTGCGATTGTAATGTAAGTATAGGTGTATGCTCGATCTTGTACATACATGTATGTATATATGGTTGTGTGTAGTCTGTTGCAAAAGGTTGTGTGAGTTCTCTTGTATGGGGTTTGTGTGTGCTTGTATGTAAATGCGTACGTGTTTGTATGTGTGAATTTGTGTTTTGTATGTTGCGAATTTGTGTGTTTGCATGTTACGAATCTGTGTGTTTGTGTGTAAAGGGGTACGTGAGTGTGATGGCATGTATGTGTGTGTGTGATGGCATGGGTGTGTGTGTATGTTTGTAAATGATATTGATGTATGGTTTGTATATGTGGGTTGAAGCATGTAAATGTACATGTATGCATTGATGCTGAATTTTTTAATAGCAAATTGTGTGTGCATGTTGAGTATATTAGATGTATGTAAATTTGTATATGTATATTATTGAAAGTGTGTTATGGATGCTCATTATGCAATATGAAATGGGTTAAGCATTATTAACGAATAAGATCTTATTATATTAAGTCATAAAATTTGGAACGCGTTGACGAGTACCTTTATACATGATCTAGTATAAGCAAGGGTAATTGGGTTTTGGGCATTAAAGGTGAATTGGTATACGCATGTGCTTGATTTCAATTAAAGGGGAAGTGTCGTTGGTCTGTACCGTAATCGAGTCATGAAACGCGAAACCGTACCTTCTTTATATTTATAGTTAACAATTAATATTAATATTATAAACTAATATTAATTCAGGTTATTCAGAACCTAATTACCTGTTCTCTACATTACTTTGTTGATCTGCATTTGAGGTGAGTTCTCAGCCCCACTTTCATATTATACTCTCTTTTGGGGAGAGAAACATGCTGTTTTTCATAAACTATACGTTACTTAGATTGGTAATACTGCATATATTGGTTTACTATGGTGATGCCACTACGCCTCTTCGGACCGTTAATATGGAATTAGCGAGGTGATTGTTAGTAGATCTCTTGGGTTTGACAAACCCCACCCTGGCTAGTCGCGCTAGCTTGACTGGAGGTCAAACGGGTGAGTGGTTAGCCTGTTTTACAATGTTGTGGTCTGGTATCCACAGCCGGGGCATTCATTATATTATTACTGTCAGCTCGGTCACGAAATTCATACTCATAGTGACTTGTTGTAGGCTAGCTACCTACTTATATGCTTTGATTTTTTAATCTGGATTTCATTACTCTTACTTACTGTTTTCTGATAAACCTGTGAACTCACCAACCTTGTGTTGACACTTTAGCATGTTTCTTTCAGGTCCTTAAGCTGTGCACGAATAGGAGCATCTTGCATTGCATTCATCATCATAGAGTCAGATGAACAATCTACATTTTTCTATAATTTATATTTATTTGGTTTGCGCTTGTTCCCGCCATTTAAATTATGGTTTATACGCTTCCGCATTTATTTTCATGTTTCGTATTTAATCCTGATTTTAAGAAACATTATTTAATTTGAAAAATTATGTTTTGTAATTGTTGCGTCGTTTGGTGTAACTAATGGCTAAGATCCTCGTATGTCACGCGCCTAACGGTATTACCCCGTTTTGTGAAATTTGAGGGTGTGACAGATTGGTATCAGAGCCAATGGTTATAGCGAACTAAATTAAATATGCATTACATTTGCATTGCATTTAGACTATAGCCTGATGCCTTAGTTACATGCATATAGACACGTTTAGCTTTATTAGTTTATGTTGATCTAAATTGCTATACTTGCTTGGGATATGCCTGATATGGCATATTCCTGTGAGCGTTCGACTACAGGAATGGCATAATCATCTCTTCATTCTATGCATATGGGAAAAAGACCAGTTCATCTTGATTTTCCCACTGTTACCTCATGTTTCATCGTACAAGTGACACTAAGTTGCTATGAGTCACGAGAAGACTATTTACGAATTTCATGTACCTTACCTTTTATATTATACCTCTCGGAATTGGATACAATACTATTGGTACCTAACTTGGATGGTTCATTAGGAGCATGTTCTGCCTCCTGTTGAATGTGTTTCGCAGACGAGAGTTGCGCCTGCTAATCCTTCTTTACCTACCTTGCCACTTCTCTATCTTATGGAACAGGTAATGGCTATACTGGTGGCTACCATACACATTACGAGACAACTTATCAAAGTTTACTTACGATAATGCTATTTACCCATTTGACCTGAGCGCATCGAGTATTCCTTGCCCAAGTGAATATTTCTTCAATCAATTCTTTCGTACAAGTTTGGTTAATTAACCCTTGGCTTAATAACTAATCCTTGATACCTCTATCATTAATAACCCTCTGTACTTGACAATGTATGTTAGCGTGGATAAGAGGAACCAAGGGTGATCATGCAAAGCAAATTACCATCACGGGTGCACACGTAATTATAATTTGTCATGCATGAGTTGCGAATCCTGTCGGATGATAACAGTCATAGTCAGTACAACGTTTGAATTCTATACTTTGGGGACACGATAGCCTCAATCCGTGTAAAACTTCACTAAGGATATGAAATTAATCCTTCATCTCCACTCGTATGAAGGTTTCTATCCATCTGGATCCATCGACATCTATTGATTTCCTCGTCTATTTATTTTCTATTATCTATTTTATCCATGGGACTTTTGTTCTTTTTCACACCTAGATGGGAAGGGTGTTTTCCATCCAACTGATGTTTTGAATTTTAGTATTTGTTTGATGAATTGTAAACGTACTTACAATTTATTTGATCAGAAATTATTATTTAAACTTATTAGTTGTGTGTGTGCTAAATTCCTTTAAATTACTTGTACTTAAATGAAGTAGATATGTTGCGTATTGCTTATTTTTGTATGTTGTGATTGTTAAGAATGTCTGGAATTGGCCGAGGACGCGGATGTGGTCGTGGCACCATCAACATGACCCCAGCTGAACTGGCAGCCCTAATCAATCAGCATGTGGCTGATGCTCTTGCAAGTCCTAATCTCAATCCACAGGCCGCTCCAATCGGTAAGCAATACCAAACTTACTCCTAACGTTAACTTTTTGTCATTCTAGTTAAGTCGAAATACTTATTCAAAAATTCTAGAGACCTCATCTAAACTCATTGCAGGACAAAGAGCATGCACCTACAAGTCCTTCATGGACTACAAGCCAAACCCATTCAAGGGGACTGAAGGAGCAGTGGGACTACTCCGTTGGTTTGAGAAATTGGAGTCAGTGTTTGAGATTTGCAACTGCCTTGCTGATAGTAGAGTGAAGTATGCTGCCGACACAATGGACGGTGCCGCACTGAGCTGGTGGAACACGCAAGTCCAAATGTTGGGCGTTGAGACTGCAAATGCTACAACTTGGGCAGATTTCAAAAACTTATTGAAGGAGGAATACTGTTCCAGGGATAAAGTACAAAAACTAGAAACTGAATTTTGGAACCTAAGGATGGTTGGTTATGAAATTGAAGCTTACACAATTCGTTCTCACGAGTTGGCTACTCTATGCCCTACCATGATCAATCCGGCTTACAAACGAGTTGAGAGATACATCGATGGACTGGTACTGGAGATACAAAGCATGGTCACCACCGCTAGACCAACTACTATTCAAGAGGCTGTCCAATTGGCCTACAAGCTGACTGACCAAGCCGTCACACACGGCAAACTGCCCCCGCGTGGTACTACAAGCAGTTCTAATGACAACAAGAGGAAATGAGAACCTTCTACCAATGGAAAAAAATCTTCATCTTTCACTCCACAGCAACAACACTGCAAGAGATTCAACCAACCCAAACCTATTCAAGACTCAGGTAGTTTTGGCGGCTACCATGGCAACCTCCCAAAATGCAACAAATGCAAGTTTCATCACACGGGCAGTGCACGAAGAACACTTGTGAGAGATGTGGAAGGTTTGGACATGTTGCCAAGAATTGCAGGGTGAAACTTTCAGTAAAAGCACCTAAACAACAACCACAACATAACTACAAACAGCCTGGGTGTTATGAATGTGGACAATCTGGTCACTATAGGAGGGAATGTCCGAAACTAAAAAGGAATTGTAACAATGGTGCTGATAACTGCCCTGGCAACAACAACGGAAACGACAGGGGCAACGGTAATGTTGGAGCCAAGGGGAGAGCTTTTATCATTGGATTAGGTGAGGCTCGTAATGATCCTTCTACTGTAACTGGTAAATTTCCTTTCAATGGTTGCTTTGCCTCCGTGCTATTTGATTCTGAAGATACCTGAGTTACCTGTGAAGATGATGCATTTGAGCAGGCAGTAGACTCCAGGGCCATGAGAGCCAGATTCCCAAAAGGACTATCACCACCATGTTGACCAGCACCTGTGAACAGTTGTTCATGACCAGACATGTCATCCGGTAAACTGCTCCAGTCAACACCTCCAGGGGTGAAGAAGCTGTGTTGTTGAGGTTGAGGAGGTTAATGAGATTGAGATGGTTGAGGTTCTGGTAGTGCATGAGGTTGTGGTACTATAGGAACATGAACTTGATTTGACTGTGGCATGTAATAACAAGGGTAAGGATATGGCATTTGACCCTGAGGAACAAAATATGCAGGAGATTGTGGTTGAGAATGATGACTAGAATTGACAGGATGTTGCCCTCTGTGTTGTTGACTATTGCCAGGGAAAGTCACAAAAGGTGCAGAAGAATTAGATCCAGATGATCTGCATTCTCTGGCAAAGTGTCCAAGCCGGTGGCATTTGTGACACTTCAACTTACTGTTGTCAAAACCAACTTTGGTTTTGCCAGAGAGTCCTGGGAACTTTCTTCCAGTTCTTTTGTAGAACTTCTAAGATCTGATATTTATCAAGGCCATTTGGCTCAAAATATCCATCTCTTCTAAGTCATCATCAACAATCCCCTTAAGATCATCCATGATGAGCATAGATTGTCATTATTACATCCAGTAAACTGACTATCAACAGTCACAAATGCAGAATCAGAAGTGTTTGAAGAGAAGTCAATATGCCCATCATACTGGCATTCAGATGAAGCATATTCTAACTCATGTCCAACCAAGGCAGTGTTGCCTGGTACAAAGTCTTCAGTGAGCTTTCCAGATGAAGACAGTTTTCGTTTCTGTTCTATCTCTCTCTCAAATGTGAGCAATTTCCCACGGAGTTGGGTGAGAGATAGTTTGTCCAAATTTGCACTGGAGCGTAGGACAATAGTGTATGTGTCCCATCTCTCAGGCAATGATCTGAGAAATCTGTTATTCATCTGGCTATTGGTGTACTCATGTTTGACCATTTTTAATTCAGAGATCAAACAAGAGAACCGCTCGAATTGTTGAGTCAGTGTCTCACCTTCCTATGAGAGAATGTCTCATATTCTTGGGCAAGGATTTCTCTATTATTTGCCAAGACCTCATCTGTTCCTCCAAATTGTTCTTTCAAGGCATTCCAGAGGTCATGGGCAGTTTCATGATGCATTAGCCCAGAATAGATTTCATTAGGCAGTGCCATGGCCAAAATTCCATGGGCTTTTGCATCAATCTCAAACAACTTCTTATCCTCATCTGAGTATTGCTCCCTCCTCTTCGGAACCATTTGATTGGTTTCCGGGTTATTCACCATAGGCTTGTGTGGACCATGTACCACTGATGTCCAACAACCTGCACTGTTAACAGACAGGTGATGGAGCATTCGTCGTTGCCATATGTTATACTCATTCCTAACCAGCATTGGAGGCTCGGTTGAGGAACCAGTATTGTGAGGATCATTGGAAGGAGTAGTCATTTTGAGTCCAAATACAATTTAATTCAAGCTTTTAAACGTTTTTATAAAGACCACAACAGAATCAATGAAAACCAAGAGAAAATCTCAGGATGAATGACCAGAAAACATAGAAAATTCAATCTCTATAACCGTTTCTTGCAAAACACAAAAATGCTAAGTCAGTCAAACTTGGATCTTGAATAGCAGTTTCAATAATCAATTATTAGATCGATCAATGATTAACCTGCTCTGATACCATTTGTCAGGATCAGTGATCACAAGTTTGATGTAATGGAGCGTAGCACAACGGAATAAGAACAAGAATTAGACAAATTGTAGCAAGAGTTTGATACTTGTATGCATTAAGAACAAATACGGTAATAACGAGAGAATATATTTCTGTAACAAGGAATGTTTCAATAATATCGAATATTTCTGATCAAATCATTCATTTAATACAATAGGTTGACATTCCTTATATAGAGTGCAATCGCTGCTGTTATTACGGGTAAGTGACAACTGGCAGATCTATTACAAAAATAACTAACTCTTAACAAACTACTAAAATGTTCACAACTACTGAGAACATATCAGAGTGTTAAGTACAAAATAAGAAACTACTGATAAGAAACTACTGAAACTACAACAACTGAAGAACAAGCTCTTCAGTCGTTTTACAAAACTACTGATAAATATAAAACTACTGATAAGCACAACAACTGAAGAAGTATTCTTCAGCTGTTGTGTCAAACTACTGAAAAGATAAAACATAAAACTACTGAAAGGTAAACCATCACAACAACTGAAGAAGACCTATTCAGCTGTTGTGAGAACGTCTTATACTTTGGTCTTCAGCACTTGTGTCTTCAGACTTTGTCTTCAGCATTTGTGTCTTCAAACTTTGTCTTCAGCACTTGTGTCTTCAGACTTTGTCTTCAGCACTTGTGTCTTCAGACTTTGTCTTCAGCACTTGTGTCTTCAGACTTTGTCTTCAGCACTTGTGTTCAGACTTTGTAATCAGCTGTTGTCTTCAGCTGTTGTGGTCTTCAGTAGTTGTTGTGACGTCTGTGGGACTTAAAGATTTTTCTGATCTGGCTCATTGGTTCTTTTGGTCCAACAAGAATGATAGATCAATCGATCTAAATCAATGAGCACTTGGCTCTCATACCACATGTGAATCCAAGGATCGCAATTAGAAATTATCAGTGTTGGTTGAAAAACAAGTCAATATTTGCGGAACAACATTAACTTAGTTTAATTGTTTTTATTATATTTTAATATCAATAATGTTGGACCAAAAGAACCAATGAGCCAAGATCAGAAAACCTCTAAGTCCCACATGGTATCACAACAACTGCTGAAAGCCTCATCAGTAGTTTGACAAGTGCTGAAGACGTCAACAGCTGAAGATCAAGTGCTGAAGACCTCAACAGCTGAAGAACCAAAGTGCTGAAGTACAACAGCTGAAGAACACAAGTGCTGAAGCTGAAAGACCAAAGTACTGAAGTACAACAGCTGAAGAGTTTACAAGTGCTGAAGATCAACAACTGATGTACAAGGTCTGAAGACAAAGACTGAAGACATCAGCTGATGATATCTACTAAAGTCATCAGCTGATGAAACACCTGAAGGTCAAAGTCTGAAGATCAAGTACTGAAGCCTCAGTAGTTTGTCACAACTGCTGAAGAGTACTTCTTCAGTAGTTGTGATATTAGTAGTTTTATATTTTTATGTTTCAGTAGTTTTGTAAAACGACTGAAGAGCTTGTTCTTCAGTCGTTGTAGTTTCAGTAGTTTTATATTTTGTACTTAACATGCTGATATGTTCTCAGTAGTTGTGAACATTTCAGTTGTTTGTTAAGAATTAGTTATTTTTGTATTAGATCTGCCAGTTGTCACTTTCCGTGATAACAGCAGTGATTGTTGCACTCTATATAAGGAGTGACAACCTATTGTAATAAGGGATGAATGAGTAATGAATGGAATGAATGCTTGATTTGATTAGAAATATTCTACATCTATAACATTCCTTGAAATCAGAAATATTATATTCTCTCCCTATAACCGTATGTGATCTTAATGCTTACAAGTATCAATTGCTTGCTACAATTTGTCTAATTTTAGTTTGCATTCCGCTGCTTTGTATCCTAATACATCAAACGTGTGATCGCTGATCCTGTCAAATAATGATTTATGAGTGAAAAGAACACAATGAATGTGACACAATAAATGATGAGAAAAATATTCAATTCCAATGTATTTCATTAAATGATATTAATGATAACAATTGAATAAACATGAACGAATGAAATTGATTTTGATGATGTGACAGATACTAGGGTTTTGGTTTGTGTGATTTGATGTGATGTTTGGTTGTAATGTTGGTGCTTGGATGATTGTCGTCTCGGTCGTCGAAGTCACTTGATTTGAAACCTAGGATCCATATTTATAGACAAAAATGTTTCTCTTAAGGAAACACCGGATCTCTTGGGATTTGAATTGTTTCTGCTAAGGAATCATCAGATATCTTGGGATTCACATAACTTCCTTGTTGACTTGTTGACTTGTAGCACTTGTATTATTTGGATACAACACATTAATGGTTAACAATTTCCAGCTCATCTTCTTCTGAGATTCTCAGTTCTGATATATTTCAATGTTGGCTCCTTTCAGCATCCCAGCATTATACATTCTTCTCTTGTATGCTTTAGCATGCAGCTTATCCATAACTTGAATCATGCACATATAGACACAAGTCATTCTAAGCCCTTTCATCGGTTAGCTTTGGGAAGAATTTGTTATGAAGGTATGAAGTGTAGCTTGGGTGAAGCAATTTGATCTCCACTAGGCAAAAAGTTTGTAACTTATCAGCCTTCTTCCCTTCTGCATTCCTTAGCAGCACCAGCTCTTTTGTTTTCTCAACATAACCCCATTATGTTATAGGAAATGTATATCGATTTCCCATGAAGCTTTTGATAGATGCTGCATTTTTAAGGCTATATCCCAGCCTTTTTAACATTTCATCATCTACAAGTGAAGAGGGCTTTGTTGTTCTTTTGATTCTTTGAATTCTCTTACTATGTACAGCATCATCTCTTTTTGCTTCCTTCAGCATATCATCAATGAACTTTGTCTTTATCTTTCCCACAGACACAACGAAATCTCTTCCCCTTGAATGGATTGGATAGTTAGACATGATTAGACTTTGCAGATCTTTAATGTCTCTCTCAGGAAGGCTCAACAAAGCTTCTACATCATGGAAGTATAGGATTCTTCCAGATGTTCTTTGATAAATGGACAATCCCAGTCTGGATCATATTTCCAGACCATGATCATGTTTTCTTCCACATAACGGGGATTTGTGATGTGATCATACAACTCTATCAATGTTGATTTTTGTTCAGTGATTTCCCTTACAGTTGTGCCTAGAGGCCACACTTTAGCAGGGATAACTACCCTAGGCTCTCTTATTAGCTTATCTTTGCCTTTGTGCGGATCTTTAGATTCAACAGTTATAGGATGAGCAGAATGTTTTTTTTGCTGCTCAAATAATGGATTTGGAGCTTTAGTTCTGAAGCTTACTCCTGTGTCAAGCTCAACTGACATAACATGGTCCATAATTCTTCTCAGCTCAACAACATTTCGTCCCTTAAGCTCACATGCCTTGTAATTATGACCATGTAGCCAACATACCATATTGTATTTGCTAAGTTTTGTTGTATCACAATGGCCAAGATCTTTCTTGATTTTCTGAATAGCTTGAAAAGTATTGAATGTGGCAAGCTCAAATTCTTTTAGTAAGTTCTTTATCTCAGACATATTCATCCTTTCAACCATGTCATATGGAAATCCATGGTTGATAAGTGTCATAAACATAGTTGATTCAGGCCTTTCTTCCATTATGTCTTTTGTTGTCAGAAGATCATCAGCCTTTAAATCTTCTTGATCTTTGTTAGACACCTCTTCAGTCAGTTCTTCCCATTCAGGAGCACTCTCAGCTTCATCATGAGTAGCATGCTTTGATGTAGAGACATTCATTAAGGAAGTGTGCTCTGAAGATGTATGCCTTGACCTTTTAAGAGAGTCTTCAACATCGATACATGTGTCTTTGTTGAACCCAAATACTTCCTCTTCCTTGAGTATAGAATTAGAGGCTTGGAAGATTCAGTAGGTTCCTTTTGTTGGATTGATTCAAGAGCACATATTTTCATTTTAAGCTGATCAGTCTCTTCTTCTTTTCTTTTCAACAGAGCTGATTAATTAGATAGATACTTATTTGCTTGATCAATCTTTAGCATTAGTCTCTGAATTTCATTCTTCTCAGCCTCTACTGATTCTTTGAGCTCAAAATCTTGTTGAAGTAGGGCATCAATCACTTCATTATTGCACTAAGCATCTTCTCTTAATCTTTTGATCCTTGCTTCTAACTACATCAGCATATCATCCTTTTCTACTATTTTCCCTTTCGGTTCTTTAATCCTTTTCTTTCTGTAGTTTGATTTCACTACAAGCTTGTTGTATTTAGCCACCAGATAGCTCTTGCTCATTGGGATGTCATTGTCACTTAGATCATTTTCATGGTAAGCAATTACTTCCTCATATTTTTCTTCTTCTCTCATTTCTTCTTGTTGATCAACAATGTGTTGACACATATGTACCTAGTTTATGATCTTAATGTAATATCTTTGTCATGTCCAAAATGTAAATGAAATGTATGAGTTGAATGAAACAGAATATGTGATTGATGATCTTAATGTTAAATGTTTGAGTGTATGTTTCAATGTTTATTATTTATTAACGCATATTGAACTGACTATATAGGTTTGTGGTTGTTTGATTAGATCTTAGTCAAGAAATGATTGAGAAACATATTCAAACTTAGTCATATGAAGTTTCATGCGAATGGACCATACACATGAATACTTCATGCTACTGGACCAGTCGCACGACTGAACCAGGAGACTGGATCAGTCGCACCACTGAGACATACGGATGACTCAGTCGCACGACTAAACCTTTAGTCATGTGATTGACTCAGTCGCATGCTTTAGTCGCACGACTGAACCATGCTAATCATCCAGTCGTACGATTGACTAACCCTAACCTATAAATACCACTTAATTCGTGGAAAACGGAACACGTTCATTATTTCGAATCCTATTTGTATCCTAGCCGTCTAGAGACCTTAGAGACTCTGTTCCAAGTTCATAGATCGCACACAATGGTATTGCAATCATTTTTAACATTTAGATTCATTTTAAGATTTATTCTACGTGCGTTCACTCATTGGATTGCCAATCAAATACGATTCCGCACTATTTGAGTTGGTATACACGTAAATCAGTTAGTACTCCATCATAAAGTTTGGCCAATCAAATAGGATTCCGCACTATTTGGCTCTAGATTTATGTGTGATTCAATCAATTTCGGTCTAAAAAATTGTGTTTTTCAGACAAAAATTCAATCTTTTTGTGTCAAAAAGTGTTTTTGAAGTCATCTGGTCATAAAGTTAACGTTTTTCGTCATACGACAATTAGGGTTCATAAGAAATTCGTGTTTTTGCGTCAAAGTGTTCAAAACATTCGTTTTTGCAAAAACAACAGCCTTCAGTCCCACGATTGACTCAATCGCACGACTAAACTCATTCGCACCCTCCATACGCATGATTGAACTCAGCTGTCTTGTTCATTCACACAACTAACCAGCTTCATTTGCATAGACTCCAACTGCACTCTCCTTCCACACGACTGAATCCAATCCCATGATTGAATTCATCCACATACTCCATTCGCACGATTGACCCAATAGCATAAGTTCAATCGCACGAGTTGTCCATTTGCATAAGCAAAGTATTTGACATAAACATTTTAAAATTAACTAAATGGAAGAGCAATACTTAGCTTTTACTGCAGGGAGAGACACACGAATCCAGAACCTCTTATATCTGGAAAATGAGACAGGGAATGACAATAAACCCCCTAAGCTTCTAACGTTAGATGATTACCCTCAATGGAAGCAACATTTTGAGTTTGGGAGTCAATCCAGACAGGCATTGGGAGTGAAGGAGTGAAACTGACTTTGGGAGGGATGAATGATACGTAGAACGCAAAATATAACGTAGTGAAGAAAGTGTACGCCCTGTTAACTCAGTCTATACCGAAGGATATATTCCATCAATTCTCTGAGAATAAACAGGCTAAGTAACTTTGGATAGCCTTGGTAAAATGTTATGACGGGAATGCTTCGCTAAAAGCTCTAAAGGCAAAAGCGTTGAAGAAGGAGTTTGACAACTTCTCTTCAATGAGCAAGGAAAGTCTAGATGATATAATCGACAGGTTCTATCATCTAATGAGTGAGCTACATATTCATGGAGTTAAAACATCGATAGAAGATAAGGTTTCCAGTTTGGCTAATGGGTTACGAGAGAAGTTGGATTCATTTGTATCTAACCTAAGACAGAACAGTATTTTGGTAAAGTTAGATATAAATGATTTCATCCTAAAATTAAAACGAGAAACTTAGGATGAAATACAGGTCGTAGAAAGGAACGTATGATCAAAATCCTTCGCTTTACAATGCCTCTTCTACAGCAACTAGTTCAGGAGCACCCATTCAGACGGCCTTTGTTTCTAGTTCAACTACTCCTTCACAAACCATAACTTCTGGGTCTGACACATCTGGGTCATCAAGTACCCATTTTATTGCACCAGAGGCTAATGCTACGAAGTTGAAGACTGAGAACCTCAGAACTTCACTGTGGAGGTGGCTAAAGAACATATGGATTTATTGGCGGCTGTGGTACCCTCATATGACGGGTTGGTTGCAGGAAAGATTGGTAACTGCGATCTAGCAGACGAAGACTAGGAACAGGTAGACGAGAATGAGCTTGAACGTATGGACATAATGTGGCGTTACAAAGTGCTGTCCGGAGGGCTAGGAAGTTTGTTAAAAAATGGGATAGAACTTGATAGCTACCAAAGACACTACATTTGCGTTTGACAAGTCCAACGTGGCATTTTTCAACTGTGGAGAGAAGGGGCACTTTAAACGTGAATGTGTAAAGGCCAAGAAGACTGGCAACGGGAACCCGTTCTCAACATTCAACCCGTCAGGATAAACCAACTGGGGGAGCTACATCATCTAGCACCGATACAAAGGCCTTGACTGCTCAAGGTGATGAAGGGCAAGATTGGACCTTCAAATTCGTGCCTTCGGGAGAATCCAACATTGCAAATGTCGAGGTGTTGGATGACGATACTGAAAGTGAAGACTATATCGCAATCGAATAACCATGTTAGAATTGAAGATGTTGCGAAAGTGGTCAAACATGTGATTGAAGAAGATGACAAAACTACATGTTCAGAATCTCTAGCAGTTGAAGAGACAATCTCTGCACTGATGTCGGATTCAACTGAATCTTCTCAACTAAGTTCTAAAGACCATTTGTTTGATAATCATGATTATTTTTAATGTAATAAATTTAGGGAAAGCATTGATTTGAAATTGGCTAGGTTATTAGATCATAATGATAGCGTAAAGGACTTGCAACTGTGCACAGAAGCAAATCGCGTTTAAAAACAAAACGAGCACAGTTACAAAGAAAAATACAACTATTAAATAAACAACTAAGGGAAACCGAAGTTGTGGCGTTGAACCAAGCAAATGATATTAACTTCTATTTAAACTCCCTTGAAGAAACTAAAAAGAGAAAGCAGTTTTAGGAGTCGAAGTAAATTCTTTAAAACAAAAACTGCATAGTTGGACTACTTCTTCACATATAGTTAAAAACATGGTGAAAGAACGAAACAACATGGAGGGATTAGGTTACAAAGTGGTTCCACCACCACATGAGATTTTGTTAAATACGGAATGTCGACTAGTAAACAACAATCCTATTAAGGATCATGTGGTGACCATTCCTCTAGTTAGTTATCCAGATTCCACATGTCAAAAGATGGAATCTACCACTAAAGAGAAGGTGGACACTTTGAAATCTAAGGGTAAAATGCCTGTTGTTAATGTGGATGAACATTTTAAAGACGTTAATATACAGTCAGGAACAACCACATCTTCTTCTGAATAGAAAGTGACTAAACAATTAACAACCACGTGCTCCACGTAATAGTCCAAACAAACAAAAGGCAAAAGATGTTTCAACTGCTCAAAGGGTAATGTTTATTAAAGAAGTTAAAACATCCAAATAGGAAGATTTGAAACCCAACAAGGCCAAAGTCAAACCAGTCTCACACTCTTCCCCATAGAGACGTCTTTCCCAACATGTAGAAGTTTGATCATGCTATAATTATGGAAAGAGAGGTCATATAGCTTCTAATTGTCCTTAGTATTAGACACCGAAAAAGAAAGTTGATCTTCAATATTCAAAACAGATTTCTTTTAAAAGGAGTTCTATTACTCCACCTAAAATAAATAATGAAACTAAGGTTTAAACCATACACTAGTCATCTCTTTATCACAAACAGGCATTGCACAAAGCAGGCTTGTGGAAAGAAAAACCAAGTCAAATATTTGATACTGAGACCATTAAGAAGCATGATATGACCATGCCCTCAAATGGACTGTGAGTTGACTTTTTGTTTTGTGATTCCTCTGGGATACCCATGCCAGTTAAGGCTTTGGTCCCAAACCTTAACTAATCATTTCCTTTGAATGTGCAGGGTGTTCGTTATTGTGCTATCACAAACACGTGGATTGTAGATAGTGGAGCATCTAGGCACATGACTTGAAACTTGTATCTCCTCTCAAATGTCAACAATTAAAGGATGAAATGTTTTTTGCGGGAAATAAAGGAGGATACATCACTGCACAGGGAGAAGTAGGAAATCAGAAAGTTAAGTTTGACAAGGTCAACTATGTTCAACAACTATAAAACAACTTACTTTCTGTATCCTAGATTTGTGACAAAGGTTTTAGTGGTCTTTGACAACAACAAGTGCTACGTGTTGAAGAAGAAGTGCACCATTCCTGAAGACCAGGTCTTAATGTCAGCTTCAAGATACAATGATTTATATGTCTTGGATCTAAAAAAGGTCTCAACACCGATAAACAAGTCCAATGCTTCTTGTCAAATGCAACTGAGAAAGATTCCATCTCCTGGCATAGGAGGATGGGACACATAAATCCAATGAAGATGAATCATCTCATTGAGAATGATTTGGTCAACGGAGTTAATGTAAAAAACTTTCAACTTCCTAATTTTTGTGTTGCGTGTAAGAAGGGAAAATAGACCAAGAAGTCTCACAAGGCAAAGCATGTCAACTCTACTGAATTGCCTCTTGAACTTCTACATATGGATTTGTTCGGTCCAGTGAGCACCAAGAGTATTGTTGGGGATCTGTACTGTTATGTAGTCACCGATGACTACTCTAGATTTTCATGGGTGATGTTTCTGAAATCCAAATCAGAAATATTTGATTCGTTCAAACAAGTTATGACCACTTTGAATCTCTATACAAGTTAAAGGTACGTCAGATCCGCTCAGACAACAGGACATAGTTCAAGAATCAGTGGATGGAGGCATTCTGCAAGGAAAAGGGAATTGTACATCAGTTCACATCTTCATGCACTCCACAGATGAACAAGGTTGCTGAAAGGAAGAATACAAGCTTGATAGAGACTGCCAGGACGATGCTAGCAGACTCAAAATTGTCTATCCAATTCTGGAACGAGGCAGTGGCCAACGCATGTTACACTTTGAATCGAGTCTTGATGGTTAAACGACATGGAAAAAAGTGTTACGAGTTGCTACAATGATGTAAACTAATCTGGAGTACCTCGAACCGTTTGGGGCACCATGTACGTTCCTGAAGAAACATCAATCAGGCAGGTTCAGCGAAAAGGCTGAAGAAGGGATTTTTCTAGTATACAACATACCGAAGAAAAGGGTTTACAACAACTCAACATGTCAAGTAGAAGTATGGTGCAACATCGATGTTCAGAGATACACCACCCCTCGTGCAGGAAAATGACCAACCTTCTTTTTTTACTATGATGGATTCTTCAAGTCCTTCAACATTCCTCTCACGCCTTCTGATGATGACCTATCTACAAAGATTATGTATGATGTCTTAAACACACCACCCCTAGACTCGACATCAATTAGTTCACAAGGCCAATCTTCTAGCAGCTTAGGGGAGTACCAGAAGTTAGTGACTCCTCTTCTGACAATGAAGATGTGGGGAATGTTCAGGTGGAACACGAGGAACAGGTTCCTGCTACAACAAGTACACATGCATCCAATGCTGATACCTCTGACATTTCAGAACCTCAAACTCCAATAGCTATAGATTCTGACTATAGAACCACAGTCTAGGTCCGGATGTAGTTGTTCCCACCACTCCCGAGTCACGACTTAATGTTTATCATCCTCCAGAGAATGTCATAGGGAATGTACAATTAGGAGTACACACATGAAATCAGCTATACTCAGCTGATTATGCCTCAGTCATGGAAAAAGGATACCTTCACGACGGAGCTTATCGATGTTTTGTGTCTCAATTTGAGCCAAAATATGTAAATGATGCCTTAACCGATAAGGCTTGGGTGAGTGCCATGCAGGAAGAACTTCTTCAATTCAAGAAATTAGGTTTGTGACTCTAGTGGATAGACCTAAAGGTGCTAAGGTCATTGGCACTAAATGGGTCTTGAAGTGCAAGAAGGATGACCACGGGGTCATAATCAGGAAAAAGGCTCGACTTGTAATTCAAGGATTTCGACAGGCCGAGGGTATTGATTACAACGAAGTGTTTGCACCTGTGCCAAGAATGAAGCCATCCGTATCTTCCTAGCCTATGCATCGTATATGAAGATTAAATTATATCAAATTGATGTGAAGAGTGCAACCCTGCATGGTGAAATTTGAGAGGCAGTGTATGTTAGTCAAACCGAGGGATTTGAGGATCCGTATCATTGGCACAGAGTTTACAAGCTAGACAAGGCTCTATATGGGCTTTTTCAAGTCCCTAGAGCATGGTACGAAACTCTCAACACATCTTGTGAAACACGGGTTTCGAAGAGGAGTGATTGATTGTACAATATTTGTCGAAGAAAAAGTTGGTGACTTTTGCGTGTCTATGCTCCAAATATCATATACACGATGTGTATATGCTCCAAATATTAGGCGAAACTGAAATTCAACCGTCTTATTGGGGTTAAAAGGATATTTCGTTATCTGAATGGTACACCAACACTAGGGTTGTTGTCCAATCATTATGATAACTTCGAGCTTACGACGGATAGTGACTCGGATTACGGCGGTTGCAAAATGAACTACAAGTCAACATCAGCAGGATGTTAATTCTTGGGAGGAGATTAGTGACATGGCAGTGTAAGAAAAAGACCTCGGTTGCTCTGTCAACCTGTGAAGCTGAATATGTTGCTGCTGCAAGTTGCTGTTCACAAATCATCTGGAATCAACAGAAAATGCTGGATTACAGTTTGAAATTCTCTAATACTCCTATATATGTTGATAACTCTGCTGCGATAGCTGTAACTAAAAATCTGGTTCAACATCCTAAAACCAAACACATCGGGATTAAATATCATTTTATACGAGATTGTTTTGAAAAACATTTAATCGATGTGGTTAAAATTAATAAGGATTTTCAACACGCCGACCTCTATACAAAAGCAGTTGATAAACCAAGATTTCTATATCTCTTAGAGGTTAATGGCGTGAAAAAGAAAAAGTGATGTAATCTCAGAAGATGAAAACGTGTAGTCTGACACTGTGTTTTATTTTTTTTGTTATTAATCTTTTTTTAATTTCCTGTCTTATAAAATTCAAAAACTTCAAAGATTTTTAGTTTTAGAATTTTAGGGGGAAATAGGTTAAGAAGTTAGTGTTAATTTTAGTTGTTCTAATTTCAGTACATAACAAAACCGAGGGAGGAGGACAGGCTAGCTGATAGAAATGAGATCGTATCTGTGATACCGATTCAATGACTATGGAAAATGATAATACACAGGAACAAAGAATTTAGGACTTTAAAAGATTTAAATTTAATTAGATGTGAAATTCAAAGTATAAGTCTAAGAAGTCTGAGTGATATAACAGGAAAAATGATAGTAAAACTGGCTACTACTAAGGTAACACAATGAAAGTAGATCTAGAGATTGTTAGACCACTACATGATGTGTCGGTAGATTCAACACAATAGATGATTAGACCACAATGGTGACTTCAATTCAAACTAAGTTGTTCAACTAGCTCTGGGTTCCCATCTTATCACTGGTTAACACAATCAATTATTTCAAATAAGGGGTGACGAGCAAATAAACGCCACAATTGTGTGTGGTTGACCACAAAATGAGCAAAGCACGAAAAAAATGAATACTAAACGCAATCAAGCTAAAAAAATATTTTGTTGGTGTGTTATGTCCAAAAAGAAAAAATATATGCTCTAACAAAAAGATAGGTTGTATGTCTCTCTGCTGTGCGGTGGCACTGACCTGAGGATAAGCATAACCTAGATATTCTAGAATTCATTGTTGTTTGTCGCCTCTCTGCTATGCGGTAACACTGACCTGAGGCTTGGCTTCTCTTTGAAAGCTCTGAGAATAGTTTCTTCTTGTCATAATACCCGTAGACCGCTTAAAAAGCTCCTGAGGAATGTTGATTACCATATAAGCATGGGATCCACAATGCTGGTTGAAATAATTAAACCTAATATATCACCAATCTGTGCCAAAAGTCTGTATATGGATTTAAGTGGACAGTATACTGACAATCATCGTGGCGGCAATTTTTGAAAGTCCAAATCAATGTGTGCATCTTATAGTACGAGTATGATTTCCTAAACTTGCTAATGACTCTCGATGAAAGCAAGAATCTAGCATCAAAAGATATTGGTAACATGTCCTGAATGATTTGATTACCTGTATGATTCCATAATGAATCGTTCCAGTTATGGTCATAATAACTTGAAGATGTACTGTTCTAGAAAGAAATCTGCTAGATATCTATCTTAAAAGTTCCACCTCACACAAAATCACAAAAACACGTTCAGTTTTATCCTTTAGTTATAGTCATTTTATTTTGCTTCAATTTTTAGTCAAATTTAGTTTTAATCGTCGGACTATATAGCAGAATTGTATCTGGGATTTAATCACTTAAAAGGATCACATCTGAGGTGATCAAATGTTTCCAAAAGTTAAAAACGTTCATCTCTGAGATGATCGAATGCTTGTAATGTTTTCCCAGTGTTAAAAGGGATAATGTAAAATGTTCATAGAGTCAAAATTATAAGAATGAGCCATTCGCACGACTGGACCATAAGTATGGACCAGCCGTACCATTGGGCCATACGAATGAGCCCAATCGCACGACTTCGCCACACGTATGGCCAAGACGTACGATTGGACCATCAACACGGGTATATTCATGTGATTGGATCATAAAAATGAACCAATCACACGAATGGAAGCAACCGAATAGGGTTGTCGCACGACTGAAGGTGACTTATTGAGTTAGTCGCACGACTGAGACTCAATCGCACGAACCAGCTGTGTGATTAAGTCTAGTCGCATGACTGGAGAGAACCCTAGTATAAATAGAGGGGGAGTCAGTCACAACCCTATTCACCCCCAATCGCTCTTGTTTATCTCATGACTTAACGAAACTCTGCCCGATTTTCGTCTAATTGCTCTAAACTGCTATTTGTTGTGTTCTAAAAATTTCCAGTGATTGTCCGGTTAATGCACGATGTTCTACACTCCAAGGATTCAACAATCTGTGCCCACGACACACCTGAATTTATGCCCTAAAACTAACCGAGACTAGTGTGACCAATAAACTGATAAAACTAAGTTGAATGTTAAAATAAAGGTTATAGGAGCTATGTTGGGTGTTTGCGAGACTCATGAGCCATACCACAACGTCTAACTCTACGATTTGCACAAAATTAAAATTTGAATGAACTAAAAGTCTATCATGCAAATGGGCGCCCTGATGTACTTCAATCGCATGACTGAGCCGGGCGAATGGCTCAATCGCACGATTGAGCTAGGTGAATGGCACACTCATACGACTGAAACATGCAAATGAGTTCAGTCGGATGACTAGTTCAACCGCTTGGTAGAGCATACGACAAAGCCCAGTCGCATGCTCAGTCGTGAGTATGAGCTCAATCGCACGACTAAACCTCAGTCGCACAGTTCATTCGCACGATAGAACATAAAGATTCAAGTTAAGAAATTCAAATGGTTATTCATATACAAACTCTAATGTTTATCTATATTGCGTAACACATGACGAGTCACTAGACCATGAGCACTAAGCACAAGATATGTGCTCACCTGGATTTGACTTCCAGGAATGTTGCAGAGTTCTCGGGCATCATCACATTCCTACGGAGATCTAGGATATTTCGAGCCATCTCGAAACCATGTACTGCTTATCGCTCAGTCCAAAAGGCTTTCTGGGAAAGCGCTATAGTGGACAGGTCCTCTGAGCCGCATTACATCAGGAGCTCAATATTCGGCCATTCCATTGAGATCACAGAGGATGATTTCAGTACTGTTTTAGAGTTTGGAGATGACACTGATTGCCCCACACAAATACATCCACTTACGGTTTGAGGCTGCGTTCTAAGGGCTAAGTACTCTTGGGACATCAATGCAGGTGTGCTCAACAAGAGCAACCTATGCCCCCAGTTTAAGTACCTCTCCCATGTGCTGCTCAAGTGCATAGCTTCGCGTAAGCGAGGGTTCGACGACATATCTGATCAGATCTAGAACGCTTACGTGGCGTTGGTGTTGAACCACCCGTTTAGCTTCCCTAGGATGATCTTCACCTATCTGGTGGAGAACATTGAGGGGAAAGGGAAGGAGAGGTTTTGTATGTACCCTCGATTTATTCAGATGATCATTGATCAGAAGCTACCGTCACTACAGAAAGAGAAGGAGGACGCAGTAGTGCTTGAGGTGATGGATGCTACCACCTTGGGCCGCATGAAGGTGTACAGGGGAAGCAGGTGAATCCTCCTGTCAGGAGATTGTTTATGCATCTAGCCCGAGAGGATTATGTGGCACATACAAGGAGGAAGTGGCACCACGAGGACAGTGATTCGGATGTCGAGCAGATTGTACTCCCGGATGATGACTCTGATCATGATGATAGTGGTGATGATGGAGATGTAAGGCCCGCCTAATCGAGGGCCCCCACTGCTGATATAGCATCTCCAGCATCCACCCAAGGTGGAGCAGAGGCAGTTGGTTTCCATCAGGACTTTCATCCTGATGAGGAGGAGGAGACAGACGAGGAGCCTTTGACTCGTATTGTGGGGAGCAGGGTGGTTGCCACCGAATGATGTATTTGGGAGGTGGAGGATGCCCTATCGAGTCTGGGGAGACTGCTGCAGATCCCACTTATGCCCCTGATCAGCCCAGCAGCATCCCAGGGGGAGCATCCTCCTCAAATGGCATGAGGAGACAACGGATGGCTCATCCCCATAGGATGAATACTAAGAGGAAGAGGATTACACTCATCACTACCACCACTACGGCCACCACTACCTCTACCATAACCACCACTACCACCATTCCACCCACCACCTCTACCTCTACCACAGCCACCACTACCATCATTCCACCCACCACCACTACCTCTACCACAACCACCATTACCACACATTTCCACCTACCACCAGTACTACCACTCCACCCACCATGACTACCACACCTCCACCTGTCACCACTATAGCCATCCCTTCAGCATACATACATTTCCCACCACCTCTACTCTACATCCACTACCACCACCACTCATGGAGCTGGGACCTCATCACAGGTCCCACCTACTTTTGGATCCTCTTTCCTATCCGTTGGGTTGGAGGAGCAGCTGGCTAACCTGAACCGTTTGTACTGAAGCTGCTGGCGACGAATAAGCAGAGAGCCACTCAGCTTAATCAGCAGATGGAGCTCATTGTCTCCCAAGCCCAGAGGATTGAGTCTCAGAGCCAAGAGATCGCTGAGTTGCATGAGATGCAGGCTTCGTCAGTACAGAGGATTAAGGCTCAGATTCAGGACATCATAGAGCTTCGTGAGATGTAGACATCCTCTATAAAGAGGATACAGTATTTGGATGCAAAGAACTAGAAGCTCGTGCTGAGGCTCAAGGGATCCAAGGATGAGCCTCTAAAGATTAAAGAAGGGGATGACGATGGTGATGATGATGATGATGATGATGATGATGATGATGATGAGGATGATACTGATGATGATGGAGGAGATGATGATGCGGGGCAGAGATAATAAGGAGGGTGATGATGTTGCTGCATCTGCTACCACTTAAGCAAGAGATATACGATCCAAGAAAGCTGAGGATCAAGGTGCCTCATCCTCGGCCCCACCAACTAAAGAACCCATGATTATAGATCAAAGTAATGATTAGATGTTTAGCATTTTGAACTTGTGTAATTGAATCATGTATTAAAAGTCTTGTACTAAATGTTTATGTATATATTTGATTATCTAACTATATTGATTATTTACTAATGAATGATGTGTTACATGTTTTAAATCAAGCAGATCAACCATATCAACAGGATGAATATGATGTTGCTCCCCTGTAGCAGATCAAGTCTCAATTCACTATGATACTTGATCTGCAAGGGATTGTCAGGAGGTCATAAGCTATACTCCCGAAGAAGGAGAAATCTTCAAGACCTCACTGATGAGCAACTCGTAGAGATGTTCCGGTTAAATCTAGATGAACTGGTTAAAAATGCACCTACCATCAATGTTGCTAGTGATGACGAGCTCAATGATGTGGATGGGATAGTGATTTAAGACGTCACAGCACAACATCATCCAGAATATACTAATCGAGAGGGAAATGTGGTTCCCGATTTTAGGGATACTCTCGACAGTGATATGTATGCCAACTGGATACGTTGGAGAGGGAAGCCGAGAATCAGAAAGCCAAGCCTAATCCTCGGACACCAACGTTGAGATCAAAAAGGATGAATGGGTAGCTTGTTTTGCAGAGATCCCTGCCCAACGCATAGCGCCAAAGCCGAGTGCCTACGCCAAGCACTACAAAGTAAAGAAGCATCTAAAGGTGTTTGGCATGATTATAGTGTGGGCTTATTTTGCGGATCTTAATAGGAATCGAGTACTTCAGATTCCCACATGATTTTAAGACTCTCCTGGGTTTTGAGCTCAACTAGCTGGCACGCTTGAACCTACTGTATGCTGACCCCGGAAGATGCCAGGCTGGTTTGAAGCTACGTTGAAGAAAGAATACCACACTAAATGGGTTAACTTCAAGCTTCAACAACCTACGACGTATATTCAAAGGTCGGAGGTGGACCCAAGGACTAGGAAACCAAAAGTGGTGCTGAAGTGAAGTTCTCTGCACACTATGTCAAAGATCCCCATGAGGGAAATGCCACAGGACTTCACTCCCCACTTCAAGTGGTGGTATTATGATTGGAGAACAGGTGAAACGGTCATATTATTGCAGAAAGAGCGCCAAATGGAGACCATCCGGGTATTTGACCCAATGTGGCTAACCAACCTCTCAGCTAGTGATGTTTATACTTTATATAGGTGCCATTATTCTATGATACGCATGATATGGTACAGGCCTCTAGTTTCAGAACGTGATAAGACTCTGTTTTGCATTCAAGATACATTCTGGAGTCATAATCGAGGAGAGGCATAAGAAGTTTGACGAGCTAATGAAGGATGCCAGACAATGAAGGAAACTAGGTCCAAGGGGGAGTTTGTTGATACATATGTACCTAGTTTATGATCTTAATGTAATATGTCTGTCATGTCCTAAATGTAAATGAAATGTATGAGTTGAATGAAATAGAATACGTGATTGATAATCTTAATGTTAAAGTTTCAGTGTATGTTTCAATGTTTATTATTTATTAATCATATCGAACTGACTATATAGGTTTGTGGTTGTTTGATTAGATCTTAGTCAACTAATGATTGAAAAACATATTCAAACTTAGTCGTATGAAGTTTTCATGCGAATGGACCATGCTAATGGATCAGACGCATGAATACTTCATGCTAATCGACTAGTCGCATAACTGAACCAGGAGACTGGATCAGTCGCACGACTGAGATATACGGATCACTCAGTCGCACGACTGAACCTTCAGTTGTGTGATTGATCAATCGCATGCTTTAGTGGCACGACTAAACCGTGCTAATGGTCCAGTCGTACGATTGAGTAACCGTAACCTATAAATACCACTTAATTCATGGAAAAGTGGAACACTTTCAATATTTTGACTCCTATTCGTATCCTAGCCGTCCAGAGACCTTAGAGACACTGTTCCAAGTTCATAGATCACACAAAATCGTATTGCAATCATTCTTAACATTTAGATTCATTCTAAGACCGATTCTACATGCCTTTTCACTCATTGGATCACCAATCAAATAGGATTCCGCACTGTTTGAGTTGGTATACACCAAAATTGGTTAGTACTCCATCCGTACATGGTCCTAACACAATCTCATTTTTATGTTCTTCAGTAGGAGCCACACTTGCAAAACTGGAGCATTCCTCTTGTGCTGGATCAAGCTTATCATGATGAAGTTGTGATTCAAGATTCATGCGGTGCACTAAAGGCTCTGTCTGATTAGAGGCAACTGGTTCTTCAAAGTTGGAGTGTGACAAAGGGATGGTGCTTGTTTGAGAGATCAACTCTGTCTCGCGAGTGTGAACTAAGTTTATAACTAAGTAACATAAATGGGTTCAGTACGCACACTCTCAGATAATTGTTGAATGAGTGGAGAGATTGGCTTAGTGTTTTGACTGGATGAGGGAGATTGTTGAGTGTGAATAGAGAGAATGTGTGAAATGGGCTGAGTGATTTAACTTGTAGGAGAATGGAGTTGAGAAGATTGGTGTTGTTGGTGAATGGGTGATAGATCTGGTGAGTGAGTGGCTTGCACAAAGTTGGTTTGAGAATCCTCCTATTGATCTTCGCACATGAGGTCATGGGGAATGTTTGCATTAGGGTTTGACACATGAGCAAACATATTCATGTCTCCTCCTTTATACCTTCCAATGATCTTATTCAAGACAGATCTACTCAAATAGGCTTGCACCAATACATCTCCATCTCTAGCTATTCGAGGCAGCTCACCATTGATGATTAGTTGTAGGAACCTTGGGAACATGAACATTTTGTCATTCTTTTGTACTTTGATATGGTCACACGGACAATTGAAGATGTAGTTGGAGTATTTGTATGTTCTTCCCTCAAAGATGCCAATAATACCAGATGATATGTGCCTTGAGAATCTGTCGAGCCCAGACTTCCTGTTGGAGATGCACATAAGATAAATGTGACATAGGAATCTGTATGGCTTGCATAGTCTTCAATTCTTGATCTCCGCTTGGCAAAATCACCATCATATCCCATTAGAAGAAAGACTTTCTCTATGTATTCATTCTCGAACACATCAGGGTGACCAACTTCTTGTTCTCCCAATTCTAGATCCCTCCTTATGGTCTGCTCAGTTATCCTCAGTCTTTGATTCTTTACTTCTGCCATGATAACTTCTCCATCTTCTTCTATTTGGGCTTATTTCCATAAATTAGTGATTTGTGATCGATGAATCACATGTTCTGCTAAGAAGGCATAGAACAACCTGGATCTTCATAAATATCTAATCATGTCCTGACACCCTTCTGAAGTAGAATCGTCAGGGTTTAAGAAAGCACACATATTGTGCTTTTTTGCAAACCGATTATCCATCTGTTCATAAGAATAAAAAGATTTCATTAGAACTAGATTATTGATATGGGAATGTGAACAGTTGTGAGACTAGAAAAGAATCCACGGTTCATTATTGAACATTACGACATGTTTTACCTTGAACACAGTGATCTGAGTTAGAATATATGTTTGTTTGATGTTTTGTTTTGTTAAACTTTTTGAATGTTAGAGAAAGGGGTAAACTTTGTTGAGTGCGTGTTTCTAGGTCTGAAAAAGTATTCTAAAAAAGTGAATAATGAATATTGAAGTCAAAGTACATCATTTACACTCTCTCAGACACATTTATTTTATTTTATTTAATGATATGGGACCCTTAGCAATTTAACTTATCCGCGGTTCTTAGTTCTTCCGCACATTTTCTATAGATTTCGTAAATCATCTGCGGATGTCTAAAAAACTTCTGCTCATTAAGTATAACTTCAATTTTCATAAATTACCAAACAATGAAACTAGATTATACTTTTTGAAGTTTCTCATCCGTAGTTTACCAATCTACAGATAGAGAAATAAAGTTTCCACACTGTAGCTTCTACTGATGCTTAAAGGGCACTATAGCTTCTGTTGATTCTTAAAGGGCACTGTAGCTTCTGTTGATGCTTAAAGGGCAATGTGAGAAACTTAATTTTATTGTATGTCGAAATCCACTTATTAGAACCATATATTGCTTTTGGACCTTGTTCACTTTGTATACATGACAATTATGCACAAGAAAGATCAAAATTTTGAAAACTTCATGTATCCAAGAGCCAAGGTGGTGCTCAGGTTCCAATTCCTTCAAATTGATAATGAAATAGACAAATCTATTGATGATGGATTAAGTTTTCTTCATGAATTCTACTCCCCCTAAATTTGTGATTAATGTTGACATAATTGCATTATCATAAATTTCTAAGAATGTTATCATGAAAAACATTATAGTGTGTTAATGCACAAGCATATATATATATATACATGTAATGGGAACATACTATGTTACTAAGCCTCTTCCTGGTGAGTTATTTTGTTGAAATGATGCCTGAACTTGGTTCTGATTGAAAGTATATTATCCACTTAAATCCATTCAAGAGTTCATGTATCAACTAGGCATTCTATTTATCTTGTTTTCATGTTAGTTAGGAATGACTGTTGTGGCTTCACATTCAATGTATGAAGGTTTTGTCCTCCCTTTGTGAGTCAAATCATCACTTTTTCATCTTAACAACTATGCACTTTAAGTTATAAGTTCTATCTTGAGATGCATTAGCCATCTCATTAATGCATTGATATAAAAGCTCTAGATAAATGTACAGTTGATCACAAAGGATTCTTTTGAGAGCTTAGATATGATCATCATCACGTCACCAGGTCTTTACTCATGTAAATCAGAGGTGCCATTAACCCAGGTCTTTGTTTACACAAAACAGAGGGATGATGTGGATGATGATCTTTTCACAAGATGGTAGTTGATATACAACATGGTGATCATGCACCCAGGTCTTTGTTCACACAAAACAGATGGAGTATGATTTGCAAAGATAGATATTTTAAAGTGTGAGTACATAGTGTGCTTAGATGAGTGATTTGATCACATCAGAGTAAGACTCACTTACTGTACCCTCAAAATAAAATTTCCCACAAACAATCACTTTGAATTATGGTTTGCATGCAATAAGTGTAGTTTCCACACAATATGAATCTACTCACATATCAAGAAACTTGCTCAAATTTTAATGATATTAAGAATTTTGGAATAAGAAAGATATTGTGTACTATCATTTTCCATGCACATGTCATCCTAAAACATCATTTTATGCTTCGGAAGATTCTTCTGAAGTTTCTTCCAAAGGTAATTATTTATAACAAGTTACAAACACATGCTTTTCTTTGTTTGTTCAAATTGATTAATCTAAGTTAATCATGCCTAGAGACTCAATTAGAAAATTAAATCTAACTGGATCAAAGGATTTAGTGAATAAATTAGCAAGCCAATTTGTTGTATCCACTTTAACCAACTTAATAAAACCCTTTTTTGAGCAATCTTTCAGAAAATGATATCTTATCTCAATATGTTTTGTTTTACTATGTTGCATAAGATTAGCAGTTATAAACATAGCAACAAATTGTCTATGAAAATTGAAGTTTGAAGGAAATTGTAACCATAGTCAAACAATTGGTTTTGCAACCAAAGGACATAAGAGCAACTGGCTGAAGCAGCTATGTACCCAGCCTCAACTGTGGATACAAATACATTGGTTTGCTTCTTGCACTGCCATGATAATAGTGTTGGTCCGATGAATTGACATCCAGCAGTTGTGGATTTTCTGTTGCTGTTACACCCACCATAGTCGTTGTCTGAATATGAGTAGAGTGTGAAGTCACCATATTTTGGATACCAAAGACCAAGTCCTGGTTTTCCTTTGAGATATCTAAAGATCCTTTTAATAGCATTCAGATGAGATTCTTTTGGATAAGATTGGTACCTAGCACAAACAAACACATCAAAGATATTGTCAAGTCTACTTCTAGTTAAATACTTAAGAGATCCTATCATTGATCTATATAATCTTTGATCAATAGATTTTTCTAAAGGAACAGGTACAATATTTTCAATTATTGAGGCTGGTGTTTTGCATGAAGATGCATAAGCAAGATTATACTTCTTCAAAATTTGATGTATGTATTTTTCTTGATTGATGAATATCTCATTTGTCTTTTGATGAACTTGAAGACCAGGAAAGAAAGTTAATTCTCCCATTGAGCTTATCTAAAATTCTAATTTCATCAATTCTTTGAAACTTACAGACAATCTCTTATTAGTTGATCCAAATATAATGTCATCAACATATATTTGAAAAACCAAGAGATCTTGATGTTCTTATTTCAGAAAGAGACTCTAATCAATGGTTCATCTTTTGTAGCCATTTTTAAGCAAGAAAGATGATAATGTTTCATACCACTTTCTTTGAGCTTGGTAAAGACCCTACAAGGCCATATCAAGCTTGTATACCCTGTGTGGGTAATGAGAATCTTCAAAACTAGGAGGTTGTGAGACATAAACTTCCTCATCATTTTCCCATAAAGGAATGTATACTTGACATCCATTTGATACACAGTAAACTTCTTATATGATGCATAAGCTAGGAATACTCTTATGGCTTTAATTCTTGCAACTGGTGCAAAAGATTCATCATAGTCTATTCCCTCTTATTGGGTGTATCCTTGAACAATCAACCTTGCTTTATTGCTTACAATAATACCTCTATCATCCAGTTCATTATTATATAGCCATCTAGTTCCAATAGGATGTTGACCTTCAGGTAAATCAACTAGAGACCATACTTTTTGCTTTCTAAATTGTTGAAGCTCTTCTTGCGTAGCTTCAATCCAGCTATTGTCCTTTAAAGCAACAGATATGATTGGAGGAACCACTTGTGAAAGAAAACAAGTGAAAAGACAAATGTTGGCAGTACCACTTTGGCTTCTTGTAGTTCTCTTTGTATGATCTCCAATGATATTATTGACTGGATGAGTCTTATGGATCCTTGTTGATGGAAATGATTCAACTGGAATTGATGGTTCCAAGTTAGTTATATCCATTGTTACAGACTGATCCATACTAGGTTGAGTGCTTATGAAGTAATCAAAAAGTTTACCATGTGGTGTTGAATGATCTTTCGTAGTTTGAATATTAGTTGCATCATGAGTGTCTTGTGTAGGAGCTATAGGAACTTCTCCTGAAACATTTTGCTCTTCCTTAGGAGTTACAGGAACTTCTCAGGAAACATTTTTCCTTTCGTAGGAGTTACAGGAACATCTCCGGATGATAAGTGAAGCATTGAAACATTTCCAATGATTGTTATATTCACCTGAGAGCTTGGACTGGTTGCAGGGACAATATTCACATCTCTAGATGCATAGTGTACATCAGCAGATATAGTGACAACATTCACATCACCGGTTGCTGAAGTGTTTCTCTCTGATGATGTGTGAATTCTTGGAGGATTAGCATATAATGTCACTTCATTCATATTAGGTGGAAATATGGATAACATCTATCATTAGATCCTGCATTGTTTAGATAATCATAGTTAAATGATTGTGTTAGAGCATCTATATCAAACAACCATCATGAACCTTTAACTGATTTTGTAAAAACTAATTCATCAAAAGATACATTAGGAGTTTCTTCCATAATATTATGTTGTGGCATATAGATCCTATATGATTTAGATGTTAAAGTGTATCCAATAAAGAAACCATCATATGCTTTTTTTGAAAATTTTCCTATTGAATCTTTTATATTTAAAACTGATACATGACACCCAAAAACTTAGAGATACAGTATATATGGTTTCCTTTTAAATAAAATCTCATAAGGAGTTTTGTTATGTTCTTTAACAATCAAAGTTCTGTTTTGAACATTGCATGAAGTTTTCCACCGCCTCACCCAAAAGATGATAGGCAATTATGAATTAGCTAGCATTGTTCTCACTGCTTCAATAAGAGTTCTATTTCTTCTTTCAGTAACTCCATTCTATTATGGAGTTCTTGGTGCATTGAATTGCCTTCCAAGACCCTTGTTCCTACAAAAGGAATTCAAGTCAAAATTGACAAATTCAGTACCATTGTCACTCCTAAAAATTTTAACTTTTGTATCAAGTTGATTCTCAATCTTTATTGCAAAGTCCATTGATGTTTCACTCTTTTATTTTAAGAAAATACTCGTGTAAATCTTGTGAACTCATCAACTATCACCAAATAATTGTCTCTTTCCAATGCTCATCACATTGGTAGGACCAAACAGATCCATCTTAAGCAATTTGAGTGGTCTAGTATTAGAATTGATAGTTTTGGATTTATGAGACACTCTATGTTGTTTTCCTTTGTAACAAGAAGAACAATGAGTTGAGCAATGAAACTCTTTCTTTGACACTCCAATGAGTAAGTCATTTTTCACCAATCTGTTCATGTTCTTCATGTTAGAATGGACAAGCCTTCTATGCCATAATTGAGATTCATCTTCTCACGAGTTAGATAGGAGGCAGGTTTCATGTCTTGTGAATGAGTTGTTGTTCATGTCCAAAACATAAGTGTTTCATTTTCTTGATGCTTTAAGAATCACCCAATCTTCTGGAATTGAAAAACCTGGCTTAAGAATGTAACACATAGTGTTATAAAAAAGTGTTGCATAGTTTTGATCACAAATTTGAGACACACTCAATAAATTATATTTTGAATTTTCATAATAGTTTAGTTTCTCAAACTTGAGCACACCATTTGTTACAATTCCTTCACCAACAATTTTACCTCCCTTTTCATCCCCACCAAATGCCACATAAGAAGCATTTTATGTTTAAGGTCATGGAAAAGTGAACAGTTTCCTTTCATATGCCCGGAACAACCACTATCAACATACCACTTGTTGTTAGCTCTCCAATATTGTTCCTGCAATCAGAAATAAATCAGTTAGAATTGACAACCCACGCCTTGATGATCTTGGGTTTGCCAGCAGTGTCTAAATTAGTAACTCCTTAAATAACTCATGAAGTTTCAGTTTTAGTTTTGCTTGATTCATTCTGAGTTGTTTTAGATGAGGATGATTCTGTTGATAGAGATGTTGATGAGCTAGGCTCTTCTTTCTCAAATTCTTCTTTATTCAACTCATGTTTGTTCATTTGAGGCTTTGGTTTTGACAATGAATCTTTATTATTAAAGGTTTCGCTATCTTTTGTTGTTGAATGAGGTATATGGATTCCCCTCTCAAACTTTTCAAAGAATGCATCATAAGCCTTTGTTTCCTTTTCAGTCAAATCCACCCTTTTATGAGGTGTTTTTGATTGCTGGAAAGTTGTTCTTTTCTTTGAATGATGTACATCAGTGGATGCCTTTTCCTTTAATTTTGGCTTTTGTTTTTCGTCAGACTTCTACAGTTTTGAACCTTTTTCACTATCAGTAGATTGACTGTCTGATTCAGATTTATCTGATTGTTTCTTCTTTGTGCCTTTTGTCTTGTTTCTTTTGTTCAAATAACATTCCTGTGTAGAATGATTATTTTTGTTGCAGATAGCATAATGTTTGTTGAAATAGCAATCAGATGTCATGTGATTGTTCATATTGCAAATAGAATAATAACTACTAAAGTAACAATCCTCTATATTATGGTTTTTCATCTCACACCATTTGCAATACATCTCATCTGATTCTTTGTTAGAATCATTGAATTTCTTATGATTTGCCAACTTCTCATGCTTTGCATCCTTTTTCAACTTTGAAGTTGATTCTTTCTTTTCTGTTTGGTGCAACTTTTGTTTGTTTGTTGCTGAATTCGTCTTCAGCAGATCATATACTGAATTAGCATCGACTTCTACCGAAGAAGTTTTCTTATTCCCTAGATCTGGTACTAAACGGAGGTTCTTCTTCCGCTGATGATCAGCTGAAAGCCTTTTCTTTTCTTTTTCCACGGATGATTTGTGTCTTTCCCCAGTAGAGGCACACTTCTCATTTACTTCATTGGAGAATTTTTGTTTTTGATTTAGTTCTTGAAGACCTTCATTCAACTGAGCTATTCTCTAGCAGATAGTCTTTAGCATGTTTCTTAGTTTAGGAGTGTATGGCAGCTTTGTTTCTTCAAGCACTTTTGGAATATTTGTGTCAAAAACAACATTCTTACCATTGTTTACAAGATCATCATGTTCATCAGAATCATCCAAGTCATCACACTCATCAAAATGAAATTCTAAATTCATTTGATTAATCTTGTCTGATTCAGAAGATTTAGTTTCATTCACCTCAGATTTATTATTAATGATTTGTTTATTAGAACTTGTTCTTGTATTGGTGCTTGGCAGAAAATGATTTGACAAGTTATTTGTCATTGATTCAGGTAAAGGAACATAATTATTGTTAATAGGAGGTGCCACACCATTCTATCCCAACCCAGACCTATTCTTTAATTCAATATGAGAATTTAATAATTTCTCATACTGCTGAGATGACAGTTGAAACTTTTGAAGTTTCACTTTAGTTGATGCATGATAAACAATGGATTTGGTTAAGGAAGTGGTCAGATGCTCAACTTGGGCTTTCATATTGTAATTTTCATAATCAATTTTATCAAAATACTTTTGTAATGAGTTTACTTTTATTTGATATAATTTATGTTCTTTTACATGAGATTCATTCAAAATCATTGTTTCTTTTACTATGAGCCAATTGTTGAGCATGGACTCTAGATCTCTCTACTTCCTCAACACATATCGATGAACATAACCTGTCTCTTGCCTTACTTTCCTGGGTGCAACTTTGTTTTCCATGTGTGCCATTACAGCTTGATTTTCTTTCAAGACTTTCTTCTCACAAAACTCCAATCACAGGTTCCATCTTGAAGAATGATCAACCCAGATTCTTTTGAGTTGCTTGTTCCTGCTGGTGTATTAGTGGCTAGTGGGGATGAGTTGGCAAGTTGTGGCTGCCTGAATAATCTTTGAGATGATGAAGGTTGTTTAGACTGATGTTGTAGATGTTGTGTTGAGTCAGGATTTTGTTGATTGCTTTCTCTAGAGAAGTGTCCATAAAGATTACACTTGAAGCATCTTACCTTTGACTTATCAACACCAATCCATAATGATTTACTTGCAGCAGCCAAATTCTTGTTTCTTCTTAGAAATTGTTTTAATCTATAGGCAATCAATGCCATTTGCCATAGTAGATCCATCTCCTCCACTAAATCCGGAGGGAGTTCTTCCAGTTCTTGATGGCACATGTTGGCAGAGGTTAATGAGCTTCCTAGATAAGCTTGAAAGCTTGAACCGAAAGTTGCAAAAGCTGCTTTTTGTTCTCTAGAATCTAGAATGATAGTGGTAGGCTCTGATTGATTGTTGATTTAGGGCTTTTTTGATGATATATCTCCTTGATCAAGAGTTCTTTCCTTCTCTTTTCTTTATTTACCTTGACAAGATTTCTTAGGAGTTTTTGAATCATAGAAACTTACTTCCTCTTCATCTTCACTCAAGGTACAAGAGTTATCACCATCATTGTTTGACAAAAATGCCCTTCCAACACTTCTTGTTTCTTTAAAGTGATATTGTGATACATGAGTTCTCACTCTCTTATTTCTTGATTTCTCATCTATTTCATGAGCCTTAACTTTAGCCATTAGAGTATCTAGTCCAATTGCTTTGAGGTCTATGGTGTTCTTGAACATGGATACAGTTTGCTTCCATCTTTCTTATAAAGGATGGAGCATTTCTTGTTCGATTCCTCATTTGTATTTTTTAACTCCAAAATGTTCATTTCTACAACAAGTTGCATAAACCTGTGGTGTTTTTGAGGAATTGATTCACCCTCAATATGATGAAATGTTTTATATTATGAATGAATGGTATCCTTCCTAATGCTTCAGATTTCATCACTCTCTTCACAGAGTGTATGAAGAATCTTCCGCAAGGAATTTGCTATTTTGTAATTTTCACACCTAATTAATATTTCCACTCGTAAGGCCATACTAAAGCAAACTGTATGCTTTAATATCAACTTTAACCTTCTTAATATCATTAGGTGACAGATCTTTCCTACTTATGGGTTGATTATTATTATTATAATCCGACCCAAGTGGGGTGGAATATAAGGACCTTCTGTTATTGAGACCTATAAGTCAGAATCTATAAAATTTACATGATTCCTAAACTTGATTTTCTAGGATTTAAAATATGCTTTTGTTTCCAACTTTGGAGGTTGGTAAGATGATCCACTAAAGTTGCTCATGATTAGTTAAGATCTAAGACTTTAGCTAATGAATTTGTTCAAAGGATATGAAAAAGTTATTGATGTTGGTCAATAACTAAGATTTGTTATTCAATTGATTTGAATATAGATCCAAGTTAATCGAACAACGTACTGCTGAACAACAAATCAAGTTTCACACAAACTCTTTGATTAGAAACAATTGATCTAATGAGTAAAAACTGACAAATCTAAAGAATTCAGAAAATAGTTAAACACAACTAACACTGATAGATCAATCGATGTAAATCAATGAGCACTTGGCTCTCATACCAATTGTGAATCCAAGGATCACAATGAGGAATTATCAGTGTTGGTTCAAAAACATGTCAATATTTGCGGAATCAACATTAACTTGGTTTAATTGTTTTTATTATATTTCAAAATCAATAACAATTTATGAGTGAAACGAACACAATGAATGTAACACAATAAATGATCGGACAAATATCCAATTCAAATGTATTTCATTAAAGATGTTAATGATAACAATTGAATAAATAATGAACGAATGATATTCATTTGATGATGTGACGACTACAAGGGTTTTGGTTTGTGTGATTTGATGTGATGTTTGGTTGTAATGTTGGTGCTTGGATGATTGTCGTCTCAGTCGTCGCAGTCACTTGATTCACAACCTAGGATCCATATTTATAGACAAAAATGTTTTTGTTAAGGAAACACAGAAGCTCTTGAGATTTGAATTATTTCTGCTAAGGAATCATCGGATATCTTGGGATTCACATAACTTCCTTGTTGACTTATAACACTTGTATTATTGAATACAAGTGTCTGGACTCCACAGGAAAAGTCTTCCGTAGATGATTGTTCTTCCGAAGCAAACTTGTTCTTCCGTAGGAAACTTGTTCTTCGTAGGAAACTTGTTCTTTCGTAGGAAACTTGTTCTTCCGTAGGAAACTTGTTCTTCCATAGGAAACTTGTTCTTCCAAAGCAAACTTGTTCTTCCGAAGCAAACTTGTTCTTCAGATATGGTTGTTCATCTACAAAAGATATTCGGATGTAATTTACTTGTAATAAACATATGTATAGAAGAACAAAATGTTCATCCGTAGATGTTTCATGCACTTATAATGTTTTACCTGCGAACATACATAAATCAACACATATATATGGGTTAACCTATATATTTATGCATACACAATGATAAATTAAAAACATTCATTACAGATATCAATTCAAGTTCTAAGCCTATACAAAATGGACTAGATCTATGATTCTAGACCTAACAATCTTCTTCAGTAGAAAATTTTTTCTTCTTATCTAAAGAAAATAGTGATAATTCTTTCCTCTGGCATAAAAGAATGTGTCATGTAAACGTTAAAAACATAAATAAACTAATTAAGAATAATTTGGTAACTAAAATGCCAAAGAAATATTTGCAAGTGATGATCATTGTGTTGAATGCCTCAAAGGAAAGCAACACAAGATATCTCACAAGTCTAAGGAAAAAAACTCCATTACTAGTCCCCAACACTTATTACATATGGATCTCTTTGGACTCACTAGTTTATAGAGACTAGGAAGGACCTCATATTGTTTTGTAATCATAGATGACTCACAAGATTCATATTGGTCTTTTTTCTTAGAACTAAGGATAAGACTCCTGAGATTTTGACGAATTTCATTTTGAAATTTAAGAATCAATGTGATTAATATGTTAAGAAAATAAGATATGATAAAGGAACTAAATTTAAGAACAAAATCCTTGATATATTTTGTGATGAAAAGGTATTGCAAAAGAATATAGTGCTCCAAGTACTCCTTAGCAAAATGGTGTTGTTGAGAGGAGAAACATGAGGCAAATTGAAGCTGCAAGAACCATGTTGTCTTACTCTAAACTACCTATTAACTTCTGGGAAGAGGTAGTGAATACTGCTTGCTATGTGCAAAACAAATATGTGATGGTTAAGACACATGGTAATACTTCTTATGAACTGTGGCACAAAAGGAGACCTTTTATAGGTTTTCTCAGGTAATTTGGATATCCTTGCACCATTTTGTATACCAAAGACATGTAGCCAAATTTGCTAAGAAGTTAGATGATGGACACTTTATTGTATACTCTTCCCTAGAAAAAGGTTTACAGGGTATACAATCTTAGAAGTAGACTAGTTGAGGAGTCAGCCAATTTGACATTCAATGAGCACACTCCTAATAAGAAAGGTTCTGATCCTGATTGGTTGTTTGATTTTGATTTAATTACAAACTTTTTTAACAAGTCTTGTGAGAATGTTTTAAGATCCACAAATATCTTATCAATAGGAGATACTGACCTAAGATTTGAGCTGAGAAGACATAGAAATCACATTACTTTAGCTCCAGTGGTAACTAACCTTCTAGATGGAGTTCCTATAAGCATATCCATGATAAATCTAGCTAATACATTTTATGTGCCAACAAATTTCAGCTCAAAGGCATAAAACTAAAATGAAGGAGGTTTAAATGTAGGAGGAAGTGGTAGTGGTGAGAGTGATCAAGGGTTTCTTGATGCTGCCAATCACTTCATGAAAGACAACATCAATGATGTCACACACTCATTGGATCAAGCCTCTTTTAATAAGTGTGCTCATATCAGGGGTAATACATCATTACCTGATCCGAATTTCACAAATTTAGATCTCTCCAATCAAGTTGCTATGATCCTTCAACTCAGGATCCAAAAGTCTCATCCCACCAAAACATCATAGGAGATGTTGATAAGGGGGTAAAAACAAGAGGACAAACCCATGGCACAAAAGTTTGCAACTACCCTTTTTTCCTATCCTAGATATAGCCAAATAAAGTTAATGAGTTTTTAAAGGATGACAGTTAGGTTAAAGCAATACAAGAGGAGCTGCTTCAATTTAAAAGACAAAAGGTTTGAAACCTATGTCCTCTTCCTTTAGGGAAGACTTCCATAGGAACCATGTGGGTTTTTAGAAACAAGAACGATGATATAAGGCATGTCATCAAGAATAAGACAAGACTAGTTGTTCAAGGATACACACAAGAAGAAGGAATTGATTACATAGATGTCTTTGCTCTTGGGGCAACACTTGATGCTATTAGGATATTACTAGCTTTTGTTGCATCCAAGGATTTCAAGTTCTACTAATTTGATGTCAAGTGTGATTTCTTATATGAGATGATTGATGAAGAAGTGTATGTGAAACAACCACCTAGCTTTACAAACCCAGATATCCTGATTATGTTTATAGGCTTGACAAAGCTCTTTATGGGACGCATCAAACTCCAAGGAAGAGGTATGAGACTCAATCTCAGTATCTCTATCAGTATGGTTACAAAAAGGGTAGTATAGATGGAACTCTCTTCATCAAAGGATGAGGGAATGACTTAATACAGGTTTAAGTGTGTGTAGATAACATTATCTTTGGGTTAACTAATCCAAAGCTCTACATAGACTTTGAGAAGCTAATGAAGAATAGATTTGAAATGAGTGCCATTAAGGAACTCAATTTCTTTCTTGGAATTCAAGTGAAGCAAGTTGATAGTGGCATCTTCATAAGTCAGTCAAAGTATGTAGAGGACATACTTACAAGTTTAACATGATTGAATGCAAGGTTGCTAACACATTGGTAGCCTGAAATCACTCCTTTGAACCTGATCTTAAAGGTGAGTTTGTGGATGAACATCTTTATAGGTCTATGATTGGGTCTCTAATGTACGCCACAACCAACAGACACGATATCATGTTTGCCACATGCATTTGTGCAAGATATTAAGCCAATCGTAAGATGTCACACCTAGTTGTTATCAAGAGGATTCTAAGATATCTCAAAGGTGCTCCAACACTAGGCCATTGGTATCCAAAGAACTTTGACTACAATAAGTATGCATATATAGATAGTGACTATGGTCGTTGCACCATGACTGCAAAGTCTACATCTGGAATGTCAATTCCTTGATGGAAGGATAGTCTCATGGCAATGCAAGAAACTGTCATGTGTGTCTGCATTACTATTAAGACTAAATATATTGTTGTTGGTAGTTTTTGTGCTCAAGTGCTTTGGATTTAGAGTTAGATACTGGACTATGGATTTAACTTCAAAAAGACTCCTATCCTGTTGGACCAAAAGAACCAATGAGCCAAGATCAAAAACCTCTAAGTCCCACATGATATCACAACAACTGCTTAAGGCTTCATCAGCAGTTCGACAAGTGTTGAAGACTTCAACAGCTGAAGATCAGTACTGAAGACCTCAACAGCTGAAGAACACAGTGCTGAAGCTGAACAGCTGAAGAACACAAGTGCTGAAGCTGAACATCTGAAGAACACAAGTGCTGAAGCTGAACAGCTGAAGAACACAAGTGCTGAAGCTGAACAGCTGAAGAACACAAGTGCTGAAGCTGAACAGCTGAAGAACACAAGTGCTGAAGCTGAACAGCTGAAGAACTCAAGTGCTGAAGCTGAACAGCTGAAGAACACAAGTGCTGAAGCTGAACAGCTGAAGAACACAAGTGCTGAAGCTGAACTGCTGAAGAACACAAGTGCTGAAGCTAAATAGCTGAAGAACACAAGTGCTGAAGCTGAAGACCAAAGTACTGAAGTACAATAGCTGAAGAGTTTATAAGTGCTGAAGATCAACAACTGGTATACAAAGTCTAAAGACAAAGACTGAAGACATCAGCTGATGATATCTACTGAAGTCATCAGCTGATGAAACATCTGAAGTTCAAGTCTGAAGACCAAGTACTGAAGGCTCAGTAGTTTGTCACAACAGCTGAAGAGTACTTCTTCAGTAGTTGTGATATCAGTAGTTTTATGTTTTTATTTTCAGTAGTTTTGTAAAACGACTGAAGAGCTTGTTCTTCAGTCGTTGTAGTATCAGTAGTTTTATGTTTCTCATTAGTTATAGTAACTGATAACACTTAGTATTTTTGTAAGAAGATGTCAGCTGTTTTGACATCTTCAGTAGTTGTGTTTCAGTTAGAATATTCTGTTAGATGTCACTATCAAGTGACATCAGCAGACGTCATATCTCTTATATAAGAGGTGTCGACCTAATTGTAAGTGTGACATTCCGTTACCACGAAAGCGAATATTGAATGAAATTTATTTGCAGAATTCTCTCTATCTATAACCGTTTTTGTTCTTCATTGAATATCTTTTCGTTCTTGTGAATTGGCTAATTCATTATTAGAATTCCGTTGCTATACTCTCTAATCAATCAAATGTAGATCACTGATCCTAATCCACATAGACAACTATAGTGCTATCTCTAGTATAGAGAACCCTATACAACACTAAAATAGAAAACACATAAATATCAGGTATCATTTGATTAGAGATAACTTTGAAAAAGGCTTAATCAAACTAGTCAAGGTTAACACAAATGAACAATATGCTGATTTGTTAAGTAAAGCTTTTGATGAACAAAGATTCAAATATCTTGTATAAGATATTGGGATAATTAAATTAGAATATATTTTCTCAAACTTAACTCAATAAAATTTCTAAAATCTGTGTGTCCTAGGCTATCTATTAGTATCATCTCAATATGTCCATGTTACTTTGGAAGAAAATCTTTTAAATAATATTCCTTAGATTTTTTAAAATTTTGAACATCTTTCTTTTGGGAGATATCAAATTGCCTTTGGAAGAAATTTATGTCTTCAAACCTGTTGGACCAAAAGAACCAATGAGCCAAGATCAGAAAACCTCTAAGTCCCACACGATATCACAACAACTGCTGAAAGCTTCATCAGCAGTTTGACAAGTGCTGAAGACTTCAACAGCTGAAGATCAAGTGCTGAAGACTTCAACAGCTGAAGACTAAGTACTGAAGTTCAACAGCTGAAGAACACAAGTGCTGAAGCTGAACAGCTGAAGAAGACAAGTGCTGAAGCTGAAGACCAAAGTACTGTAGTACAACAGCTGAAGAGTTTACAAGTGCTAAAGATCAACAACTGATGTACAAAGTCTGAAGACAAAGACTGAAGACATCAGCTGATAATATCTACTGAAGTCATCAGCTGATGAAATGTCTGAAGTTCAAGTCTGAAGATTAAGTATTGAAGTTTTAGTAGTTTGTCACAACAGCTGAAGAGTACTTCTTCAGTAGTTGTGATATCAGTAGTTTTATATTTTTACTTTCAGTAGTTTTGTAAAATGACTGAAGAGCTTGTTCTTCAGTCGTTGTAGTTTCAGTAGTTTTATGTTTTTCAGTAGTTATAGAAACTGATAACACTTAATATTTTTGTAAGGAGATGTCAGCTATTTTGACATCTTCAGTAGTTGTGTTTCAGTTGTAATAATTATGTTAGATGTCACTATCAAGTGACATCAGCAGACGTCACATCTCTTATATAAGAGGTGTCGACCTAATTGTAATTGTGACATTCTGTTACCACGAAAGCAAATATTGAATGAAATATATTTGTAGAATTCTCTCTCTATAACCGTCTTTGTTCTTCATTGAATATCGTTTCGTTCTTGTGAATTGGCTAATTCATTGTTTGAATTCCGCTGCTATACTCTCAAATCAATCAAACGTAGATCACTGATCCTAACAAGTGGTATCAGAGCATGTTAATCATTGATCGATCTAACAATTGATCATTGAAACTGCTAATTGATATCTGTGTTTGATTGAATTAGCGTATTCGCAAGAACTGGTTATAGATTATTGAATTTCTGTCGCTTTCGTTCATTTATTTTGAGATCTTCTGGTTCAATTGGTTGTTGCGTTTTGTTCTAAATCTGTTTTAGCTTAATCAAATTTGATTGAATCTGAGATGACTACTCCTTCTAATGATCCTCACAATACCAGTTCCTCAACCAAGCCTCCGATGCTGGTTAGGACCGAGTATAACATATGGCAACGAAGAATGCTTCATCACCTGTCTGTTAACAGTTCAGGTTGTTGGACATCTGTGGTACATGGACCACATAAGCCTATGGTGAATAATCCGAAACCAATCAAATGATTCCGAAGAAGAAGGAACAATACTATTATAAAGATCGGAAACTATTTGAGATTGATGCTAAAGCCCATGGAATTCTGGCCATGGCACTGCCTAATGAAATCTATTCAGGGCTTATGCATCATGAAACTGCTCATGATCTCTGGAATGCCCTGAAGGAACAATTCGGTGGCACAGATGAGGTCTTAGCAAACAATAGAGAAATCCTTGCCCAACAATATGAGACATTCTCTCATAGAAAGGGTGAGACACTGACTCAACAGTTTGAGAGTTTTTCCTGCTTGATATCTGAGCTGAAAATGGTGAAACAGGAATACACCAATAGCCAGATGAACAACAGATTCCTCAGATCACTGCCTGAGAGATGGGACACATACACTATTGTCCTACGCTCCAGTGCAAATCTGGATGGCCTATCTCTCACCCAACTTCATGGGAAACTGCTTACATTTGAAAGAGAGATAGAGCAGAAGAGGAAACTGTCCTCATCAGGAAAGCTCACTGATGACTTTTTACCAGGGAATACTGCCTTGGTTGGTCATCAGTCAGAATATGCTACATCTGAAAGCAATTATGATGAGCATATTGATTTCACTTCAAATAGTTTTGATCATGCATTTGTTGGTATTGAGAGTCATTCGGCAGTAATAGTGACAATCTATGCTTCATTATGGATGATGTGAAAGGAATAGCTGATGATGATCTAGAAGAGATGGATATTCTGAGCCAAATGGCACTGATTAATATCAGATCTCGGAAGTTCTATAAGAGAACTGGCAGGAAATTTCCTGGACTCTCTGGCAAAACCAAAGTTGGTTTTGACAAGAGTAAGTTGAGGTGTCACAAATGCCAAAGGCTGGGAAACTTTGCAAGGGAGTGTAGATCAATTGGATCTAACTCTTCTGCACCTTTGTGACTTTTCCTAGTACTAGTCCACAAAACAGAGGGCAACATCCTGCTGGTTCTGGTCATCATTCACATCCTAGATCTCCTGCATACTTTGTTCCCCAGGGTCAAATGTCATATCCTTATCCCTGCTATTATATGCCTCAACCAAATCCTGTTCAAGCTCCAATTGCACAACAACCACAAGCATTGCCTGAACCAAAACCTTCCCAATCTCATCAACAAACTCAACCTCAACAACACAGCTTATTCACCCTAGGAGTTGTTGACTGGAGCAGTTTACCAGATGACTTGTCTGGTCATGAACAACTGTTCTCAGGTGCTGGTCAACATGGTGGTGAATGTCCCTTTGGAAATCTAGCTCTTATGGCTTTGGATTCTGCTGATACTTCATCCTCTAATGCCTCTACACCAAAGGTATCACAGGTATCCTCTGAGGCAAAAGCCAAATTATGTTCTGAAACATGTATAGTAGCATTTGCATCTATTAGAGAAGCAAATGTAGCTTTAATCAACAAGAACATTGAGTTAGAACAATAATTTCCAAAAGCAAAGCTGAATTTGAGTCTATGCTTAATGATAAAAATGATGAGGTTTACAATCATAAATGCCAAATAACTGATGATAAGGCTAGGGAAGAGATACTTCTAGAGAAGTATAAAGATCTCAAAGAAACCCTTGCAGTTACCCAGGTAGAGTGTGATAGATGGGTACAATCATGCAAAGGTTTTGAAATGCTTCTTAGTAAGCAATCTACTTCCAATGTGAAGTTTGGCATTGGTTATAATCACACTGCTCCACCTACAGATTTTACTCCCAGAGCAGAGGTAGAATCTAATGGTGAGTGTAATAACCAATCCATCTCATCATGTGATCTATTTTCTCATACAACACAATCAGAAGTAGAAGTCAGTATCAAGCCCTCTCAGAACCTATCAACTGATGTTGATGGTTCCACTGCTGACACTCACATGATCAATGAGTTGATCAACTCAGGAGTTAATTTTGAAAGTCCTGAAAGGACTATAGAGCAGGATTTAACACCTGAAGTTCAAACTCCAACTACTGCCAGTACTGAAAAGAAGAAAACTGTCAGTAGAAAGAGTTTGAAGACTCCTAAAGAGGAAGTCAAGAAAGCAAATAATGCTTCCAAAGCACTGAAGAACAAGTCTTCAGTTGCTTCACCCTTTTTAGTTGATGATCAACCTAAGATGAACAAGAAACCATGTAAAGTATGTGGTTTGTTCAATCATCTTACAGATGATTTCTGGTACAAAAGAGGTTCCAAACTCAAACATAAAGAAGAAATTAAAGAGAAAATGGTAAAAATGAAAACTGAGTTTGAGACCACATTTGTATCAGCAACATCAAATCCTGTTACCCTTAAGTCCTCAAAGAAATCCAAAAAGGAAGGGTTAAACAGGGGACAGCTGAGAGTGCTCAGAAGAAGAAGGTGCAACATAGGAACTTATCAAACTCCATTAGCAATGTGTCTAATGAGCTGAAAGCTTTATCACAAAATCAGACACAGCTGGTTATGATGGTTCAACATCTGTTGGGTAGATTTAACCAATTAGATGCTCCTATGTTGAAACCACAGAAAAGGAGGTCCAAGCCAAAGGATTCCTCTTCTTCACCATCTTCTTCCTCTCAGGCTGTTGTTACCAATAAACCTGTTAGTTTACCATCTGTTGATCAGACCAGGCCTAAAACCAAAAAGGTTTGGGTCTCCAAAACTAACTGATTGTTTATTATTGCAGGTTCTCCAACATGCCATAGTAGATCTGGTATGTAGACAGTGGGGGATCTATGCATATGACTGGGAACAACTCTCTTCTTCATGACTACTCTCAAGGAAAGAAGGGGTTTGTTTCTTTTGGCAATGATTCTAGGGGTTACATCATTGGAAATGGCTTTGTCTCCAATGGAGAAATTAAGTTTGATGATGTTAATCATGTGGAAAATCTCAAGTACAATCTCTTGAGTGTCAGTCAAATGTGTGATAAAGGCCATGTTGCTCTTTTCACCAGTCAGAACTGTAGGATTCTGTCATCCAAAGTTCTGCATTTGATTGATAAGGTGTTGGATGATCACACTCTCCTGAGAGCCAATAGGACAGGAAGAGTGTATGCCATAGATCTTTCCAAGAAAATAGATCTCAGAGGAAATCCTTGCCTATTTTCCAAAGCCTCTTCTCAAGAATCTAAACTGTGGCACAGAAGGCTGGGTCATGTTAATTTCAAAAACATGAAACACTTTACAGATGTATGATTGGGTCCTTGATGTATCTAACAGCTTCTAGACCAGATATTATGTTTGCTACATGTGTTTGTGCTAGATTTCAGGCTGCTTCTAAAGAGTCTCATTTGATTGCAGTCAAGAGAATCTTTAGATATTTGCAAGGTACACAATCTCTGGGTTTATGGTATTCCACTGGACACTCTTGCAAATTAGTTGCTTTTTCAGATAGTGACTATGCGGGGTGCAAGTTAACTAGAAAGTCAACTTCTGGTGGTTGTCAATTCCTAGGCAACTGTTTTATTTCTTGGCAGAGTAAGAAACAAACATCTGTTGCTACATCAACTGCTGAGGCCGAGTACATTGCTGCTGCAAGTTGTACTTCTCAGGTACTCTGGCTTCAGAACCAACTTCTGGATTATGGCATTACAGAGACTAAGACTCCATTATTAATGGATAGTGCTTCAGCTCTGTGTATTGTCAAAAATCCAGTCCAGCACTCTAGGACCAAACATATAGAGATCAGACATCATTTTATTCGGGATTGCTTTGAAAAAGGTCTGATTGATCCTAAGTTTGTGCCTAGTGCTGATGAGCTTGCAGATATTTACTAAGCCTTTGGATAGTTCTACTTTCCAAAACCTTGTGTTAAGGCTTGGTATGCTGCAGCTAGAATAAGTGACAACTACTGATGATTTCAGTACTAATTACTGATGATCATTGGTACCCATGTCACATATAAGTACTGATGAGTCGTTTCACCTTCAGTAGTTTTATAACTACTGACGGCTAAATGCCTCACAAGTACTGAAGTACTTTATCTGTTCCAAACTACTGATGTAGTTACAACTACTGAAATCAGTATAAACAGATAAGTACTGACGTCCTATGAAACACCTGAAAAGCAGACGCATAGTCTGATGAGTAAGTGTTGAGGACAGTATGAAACAGCTGAAAGGCTATGAATTGACGAAAACTACTGAAGAGAACTTTCTCTCCAGTTGTTTCCACAACTGCTATTTCATTCTAAACAACTGAAGCAAAACCATGTCTTCAGTAGTTTTATAACTACTGATGACTAATACCAAGTCTACAGTTGTTTACAACAACTGATGACAAAACCACTGTCTTCAGTAGTTTTCACAACTACTGATGACAAACACCAAGTCCTAAGTTGTTTCATCATCTGAAATCAAAACCATGGCTTTCAGTAGTTTTCTAACTACTGATGCCTAAAACCACGACTTCAGCTGTTTCAACGTCTGAAAGGGTAATACCATGTCAACAGTCGTTTAAAACTACTGATGACTAACACCAAATCCTTCAGTCGTTTTCTAACCCGTACCCTATAAATATCCCTCACCTAATCCTTCAGAGCTTCATCTTCTTCAAACCTAACGTTCATCTCTCCAAAACTTCTCTCTTCTAAATGGCGTCCATGCAAATCAAACCGCGACACAACTGTGTAGCTTACCTCACCAAATCGCCATTCTGGGCTAAGTTCGATAATGCTATTGATCTTATGGTCCAGTCACAATACAAAACGGCATTTCTTCTCAATCCAATCCTTCATGCCGAATCCCTCAAACAGTTTTGGATGAACGTCACCCTCACCACTGGGGAGAACAACACAGTGTCTCTCGGTCGGTCGTCAACAACCACGAAGTGGTCATCACTCCCGAAATACTTCGTCAAACTCTACACCTGGATGATGCCACTTCTCCTGCTGGATATCCAAAGGGCACAATTGATTTATCCTTTCCCCACCATGGTTATCAGGGCAACCTTAGTGCCTCCACTATACTGAAGAAACATTTCCATGACGCTGAACGTCTAATCTTTCACATGGTAAATGTCTCTTCGTCTTGGGATCAAATGTCTACAAAGTGGCAGCAGGTAATGTATTCTATTCTTTAGCAACAGTCTTTAAATTTTTCAGAAATAATATTTTTAGAGCTCAAGGATATGGCTCAAAAACTAACTGCTACCCGTTGGATATTATATCTGCGGTTCATAATGGCCATAATTACAAACCAGCTTCAAGCTGAGAGACTTGTTGGCCTGGGAGTCCCTGCTATGGCTGTTTTTCCTAAAGTATACTCCCGGCACAACTCTGACCACTCACTCAAACTGGCTGCCAAGCTGCGCAAACCCACGCAGCTGGAACCCACAGCCACCACCTCCAAATCAAAAGTCCCCACCAAACCCACCAAAAAGAAAACCAAAACGGCTACTCAGGGAAATTAGTCACCTGAGGATGCCCCTGCAACACAAACGCCGGATATATCCACTGGTTATAACCCCTAGTGGATATAAGGACTCTTCCAGCCATAGCCGCTCAGGATTCCTCTCAACAGGAGCCTGCAGCAACCAAACTAGGGGTACCCACACATCTGGGATCTTCCTCACTTGAGGAGATTGCCATTGAAGAGCACCATCCTCCCCAGGTGCACACTACTTCTACACCTACTCCCCATGCAACCGCCCCCCAAAGTCCTACATTGCTTGTTGCACAAATGCTGACTCAGTTGCACTCCTCACCCCCTCCCCAGATACCAATTACTACTGGGAACACCTCTACCATTGAGGGGGAGGACCAAAGTGCAGTTGAGAACCCACAGCATAGGGGTTACAATGTTCCTTCTCCTAGTGTAGCAATGGAGATTGGAACTTCTGGTAAGGCTGCCACCTCTCCTGTGTCAGCATATGATCAGGTTGTAGTTGGTACTATTACTAAGTCCTTACCAGAGGCAACTGCTGATGACGGACATAGTCCTGAGGCAGGAAGTCCCCAGTACCAAGACAAAGGGGCACATGCTACACCTGAGCTACACTCAGTGCATGTTCATCCTGATCCTATCAGGAGGTCAAGTGATTCAGTATCTACTGATGATGACTTGGGCTTCTTTTACGATGTAATCACCCAAAACATCATCCTGGAAGAGGAGGTGAGCAGACTCAAAGAGCTGCTTGCCAAAACTTCTAAGGACCAAAGTCCATCTGCCTCCACCAACCCACAGATGGCACCTTCATTTGAAGGTTCCTCAAACACTTTACACTCTCACTCCAATGAGCCTGCAGCTTCTGCTTTTGGCACTATCTCTCCGGGCAGAACCCCCCAGAGCAGATGGTTGCTGTCTTCCAACGATCCATACCTCTCATCAGTCCCATTATCAATGAAATTGTTACTAAAGCCATTAATGAGAGGATTTCCTCAACTCTACAACCACTGATTGATAATGTTGTGCAAAAGACACTTTCTGCGGTACAAACCCCTGTCTCTAATGCATCCAAAAGGGGGAGAGTACTGCAGTGAAAGAAAAGAAGTGGAAAAGATCTAAGGATGAGAAGGCACAAGAGAAAGCCCATGAGTTGGAAAAAGAAAAGCAACAACTGATCACCTATAAAAGAAAGAAAAGTGCTGATGATCAACCTACTGCTGAAGAAAAATCTTTGGAAGAGCTGGTAAAAGATGCCGATGACACACACAGCCGATCCATGGATATGATCATTGAGCAACTCTTCAAGCAAGGTTTTGATACAGCCACATTAGATAGTGAGATCAGGAAGTTGGAAGTGGAGGAGATTCAAACCCGATGGGCTGGTATGATGTACTGGAAAAGGAAAGATTGGAGATCATGATCCGTTTCATTGCCAATACTTAGGAAGATCTTTGATGGAGATTCGCGCATGGACTAGAGATAGTATTCTGGCTATAGCCACCAGAATCTGTCTGTCTGAGCAGTTCCATAAGGGGATTATCATTGAACCCCTTGATGAGGCTGGGGCTGGAAAAAGGTTTGAAATGGCAAGACTTACAAAGGCTAAACTCACAACAAAAATGCTGGAACAACCTTCCCTCCACCCACTCAAAAATAGCCTACCCCTCAAATCTCCAAACCAATCTCAAAGCCCAAATCCAAACTTCCTCAACCCTCAAAACCAACTCCCTTACCATCTAAACCAACAGCCGATGATGCACCTAAGAAGAAGAAGAGAAGGGTGTTGAGGCTAGAAGAAGAAGAAGAAGAGGATGATGTGGAAGAAGATAGGCTGCCTCTGTCTGCAGTTCTAACATTGGCGAAAGCCAAAACTATGCCCATCACTCCATCTCACAGATGGATGCTGTGAGAGTAAAGATTGAAGAAGAGGAGCAGCAAAAGCTTCATTATGATGAAATGCTGAAAAGCATTGACAAAACTTATGCTGCTTCATCATCAATTATCAGTATGAAGAAAAAAGCTCTGAGGTTGTACACTCTCGCCAACACATTTCAATATCAGAAGGAAAGGGTGAGAGTATGGCCTGATCCTAGGGTGGCTCACAGGATTGTAAAGAAAGACATTCCTTCGAGATACAAGGGTCAAGTCAAGAGGATCGTAGATGAAGAGATCACAGTGGCCCTTGTAGTATCACCCTGGGAGATTGTCGAAGATTTCAGGAAGGCCTGCTAGACTAAACAACCACCCCAGAAGATGCTACAGAACAGAATTATTAAAACGGGGTTAGTCTACAACAGGCTTGAGAACTTCAAACAAAATGAGCTCAGTCTGTTACTCGAAGGGAATCATCCTGATGAGTTTGCATACAGACAGATTACAACAGTTGAGCTCAAAAATGGCAAATAGGCCAACTACATCTCAGAGCTGTATGGGCGAGAAGGATTGTTTGATGGTGAAGCCGAGAACCTAACCATGGAAAAACAAATCATGTTTCTCAGGGCATACACCAGAGAATCCTACAGGCTTATACACGGGAAGTAGATCTCATGAATGGGATAACAACTCTGTGTCCAGTTCCCCAAAACAGAGTTCCTATTCATATCTTGCAAAATAAATATCTGAGATTTCTTCCCAGGCCGGAGCTTATATGGGTCATCTTCTCTACTGATCAAGAAGGAAAAAGACCAACATTTTTGCCAACAATAAGTGGGATAATAAATAAATTAGAGGTTTTGGCTGCATTGGTTCCGGGGGAGTTTGTTGGACCAAAAGAACCAATGAGCCAAGATTAGAAAACCTCTAAGTCCCACACGATATCACAACAACTGCTTAAAGCTTCATCAGCAGTTGACAAGTGCTGAAGACTTCAACAGCTGAAGATCAAGTGCTGAAGACTTCAACAGCTGAAGACTAAAGTACTGAAGTTCAACAGCTGAAGAACACAAGTGCTGTAGCTGAACAGCTGAAGAACACAAGTGCTGAAGCTGAAGACCAAAGTACTGAAGTACAACAGCTGAAGAGTTTACAAGTGCTGAAGATCAACAACTGATGTACAAATTCTGAAGACAAAGACTGAAGACATCAGCTGATGATATCTACTGAAGTCATCAGCTGATGAAACGTCTAAAGTTCAAGTCTGAAGATCAAGTACTAAAGTTTCAGTAGTTTGTCACAACAGCTGAAGAGTACTTCTTCAGTAGTTGTGATATCAGTAGTTTTATATTTTTACTTTCAGTAGTTTTGTAAAACGACTGAAGAGCTTGTTCTTCAGTCGTTGTAGTTTTAGTAGTTTTATGTTTTTCAGTAGTTATAGAAACGAATAACACTTAGTATTTTTGTAAGGAGATGTCAGCTGTTTTGACATCTTCAGTAGTTGTATTTCAGTTGTAATAATTCTGTTAGATGTCACTATCAAGTGACATCAGCAGACGTCAAATCACTTATATAAGAGGTGTCGACCTAATTGTAATTGTGACATTCTGTTACCACGAAAGCAAATATTGAATGAAATATATTTGCAGAATTCTCTCTCTATAACCGTCTTTGTTCTTCATTGAATATCGTTTCGTTCTTGTGAATTGGCTAATTCATTGTTTGAATTCCGCTGCTATACTCTCAAATCAATCAAATGTAGATCACTGATCCTAACAAAACCAAATAACTACTTATGTGAATTTACCTTCAGAAGAAATTCTGAAATATGCATTTGAAGGACAATTTTCTTTAGAGAGCAATTATGTCTCGGAAGATTTATTTTCTTTAGAATAAAAACTCCACGTCTTGATCTCTTTCGAAGCAAAACACGTCTTAGATGTGAGAATTCCTTAAGTACTTTACTTTCGAAGAAAAATTTTCACAACTCTTAAAAATAACTTCCGAAGTCAAATTAGCTTCGAAAGCTATTATTAAAACTTCCAAAGACAAAATAACTTTGGAAGATTTTTAACTTCCGATAAAACTAACTTTTTGGGAACTTTTTCAAAGGTGGGATCGACATCCGGATTTCAAAGTTTATACTTTTTCCATTAAATTTGTCTCAAATCCATTTCATATATAAACATAATGGTTCTTCTCTTTCACTTTGCTCTGCATATGCAAACTTCTCTAACCTAAATTCACCCACAAACCGCCTTTCTTCTTATCTTTCTTTCACACCTCAGCTTTCTAAAATGGCCAACCTTGATCGCAAAAACCAGCCTGAGTTTTCAAGCAACTTCACAGGTAACACAATGAAGTTACTATGTTGGACTTTGAAAAAGATGCAAGTTTCTCAAAGGTTTGTCATTTTCTTTCTCTGTCAAACTACTTCACCTCCCTCATTATTGATCCCCCACTCTATGAGGATTAACTTTAGGAATTTGAAGGACTTGCGAAGTGGTCGCCATGGATGGGAAGAAGGCACTATCTGCCACAATTCAATGGAGAATTATCTTCATCACTCCATCCATCATTAACAATCATCTTCATCTAGATGATGTAGAAGGGGATTTTTCCTTTCCTAAAACTATTGTTAACTAATCATTTGAGTAGCTGGGCTTTGAAGGTGATTTCTCTAATATCAAAACCTTCAGGAAAGAGAACGTCTCTTCTAAATGTAAGTACCTCCTCCATATAGTCATACGTAGTTTGTCCAACAAGAATGGAGGATGGACCGGATTCCTAATGATTTCTCCATCATAGTTCATAGAATGATTCAAGGGGTCAAGTTCAGGTACTTATAATTTGTGTGTAATAACTTACTTGCAAACTTAGACTCCTTAAAATATAACATGTTCCCTAGATATGTTCAACACATTCTCAACTATAAATTGGGCTTATAATTAAGGGGAACATGTAAAGTTCTAAAATTAGGACAAATGTAGCCCAATATCTTCAAAACCATAAGCAAGCCAATAGTTGGCTTCTAAAGGGAAGAAACAATCACTGTCCCAAAAATGTTAGAGCTTATTGCTCAAAGTGAGAACCTAGCAGCACCAGCTAGTGTTGAACCCACACATTCTACTTTATAGCCACCCACACAAACACAAATAACCATCACCGACCAGAGTAAATCCAAACCCCCTACACAAGCTACTCAGCTTACGTAGGCCCTGTATCACCAACCATATGGGAGGAAATGGACACTGGAGCTCCCACTTCTCCTAAGGAGCAAACCACTCCCATCTCATAAACGATCAGTGTGAGGTTTCTAACGCTTAGCCTGATGAGCTCACAAGCCCAATAGCATTAAGCTTTCACTCAGAGTCTTAAAACTCTAGTGAACAACCGTTAGGGGAAGGTTACCATCCCTAGCCTTTTGATCTAAACCAACCTATTCCAACCTAGAATTCTTTGATGATGAAGATATGGGATTCAAAGAGTACCATGAGTCTTTCTTCTCCTCCCATACTCAAAGAGAGATGAGTACTCCTGCCTCTCCCATGTCTATCTTATATCATTCACCCACTACTGAGGTGGATCTTCAACCTATTTAGGAGATCCATATGGAAGAGGTTCTCACTTCACCTAAAGTTGGCATTATGCAAGGGAAATCCAATAACCAAAAACCAAATACAACTGACATGGAAGAAGATTTTGGTCTGATTCTCTCATCCCCATGATTCTTTTGATGAATATAAGGGGAACATAAGGCTAAATGTAAAAAGTTGACAAAACATAAACTTTTTTAGTCTCTAAGGTTAGTCACTTGGAATCTTAGGTGACTACCTTGCAAAGAATGGTTAATGATTAGCAACTTGAGATTTATTAACTCAAGGAAAAACTAGCTAGGAGACCATCCCTCTCAGTTGAAGGAAAGGACCCAACTGAGAGAGGCACAACTAAACAACTTGGTACTCAAGACTAGCTCTTTCAGTTAAAGACTTCAAAGAGGAGGAAAAGGGTGGCCACAAAGAGTGTATAAAAGAAGTTGTCAAAGGCATCCACCTCTGAACCTTAGGATAAGTAAGAGAATCCTACAAAAGTGCAAAAAGAGGATGCTTAACCAAATCCAACTCAAGCATACTTTCTTGCATCTGGAAGACCCATTCTATCTTGGACTATTGTTGCTAATCCAGACAAATAGTATGTCATCAGAACTCAAGGTGTTCAAGATGTCGATTTCGGGCAAGACATGCTTGATCTACCTCTACATGATCTCCATTACATGAGAAAATATTATGTGGGTGTTAAGGATCCTGACCAAATGATGAAGAAGGGAAAGGACTTGACCCTAATGAGGACTGTCAATTGCTGAACAATTTTCTATGTTGTGGTATCATCAGCTTAGGGGAGTTGTAAGGTTTATAGAAAGGCTGATACAACCAAAGCAACCAAAGTGCTTTGTGCATGCATGCACTTTGTACCAAGTAAAAGTTGATTCGGAAGGTTACACTCTACACATAAAATATTCTATGTGTAAAATCTTCCGAAGCCAAAGACCAAATCTTCCAAAGCAAGAGATTAAGTCTTTCAAAGTTTTAGAGACAATGTCTTCTAAAGCCAATAAAGTAAAGACTGATTTCTTCTGAAAACCTAGGATAATAGGCTTTTCTTTGATGTATTTTTGTATAAACCTAACCTACTTTCTGTTGTAAATCTGAAGACTCACCAAGTTGTATAACTTTGTGAGAAGGTCCATGCTTTGTCAACTATATATTAAGGTCTTGAGTCTCTAATTTTCTACTTTATATGCTTTTATCCTTTTTGTAGTATATTGGATATGAGTTATGGTATATATAGTCACTAGTCAAAAGGCAATCCATCTTTTGACTTTATATTGATCTTGTTGTCTAGATTAGTGTTTCTAGCTGGCCTGTAAAGTATGGCCGACTGTATGATGTAGTATGAAGTATCTCAGGTCCTTGTATTTTCATTCTATACTTGGTAACACTTGTAAAAGAACTTAAGAGCAATATACTTATCCCTTGAAAACCATATTCATATGTTGTTGTTCTAAGTTTTGTCTCCTTGTTTTGCTTGTGTTCTTAGTATCACAAATATAGTCTTGGTTTCTTATTTTATCTGTTAAGTGTTCCAACACTCTCGTCATTGTGAGACTGGTTGTATTAACCTCCCTTAACCGGTCATGTAGTTTCTAAATCTGATTTTTTTCTATTTCATGACCACGCCGTGTAATACTATCTGTTATATTTTATACACATTGACACAATGCAATGCACATGTATGATTTAAAGTTTTTACATCTATCTTTTGTTTGGTTTTATTTCTTTTGTTTTAAGAGATTTTTTAGTGTTGGTGATCGCAAGTGAGAGTGTGATATTGATGCTCTGTGACACGGTTTTACCTCCTCCCCCCAGAATTTTCTATCTAATTTTTTTTAATTTTATTTTATTTTAAAACCAATACTATAATATTTTTTATAGTTATGCCCTTCTAATTTTACACTTTTTACTTTGGTGCCTTATAATTGTTATCTTTTGCACTTTTTCATTTTACATTTTTCTCTAAATTTTGAGAGTTAACACATCGTAAGGTGTGTGTGTAGTTCAACGTCGTTACGACTAGTTTTTCTCGTCTAATGGCTCATCACAACATGCCGGTCTTAGATGGACTAATTTATTGGTTTTCATGTTTTACGTTTCACTTGCATGATTCAGCATTTTTACATCTAATTTATGTTTCGTTTTCCTTTTTTGTTTTATTTGTTTTTTAATACGAGATTTTCCAATTTTGTTGATCGCTAACGGTGGTGTGACATTGATGCTTAATACAAGTGAGAGGCTTAATTCTACTTCTACCTATTTCTTGTGACACGGTTTTATACCCATTGCAACAATCTAGGGGGCTTAATACTAGTTCTACCTATTTCTTAAGAATCTAAAAAATTTTTAGACAATTTCATATTGAAAGGATTGAGATCTAGTTTGATCAATTAGATTAGGATTTGCAGGGGAATAGCACACGAATTAGACGAAATTCAAGCAAAGATAATATGAATATTCAATCAAACAGTAACAGTTATAGAGAGAGAGTTTTCTGCAAAAAGAATATTTTCATTCATGCACAAGCTTCCCATATGGGAAATTAGGTTAACCTTCCTTTTATAAGGAATGTGACATCAGCTGACGTCACTTGATAGTGACATCTAACTGATTTATACAAACAACTGAAAGTAAACTAACTACTGAAGATGTCAACAACAACTAAGGACACCTTCACTAAAAGTAGCATTACAACTACTGAAGTTATAACGTCTGAAGTGTAAGAACTTCAGATGTTTTACATAATATAAAACTACTCATTACAAACTACTGAAATGAAAACCATCTCAACAACTGAAGAGAACTACTTGAGCTGTTGTGACAACTTCTGAGAACTTGATCTTCAGGCTTTGTCTTCAGCAGTTGTCTTCAGACTTTGTCTTCAGCTGTTGTCTTCAGACTTTGTCTTCAACTGTTGTGTTCAGACATTGTCTTCAAACTTTGTCTTCAGCAGTTGTAGACCACTTCAGTTGTTTTGATGTCTGTGGGGCTTAAAGGTTTTTCTGATCTGGCTCATTGGTTCTTTTGGTCCAACAAACTCCCCCTGAACCAATGCAACCAAAACCTTTAAAATTATTGAGGTCCCATTTACTGGCAGAAACAAAATCTGGATCATCTCAGAATTCTTCAATATAAGCTCAGGCCAGGGAAGAGATTTCAGAAGGTTTGATTCGCAAAGGATGAATGGAACTCTGTCTTGGGGAATTGGACACAGAGCTGTTACCCCATCCATGAAACCTACTTCCCAATAATAAGTCTGTAAGACTCTCTGACATAGGCCTCAAGAAAAACAACTTGTTCTTCCATTGTGAGTTCTTCAGCTCCACTTTCAAACAAGAACTCAGGCCCATAGTACTCAGATAAGTACTTAATATGCTTTCCATTTTTCAGCTCCACAGTTGTTATCTCTTTGTATGCAAACTCATCACGATGAGTGCCTTCAAGTAATAACTGGAGCTCATTTCTTCTTATTTCTTCAAGCTTCTTGTAGATTAACCCCTTCTTTACCATTTTGTTTTCTAGTAAGGTTTGTGAAGTCATCTTAGACTTGTAAGCTCTCTTGAAGTCATCAAGGATTTCCCAGGGTGACACTATAATGGCCAGCATTATCACAGCATCTACAATCTTCTTTACTTAGCCATTGTGTCTGCTTGGAATCTTCTTTTTGTGAATTCTGTCACGTACTCTGGGATCGGGCTAAATTCTCACTCTATCTTTCTGATATTGGAATTTAAATCTGAGAGCATACAACCTCTGAGCATGTTTCTTCATAGCTTGTATGGATGAAGACTTGGGAAACTCTTTATCAATCATCCTTAACAGTTGTTCATCATGTTGTTTGTGATGTTCTTCTTCTTCAATTTTGACTTTTACCATTTGCCTTTGAAAGTTAGGTGTGATTGTTAATGGTTGACTCCTAGGCTCAGGCATTTTTATTTTGAGAACAACAGAGAGTGGCAGACTATCATCCTCATCATCATCATCTTCTTCTTCTTCCATCCTCGACACCCTTCTTTTCCTCTTAGGTGCATCATTGGTAATGGGTTGAGTAGGTTTATTATGTAAGGGAGTTGGTTTTGAGGGTTGTGAGGGTGGTTGTTTTGGTTTGAGTGATTGTGCAGGCTGCTCTAGCATCTTTGATGTGAGTTAAGCTTTGGATAATTTTGCCATATCAGTCCTTTTCCCAGCACTAGCTTCATCAATAGCTTCTATGATCAATCCTTTGTTAAATACTTCAGAAGAACAGATTCTGGTGGTTATCTCCAAAATACTATCTCTGGACCATGATTTTACTTCAATGATTGACCTTCCCAAATGTTTTGATATAAATCTTGCCATAGTTTCCAGCCTTTCCCTTTCTTTCTTAGTCCAACTTGCTCATCTTTGTTCAATCTCTTGAATCTCTAACCATAGATCTGCTATGTTGCTCATCAGCTTCTTTGATCAATTCTTCTAACTTTTCTCACCTTTAGTCTTTTCAGAGCTTTTCTTCCTCTTATAGGTGATCATTTCCTTTTCTTTCTTCTCTTTTTCTGCTTCCTCTTCAGCTCTTTTTCTTTTGTCTACTTTCTCTGACTTAGACTCCCCCTTTTTGGGTGCATTGGGTTCAGGGGTGTGAATGTTAGAAAGTCTCTTAGAAACAGCAGCATCAACTAAAGATTGAAGATTTGAGGAAAGCCTCTCATCAATGGCTTGATGTACAGTGTTTGTGACTATGGAAGTGATGAGAGGTAAGGATGTTTGAAAGGCAGCAACCATTAGCTCAAAGGGGTTCTATCCCTGAGAAATGGCACCTGAAGAAGAGGAGACTGGATCAGTCGCACGACTGAGATATACGGATCACTCAGTCGCACGACTGAACCTTCAGTCGTGTGATTGATCAATCGCATGCTTTAGTGGCACGACTAAACCGTGCTAATGGTCCAGTCGTACGATTGAGTAACCGTAACCTATAAATACCACTTAATTCATGGAAAAGTGGAACACTTTCAATATTTTGACTCCTATTCATATCCTAGCCGTCCAGAGACCTTAGAGACACTGTTCCAAGTTCATAGATCACACAAAATCGTATTGCAATCGTTCTTAACATTTAGATTCATTCTAAGATCGATTCTACATTCCTTTTCACTCATTGGATCACCAATCAAATAGGATTCCGCACTATTTTAGGTGGTATACACCTAAATTGGTTAGTACTCCATCCGTACATGGTCCTAACACAATCTCATTTTTATGTTCTTCAGTAGGAGCCACACTTGCAAAACTGGAGCATTCCTCTTGTGCTGGATCAAGCTTATCATGATGAAGTTGTGATTCAAGATTCATGTGGTGCACTAAAGGCTCTGTCTGATTAGAGGCAACTGGTTCTTCAAAGTTGGAGTGTGACAAAGGGATGGTGCTTGTTTGAGAGATCAACTCTGTCTCGCGAGTGTGAACTAAGTTTATAACTAAGTAACATAAATGGGTTCAGTACGCACACTCTCAGATAATTGTTGAATGAGTGGAGAGATTGGCTTAGTGTTTTGACTGGATGAGGGAGATTGTTGAGTGTGAATAGAGAAAATGTGTGAAATGGGCTGAGTGATTTAACTTGTAGGAGAATGGAGTTGAGGAGATTGGTGTTGTTGGTGAATGGGTGATAGATCTGGTGAGTGAGTGGCTTGCACAAAGTTGGTTTGAGAATCCTCCTGTTGATCTTCGCACATGAGGTCATGGGGAATGTTTGCATTAGGGTTTGACACATGAGCAAACATATTCATGTCTCCTCCTTTATACCTTCCAATGATCTTATTCAAGACAGATCTACTCAAATAGGCTTGCACCAATACATCTCCATCTCTAGCTATTCGAGGCAGCTCACCATTGATGATTAGTTGTAGGAACCTTGGGAACATGAACATTTTGTCATTCTTTTGCACTTTGATATGGTCACACACGGACAATTGAAGATGTAGTTGGAGTATTTGTATGTTCTTCCCTCAAAGATGCCAATAATACCAGATGATATGTGCCTTGAGAATCTGTCGAGCCCAGACTTCCTGTTGGAGATGCACATAAGATAAATGTGACATAGGAATCTGTATGGCTTGCATAGTCTTCAATTCTTGATCTCCGCTTGGCAAAATCACCATCATATCCCATTAGAAGAAAGACTTTCTCTATGTATTCATTCTCGAACACATCAGGGTGACCAACTTCTTGTTCTCCCAATTCTAGATCCCTCCTTATGGTCTGCTCAGTTATCCTCAGTCTTTGATTCTTTACTTCTGCCATGATAACTTCTCCATCTTCTTCTATTAGGGCTGATTTCCATAAATTAGTGATGTGTGATCGATGAATCACATGTTCTGCTGAGAAGGCATAGAACAACCTGGATCTTCATAAATATCTAATCATGTCCTGACACCCTTCTGAAGTAGAATCGTCAGGGTTTAAGAAAGCACACACATTGTGCTTTTTTGCAAACCGATTATCCATCTGTTCATAAGAATAAAAAAGATTTCATTAGAACTAGATTATTGATATGGGAATGTGAACAGTTGTGAGACTAGAAAAGAATCCAATGGTTCATTATTGAACATTACGACATGTTTTACCTTGAACACAGTGATCTGAGTTAGAAATATATGTTTGTTTGATGTTTTGTTTTGTTAATTTTTTTGAATGTTAGAGAAAGGGGTAAACTTTGTTGAGTGCGTGTTTCTAGGTCTGAAAAAGTATTCTAAAAAAGTGAATAATGAATATTGAAGTCAAAGTACATCATTTCACTCTCTCAGACACATTTATTTTATTTTATTTAATGATATGGGACCCTCAGCAATTTAACTTATCCGCGGTTCTTAGTTCTTCCGCACATTTTCTATAGATTTCGTAAATCATCTGCGGATGTCTAAAAAACTTCTGCTCATTAAGTATAACTTCAATTTTCATAAATTACCAAACAATGAAATTAGATTATACTTTTTGAAGTTTCTCATCCGTAGTTTACCAATCTACAGATAGACAAATAAAGTTTCCACACTGTAGCTTCTACTGATGCTTAAAGGGCACTATAGCTTCTGTTGATGCTTAAAGGGCACTGTAGCTTCTGTTGATTCTTAAAGGGCAATGTGAGAAACTTAATTTTATTGTATTGTCGAAATCCACTTATTAGAACCATATATTGCTTTTGGACCTTGTTCACTTTGTATACATGACAATTGTGCACAAGAAAGATCAAAATTTTGAAAACTTCATGTATCCAAGAGCCAAGGTGGTGCTTAGGTTCCAATTCCTTCAAATTGATAATGAAATAGACAAATCTATTGATGATGGATTAAGTTTTCTTCATGAATTCTACTCCCCCTAAATTTGTGATTAATGTTGACATAATTGCATTTATCATAAATTTCTAAGAATGTTATCATGAAAAACATTACAGTGTGTTAATGCACAAGCATATATATATATATATACATGTAATGGGATCATACTATGTTACTAAGCCTCTTCCTGGTGAGTTATTTTGTTGAAATGATGCCTGAACTTGGTTCTGATTGAAAGTATATTATCCACTTAAATCCATTCAAGAGTTCATGTATCAACTAGGCATTCTATTTATCATGTTTTCATGTTAGTTAGGAAATGACTGTTGTGGGCTTCACATTCAATGTATGAAGGTTTTGTCCTCCCTTTGTGAGTCAAATCATCACTTTTTCATCTTAACAACTATGCACTTTAAGTTATAAGTTCTATCTTGAGATGCATTAGTCATCTCATTAATGCATTGATGTAAAAGCTCTAGATTAATGTACAGTTGATCACAAAGGATTCTTTTGAGAGCTTAGATATGATCATCATCACGTCACCAGGTCTTTACTCATGTAAATCAGAGGTGCCATTAACCCAGGTCTTTGTTTACACAAAACAGAGGGATGATGTGGATGATGATCTTTTCACAAGATTGTAGCTGATATACAACATGGTGATCATACACCCAGGTCTTTGTTCACACAAAACAGAGGGAGTATGATTTGCAAAGATAGATATTTTAAAGTGTGAGTACATAGTGTGCTTAGATGAGTGATTTGATCACATCAGAGTAAGACTCACTTACTGTATCCTCAAAATGAAATTTCCCACAAACAATCACTTTGAATTATGGTTTGCATGCAATAAGTGTAGTTTCCACACAATATGAATGTACTCACATATCAAGAAACTTGCTCAAATTTTAATGATATTTAAGAATTTAGGAATAAGAAAAGATATAGTGTACTATCATTTTCCATGCACATGTCATCCTAAAACATCATTTTATGCTTCGGAAGATTCTTCTGAAGTTTCTTCCAAAGGTAAATTATTTATAACAAGTTACAAACACATGCTTTTCTTTGTTTGTTCAAATTGATTAATCTAAGTTAATCATGCCTAGAGACTCAATTAGAAAATTAAATCTAACTGAATCAAAGGATTTAGTGAATAAATTAGCTAGCCAATTTGTTGTATCCACTTTAACCAACTTAATAAAACCCTTTTTTGAGCAATCTTTCAGAAAATGATATCTTATCTCAATATGTTTTGTTTTACTATGTTGCATAAGATTAGCAGTTATAAACATAGCAACAAATTGTGTATGAAAATTGAAGTTTGAAGGAAATTGTAACCATAGTCAAACAATTGGTTTTGCAACCAAAGGACTTAAGAGCAACTGGCTGAAGCAGCTATGTACTCAGCCTCAACTGTGGATACAAATACATTGGTTTGCTTCTTGCACTGCCATGATAATAGTGTTGGTCCGATGAATTGACATCCAGCAGTTGTGGATTTTCTGTTGCTGTTACACCCACCATAGTCGTTGTCTGAATATGAGTAGAGTGTGAAGTCACCATCTTTTGGATACCAAAGACCAAGTCCTGGTTTTCCTTCGAGATATCTAAAGATCCTTTTAATAGCATTCAGATGAGATTCTTTTGGATAAGATTGGTACCTAGCACAAACAAACACATCAAAGATATTGTCAAGTCTACTTCCAGTTAAATACTTAAGAGATCCTATCATTGATCTATATAATCTTTTATCAATAGATTTTTCTAAAGGAACAGGTACAATATTTTCAATTATTGAGGCTGGTGTTTTCCATGAAGATGCATGAGCAAGATTATACTTCTTCAAAATTTGATGTATGTATTTTTCTTGATTGATGAATATCTCATTTGTCTTTTGATGAACTTGAAGACCAGGAAAGAAAGTTAATTCTCCCATTGAGCTTATCTGAAATTCTAATTTCATCAATTCTTTGAAACTTACAGACAATCTCTTATTAGTTGATCCAAATATAATGTCATCAACATGTATTTGAAAAACCAAGAGATCTTGATGTTCTTATTTCAGAAAGAGACTCTAATCAATGGTTCATCTTTTGTAGCCATTTTTAGCAAGAAAGATGATAATGTTTCATACCACTTTCTTTAAGCTTGGTAAAGACCCTACAAGGCCTTATCAAGCTTGTATACCCTATGTGGGTAATGAGAATCTTCAAAACTAGGAGGTTGTGAGACATAAACTTCCTCATCAATTTTCCCATAAAGGAATGTATACTTGACATCTATTTGATACACAGTGAGCTTCTTATATGATGCATAAGCTAGGAATACTCTTATGGCTTTAATTCTTGCAACTGGTGCAAAAACTTCATCATAGTCTATTCCCTCTTGTTGGGTGTATCCTTGAACAATCAACCTTGCTTTATTGCTTACAATAATACCTCTATCATCCAGTTTATTATTATAGAGCCATCTAGTTCCAATAGGATGTTGACCTTCAGGTAAATCAACTAAAGACCATACTTTTTGCTTTCTAAATTGTTGAAGCTCTTCTTGCGTAGCTTCAATCCAGCTATTGTCCTTTAAAGCAACAGATATGATTGGAGGAACCACTTGTGAAAGAAAACAAGTGAAAAGACAAATGTTGGCAGTACCACTTTGGCTTCTTGTAGTTCTCTTTGTATGATCTCCAATGATATTGTTGACTGGATCAGTCTTATGGATCCTTGTTGATGGAAATGATTCAGCTGGATTGATGGTTCCAAGTTAGTTATATCCATTGTTACAGACTGATCCATACTAGGTTGAGTGTTTATGAAGTAATCAAAAAGTTTAGCATGTGGTGTTGAATGATCTTTCGTAGTTTGAATATTAGTTGCATCATGAGTGTCTTCTGTAGGAGCTGTAGGAACTTCTCCTGAAACATTTTGCTCTTCCTTAGGAGTTATAGGAACTTCTCAGGAAACATTTTGCACTTTCGTAGGAGTTATAGGAACATCTCCGGATGATAAGTGAAGCATTGAAACATTTCCGATGTTTGTTATATTCACCTGAGAGCTTGGACAGGTTGCAGGGACAATATTCACATCTCCAGATGCATAGTGTACATCAGCAGATATAGTGACAACATTCACATCACCGGTTGCTGAAGTGTTTCTCTCTGATGATGTGTGAATTCTTGGAGGATTAGCATATAATGTCACTTCATTCATATTAGGTGGAAATATGGATAACATTTATCATTAGATCCTGCATTGTTTAGATAATCATAGTTAAATGATTGTGTTAGAGCATCTATATCAAACAACCATCATGAACCTTTAACTGATTTTGTAAAAACTAATTCATCAAAAGATACATTAGGAGTTTCTTCCATAATATTATGTTGTGGCATATAGATCCAATATGATTTAGATGTTAAAGTGTATCCAATAAAGAAACCATCATATGCTTTTTTTGAAAATTTTCCTATTGAATCTTTTATATTTAAAACTGATACATGACACCCAAAAACTTAGAGATACAGTATATATGGTTTCCTTTTAAATAAAATCTCATAAGGAGTTTTGTTATGTTCTTTAACAATCAAAGTTCTGTTTTGAATGTTGCATGAAGTTTTCCACTGCCTCAGCCCAAAAGATGATAGGCAATTATGAATTAGCTAGCATTGTTCTCACTGCTTCAATAAGACTTCTATTTCTTCTTTCAGTAACTCCATTCTATTATGGAGTTCTTGGTGCATTGAATTGCCTTCCAAGACCCTTGTTCCTACAAAAGGAATCCAAGTCAAAATTGACAAATTCAGTACCATTGTCACTCCTAAAATTTTTATCTTTTGTATCAAGTTGATTCTCAATCTTTATTACAAAGTCCATTGATGTTTCACTATTTTATTTTAAGAAAAATACCCGTGTAAATCTTGTGAACTCATCAACTATCACCAAATAATATTGTCTCTTTCCAATGCTCATCACATTGGTAGGACCAAACAGATCCATCTTAAGCAATTTGAGTGGTCTAGTATTAGAATTGATAGTTTTGGATTTATGAGACACTCTATGTTGTTTTCCTTTGTAACAAGAAGAACAATGAGTTGAGCAATGAAACTCTTTATTTGACAGTCCAATGAGTAAGTCATTTTTCACCAATCTGTTCAGGTTCTTCATGTTAGAATGGACAAGCCTTTTATGCCATAATTGAGATTCATCTTCTCACGAGTTAGATAGGAATAAGGTTTCATGTCTTGTGAATGAGGTGTTGTTCATGTCCAAAACATAAGTGTTTCATTTTCTTGATGCTTTAAGAATCACCCAATCTTCTGGAATAGAAAAACCTGGCTTAAGAATGTAACACATAGTGTTATAAAAAAGTGTGGCATAGTTTTGATCACAAATTTGAGACACACTCAATAAATTATATTGTTAATTTTCTTAATAGTTTAGTTTCTCAAACTTGAGCACACCATTTGTTACAATTCCTTCACCAACAATTTTACCTCCCTTTTCATCCCCACCAAATGCCACATAAGAAGCATTTTATGTTTAAAGTCATGGAAAAGTGAACAGTTTCCTTTCATATGCCCGAACAACCACTATCAACATACCACTTGTTGTTAGCTCTCCAATATTGTTCCTGCAATCAGAAATAAATCAGTTAGAATTGACAACCCACGCCTTGATGATCTTGGGTTTGCCAGCAGTGTCTAAATTAGTAACTCCTTAAATAACTCATGAAGTTTTAGTTTTAGTTTTGCTTGATTCATTCTGAGTTGTTTTAGATGAGGATGATTCTGTTGATAGAGATGTTGATGAGCTAGGCTCTTCTTTCTCATATTCTTCTTTATTCAACTCATGTTTGTTCATTTGAGGCTTTGGTCTTGACAATGAATCTTTATTATTAAAGGTTTCGCTATCTTTTGTTGTTGAATGAGGTATATGGATTCCCCTCTCAAACTTATCAAAGAATGCATCATAAGCCTTTGTTTCCTTTTCAGTCAAATCCACCCTTTTATGAGGTGTTTTTGATTGCTGGAAAGTTGTTCTTTTCTTTGAATGATGTACATCAGTGGATGCCTTTTCCTTTAATTTTGGCTTTTGTTTTTCGTCAGACTTCTACAGTTTTGAAACTTTTTCACTATCAGTAGATTGACTGTCTGATTCAGATTTATCTGATTGTTTCTTCTTTGTGCCTTTTGTCTTGTTTCTTTTGTTCAAATAACATTCCTGTGTAGAATGATTATTTTTGTTGCAGATAGCATAATGTTTGTTGAAATAGCAATCAGATGTCATGTGATTGTTCATATTGCAAATAGAATAATAACTACTAAAGTAACAATCCTCTATATTATGGTTTTTCATCTCACACCATTTGCAATACATCTCATCTGATTCTTTGTTAGAATCATTGAATTTCTTATGATTTGCCAACTTCTCATGCTTTGCATCCTTTTTCAACTTTGAAGTTGATTCTTTCTTTTCTGTTTGGTGCAACTTTTGTTTGTTTGTTGCTGAATTCGTCTTCAGCAGATCATATACTGAATTAGCGTCGACTTCTACCGAAGAAGTTTTCTTATTCCCTAGATCTGGTACTAAACGGAGGTTCTTCTTCCGCTAATGATTAGCTGAAAGACTTTTCTTTTCTTTTTCCACGGATGATTTGTGTCTTTCCCCAGTAGAGGCACACTTCTCATTTACTTCATTGGAGAATTTTTGTTGTTGATTTAGTTCTTGAAGACCTTCACTCAACTGTGCTATTCTTTAGCAGATAGTCTTTAGCATGTTTCATAGTTTAGGAGTGTATGGCAGCTTTGTTTCTTCAAGCACTTTTGGAATATTTGTGTCAAAAACAACATTCTTACCATTGTTTACAAGATCATCATGTTCATCAGAATCATCCAAGTCATCACACTCATCAAAATGAAATTCTAAATTCATTTGATTAATCTTGTCTGATTCAGAAGATTTAGTTTCATTCACCTCAGATTTATTATTAATGATTTGTTTATTAGAACTTGTTCTTGTATTGGTGCTTGGCAGAAAATGATTTGACAAGTTATTTGTCATTGATTCAGGTAAAGGAACATAATTATTGTTAATAGGAGGTGCCACACCATTATATCCCAACCCAGACCTATTCTTTAATTCAATATGAGAATTTAATAATTTCTCATACTGCTGAGATGACAGTTGAAACTTTTGAAGTTTCACTTTAGTGATGCATGATAAACAATGGATTTGGTTAAGGAAGTGGTCAGATGCTCAACTTGGGCTTTCATATTGTAATTTTCATAATCAATTTTATCTAAATACTTTTGTAATGAGTTTACTTTTATTTGATATAATTTATGTTCTTTTACATGAGATTCATTCAAAATCATTGTTTCTTTCAAGACTTTCTTCTCACACAAACTCCAATCACAGGTTCCATCTTGAAGAATGATCAACCCAGATTCTTTTGAGTTGCTTGTTCCTGCTGGTGTATTAATGGCTAGTGGGGATGAGTTGGCAAGTTGTGGCTGCCTGAATAATCTTTGAGATGATGAAGGTTGTTTAGACTGATGTTGTAGATGTTGTGTTGAGTTAGGATTTTGTTGTAGATGATTGCTTTCTCTAGAGAAGTGTCCATAAAGATTACACTTGCATCATCTTACCTTTGACTTATCAACACCAATCCATAATAATTTACTTGCAGCAGCCAAATTCTTGTTTCTTCTTAGAAATTGTTTAAATCTATAGGCAATCAATGCCATTTTCCATAGTAGATCCATCTCCTCCACTACATCCGGAGGGAGTTCTTCCAGTTCTTGATGGCACATGTTGGCAGAGGTTAATGAGCTTCCTAGATAAGCTTGAAAGCTTGAACCGAAAGTTGCAAAAGCTGCTTTTTGTTCTATAGAATCTAGAATGATAGTGGTAGGCTCTGATTGATTGTTGATTTAGGGCTTTTTTGATGATATATCTCTTTGATCAAGAGTTCTTTCCTTGTCTTTTCTTGATTTACCTTGACAAGATTTCTTAGGAGTTTTTGAATCATAGAAACTTACTTCCTCTTCATCTTCACTCAAGGTACAAAAGTTATCACCATCATTGTTTGACAAAAATGCCCTTCCAACACTTCTTGTTTCTTTAAAGTGATATTGTGATACATGAGTTCTCACTCTCTTATTTCTTGATTTCTCATCTATTTCATGAGCCTCAACTTTAGCCATTAGAGTATCTAGTCCAATTGATTTGAGGTCTATGGTGTTCTTGAACATGGATACAGTTTGCTTCCATCTTTCTTATAAAGTATGGAGCATTTCTTGTTCGATTCCTCATTTGTATTTTTTAACTCCAAAATGTTTATTTCTACAACAAGTTGCATAAACCTGTGGTGTTTTTGAGGAATTGATTCACCCTCAATATGATGAAATGTTTTATATTGTGAATGAATGGTATCCTTCCTAATGCTTCAGATTTCATCACTCTCTTCACAGAGTGTATGAAGAATCTTCCGCAAGGAATTTGCTATTTTGTAATTTTCACACCTAATTAATATTTCCACTCGTAAGGCCATACTAAAGCAACTGTATGCTTTAATATCAACTTTAACCTTCTTAATATCATTAGGTGACAGATCTTTCGTACTTATGGGTTGATTATTGTTATTATAATCCGGCCCAAGGTGGGTGGAATATAAGGACCTTCTGTTATTGAGACCTATAAGTCAGAATCTATAAAATTTACATGATTCCTAAACTTGATTTTCTAGGATTTAAAATATGCTTTTGTTTCCAACTTTGGAGGTTGGTAAGATGATCCATTAAAGTTGCTCATGATTAGTTAAGATCTAAGACTTTAGCTAATGAATTTTTTCAAAGGATATGAAAAAGTTATTGATGTTGGTCAATAACTAAGATTTGTTATTCAATTGATTTGAATATAGATCCAAGTTAATCGAACAACGTACTGCTGAACAACAAATCAAGTTTCACACAAACTCTTTGATTAGAATCAATTGATCTAATGAGTAAAAACTGACAAATCTAAAGAATCCAGAAAATAGTTAAACACAACTAACACTGATAGATCAATCGATGTAAATCAATGAGCACTTGGCTCTCATACCAATTATGAATCCAAGGATCACAATGAGGAATTATCAGTGTTGGTTCAAAAACAAGTCAATATTTGCGGAATCAACATTAACTTGGTTTAATTGTTTTTATTATATTTCAAAATCAATAACAATTTATGAGTGAAACGAACACAATGAATGTAACACAATAAATGATCGGACAAATATCCAATTCAAATGTATTTCATTAAAAGATGTTAATGATAACAATTGAATAAATAATGAACGAATGATATTCATTTGATGATGTGACGAATACAATGGTTTTGGTTTGTATGATTTGATGTGATGTTTGGTTGTAATGTTGGTGCTTGGATGATTGTCGTCTCAGTCGTCGCAGTCACTTGATTCACAACCTAGGATCCATATTTATAGACAAAAATGTTTTTGTTAAGGAAACACAGGAGCTCTTGAGATTTGAATTATTTCTGCTATGGAATCATCGGATATCATGGGATTCACATAACTTCCTTGTTGACTTGTAACACTTGTATTATTTGAATACAAGCGTCTGGACTCCACAGGAAAAGTCTTCCGTAGATGATTGTTCTTCCGAAGCAAACTTGTTCTTCCGTAGGAAACTTGTTCTTCCGTAGGAAACTTGTTCTTTCGTAGGAAACTTGTTCTTCCGTAGGAAACTTGTTCTTCCGTAGGAAACTTGTTCTTCCGTAGGAAACTTGTTCTTCCGTAGGAAACTTGTTCTTCCATAGGAAACTTGTTCTTCCAAAGCAAACTTGTTCTTCCGAAGCAAACTTGTTCTTCAGATATGGTTGTTCATCTACAAAAGATCTTCGGATGTAATTTACTTGTAATAAACATATGTATAGAAGAACAAAATGTTCATCCGTAGATGTTTCTTGCACTTATAATGTTTTACCTGCAAACATACATAAATCAACACATATATAGGGTTAACCTATATATTTCATGCATACACAATGATAAATTACAAACATTCATTACAAATATCAATTCAAGTTCTAAGCCTATACAAAATGGACTAGATCTATGATTCTAGACCTAACAATCTTCTTCAGTAGAAATTTTTTTCTTCTTATCTAAAGAAAATAGTGATAATTCTTTCCTCTGGCATAAAAGAATGTGTCATGTAAACGTTAAAAACATAAATAAACTAATTAAGAATAATTTGGTAACTAAAATGCCAAAGAAATATTTGCAAGTGATGATCATTGTGTTGAATGCCTCAAAGGAAAGCAACACAAGATATCTCACAAGTCTAAGGAAAAAAACTCCATTACTAGTCCCCAACACTTATTACATATGGATCTCTTTGGACTCACTAGTTTATAGAGACTAGGAAGGACTTCATATTGTTTTGTAATCATAGATGACTCACAAGATTCATATTGGTCTTTTTTCTTAGAACTAAGGATAAGACTCCTGAGATTTTGACGAATTTCATTTTGAAATTTAAGAATCAATGTGATTAATATGTTAAGAAAATAAGATATGATAAAGGAACTAAATTTAAGAACAAAATCCTTGATATATTTTGTGATGAAAAGGGTATTGCAAAAGAATATAGTGCTCCAAGTACTCCTTAGCAAAATGGTGTTGTTGAGAGGAGAAACATGAGGCAAATTGAAGCTGCAAGAACCATGTTGTCTTACTCTAAACTACCTATTAACTTCTGGGAAGAGGTAGTGAATACTGCTTGCTATGTGCAAAACAAATATGTGATGGTTAAGACACATGGTAATACTTCTTATGAACTGTGGCACAAAAGGAGACCTTTTATAGGTTTTCTCAGGTAATTTGGATATCCTTGCACCATTTTGTATACCAAAGACATGTAGCCAAATTTGCTAAGAAGTTAGATGATGGACACTTTATTGTATACTCTTCCCTAGAAAAAGGTTTACAGGGTATACAATCTTAGAAGTAGACTAGTTGAGGAGTCAGCCAATTTGACATTCAATGAGCACACTCCTAATAAGAAAGGTTCTGATCCTGATTGGTTGTTTGATTTTGATTTAATTACAAACTTTTTTAACAAGTCTTGTGAGAATGTTTTAAGATCCACAAATATCTTATCAATAGGAGATACTGACCTAAGATTTGAGCTGAGAAGACATAGAAATCACATTACTTTAGCTCCAGTGGTAACTAACCTTCTAGATGGAGTTCCTATAAGCATATCCATGATAAATCTAGCTAATACATTTTATGTGCCAACAAATTTCAGCTCAAAGGCATAAAACTAAAATGAAGGAGGTTTAAATGTAGGAGGAAGTGGTAGTGGTGAGAGTGATCAAGGGTTTCTTGATGCTGCCAATCACTTCATGAAAGACAACATCAATGATGTCACACACTCATTGGATCAAGCCTCTTTTAATAAGTGTGCTCATATCAGGGGTAATACATCATTACCTGATCCGAATTTCACAAATTTAGATCTCTCCAATCAAGTTGCTATGATCCTTCAACTCAGGATCCAAAAGTCTCATCCCACCAAAACATCATAGGAGATGTTGATAAGGGGGTAAAAACAAGAGGACAAACCCATGGCACAAAAGTTTGCAACTACCCTTTTTTCCTATCCTAGATATAGCCAAATAAAGTTAATGAGTTTTTAAAGGATGACAGTTAGGTTAAAGCAATACAAGAGGAGCTGCTTCAATTTAAAAGACAAAAGGTTTGAAACCTATGTCCTCTTCCTTTAGGGAAGACTTCCATAGGAACCATGTGGGTTTTTAGAAACAAGAACGATGATATAAGGCATGTCATCAAGAATAAGACAAGACTAGTTGTTCAAGGATACACACAAGAAGAAGGAATTGATTACATAGATGTCTTTGCTCTTGGGGCAACACTTGATGCTATTAGGATATTACTAGCTTTTGTTGCATCCAAGGATTTCAAGTTCTACTAATTTGATGTCAAGTGTGATTTCTTATATGAGATGATTGATGAAGAAGTGTATGTGAAACAACCACCTAGCTTTACAAACCCAGATATCCTGATTATGTTTATAGGCTTGACAAAGCTCTTTATGGGACGCATCAAACTCCAAGGAAGAGGTATGAGACTCAATCTCAGTATCTCTATCAGTATGGTTACAAAAAGGGTAGTATAGATGGAACTCTCTTCATCAAAGGATGAGGGAATGACTTAATACAGGTTTAAGTGTGTGTAGATAACATTATCTTTGGGTTAACTAATCCAAAGCTCTACATAGACTTTGAGAAGCTAATGAAGAATAGATTTGAAATGAGTGCCATTAAGGAACTCAATTTCTTTCTTGGAATTCAAGTGAAGCAAGTTGATAGTGGCATCTTCATAAGTCAGTCAAAGTATGTAGAGGACATACTTACAAGTTTAACATGATTGAATGCAAGGTTGCTAACACATTGGTAGCCTGAAATCACTCCTTTGAACCTGATCTTAAAGGTGAGTTTGTGGATGAACATCTTTATAGGTCTATGATTGGGTCTCTAATGTACGCCACAACCAACAGACACGATATCATGTTTGCCACATGCATTTGTGCAAGATATTAAGCCAATCGTAAGATGTCACACCTAGTTGTTATCAAGAGGATTCTAAGATATCTCAAAGGTGCTCCAACACTAGGCCATTGGTATCCAAAGAACTTTGACTACAATAAGTATGCATATATAGATAGTGACTATGGTCGTTGCACCATGACTGCAAAGTCTACATCTGGAATGTCAATTCCTTGATGGAAGGATAGTCTCATGGCAATGCAAGAAACTGTCATGTGTGTCTGCATTACTATTAAGACTAAATATATTGTTGTTGGTAGTTTTTGTGCTCAAGTGCTTTGGATTTAGAGTTAGATACTGGACTATGGATTTAACTTCAAAAAGACTCCTATCCTGTTGGACCAAAAGAACCAATGAGCCAAGATCAAAAACCTCTAAGTCCCACATGATATCACAACAACTGCTTAAGGCTTCATCAGCAGTTCGACAAGTGTTGAAGACTTCAACAGCTGAAGATCAGTACTGAAGACCTCAACAGCTGAAGAACACAGTGCTGAAGCTGAACAGCTGAAGAACACAAGTGCTGAAGCTGAACATCTGAAGAACACAAGTGCTGAAGCTGAACAGCTGAAGAACACAAGTGCTGAAGCTGAACAGCTGAAGAACACAAGTGCTGAAGCTGAACAGCTGAAGAACACAAGTGCTGAAGCTGAACAGCTGAAGAACTCAAGTGCTGAAGCTGAACAGCTGAAGAACACAAGTGCTGAAGCTGAACAGCTGAAGAACACAAGTGCTGAAGCTGAACTGCTGAAGAACACAAGTGCTGAAGCTAAATAGCTGAAGAACACAAGTGCTGAAGCTGAAGACCAAAGTACTGAAGTACAATAGCTGAAGAGTTTATAAGTGCTGAAGATCAACAACTGGTATACAAAGTCTAAAGACAAAGACTGAAGACATCAGCTGATGATATCTACTGAAGTCATCAGCTGATGAAACATCTGAAGTTCAAGTCTGAAGACCAAGTACTGAAGGCTCAGTAGTTTGTCACAACAGCTGAAGAGTACTTCTTCAGTAGTTGTGATATCAGTAGTTTTATGTTTTTATTTTCAGTAGTTTTGTAAAACGACTGAAGAGCTTGTTCTTCAGTCGTTGTAGTATCAGTAGTTTTATGTTTCTCATTAGTTATAGTAACTGATAACACTTAGTATTTTTGTAAGAAGATGTCAGCTGTTTTGACATCTTCAGTAGTTGTGTTTCAGTTAGAATATTCTGTTAGATGTCACTATCAAGTGACATCAGCAGACGTCATATCTCTTATATAAGAGGTGTCGACCTAATTGTAAGTGTGACATTCCGTTACCACGAAAGCGAATATTGAATGAAATTTATTTGCAGAATTCTCTCTATCTATAACCGTTTTTGTTCTTCATTGAATATCTTTTCGTTCTTGTGAATTGGCTAATTCATTATTAGAATTCCGTTGCTATACTCTCTAATCAATCAAATGTAGATCACTGATCCTAATCCACATAGACAACTATAGTGCTATCTCTAGTATAGAGAACCCTATACAACACTAAAATAGAAAACACATAAATATCAGGTATCATTTGATTAGAGATAACTTTGAAAAAGGCTTAATCAAACTAGTCAAGGTTAACACAAATGAACAATATGCTGATTTGTTAAGTAAAGCTTTTGATGAACAAAGATTCAAATATCTTGTATAAGATATTGGGATAATTAAATTAGAATATATTTTCTCAAACTTAACTCAATAAAATTTCTAAAATCTGTGTGTCCTAGGCTATCTATTAGTATCATCTCAATATGTCCATGTTACTTTGGAAGAAAATCTTTTAAATAATATTCCTTAGATTTTTTAAAATTTTGAACATCTTTCTTTTGGGAGATATCAAATTGCCTTTGGAAGAAATTTATGTCTTCAAACCTGTTGGACCAAAAGAACCAATGAGCCAAGATCAGAAAACCTCTAAGTCCCACACGATATCACAACAACTGCTGAAAGCTTCATCAGCAGTTTGACAAGTGCTGAAGACTTCAACAGCTGAAGATCAAGTGCTGAAGACTTCAACAGCTGAAGACTAAGTACTGAAGTTCAACAGCTGAAGAACACAAGTGCTGAAGCTGAACAGCTGAAGAAGACAAGTGCTGAAGCTGAAGACCAAAGTACTGTAGTACAACAGCTGAAGAGTTTACAAGTGCTAAAGATCAACAACTGATGTACAAAGTCTGAAGACAAAGACTGAAGACATCAGCTGATAATATCTACTGAAGTCATCAGCTGATGAAATGTCTGAAGTTCAAGTCTGAAGATTAAGTATTGAAGTTTTAGTAGTTTGTCACAACAGCTGAAGAGTACTTCTTCAGTAGTTGTGATATCAGTAGTTTTATATTTTTACTTTCAGTAGTTTTGTAAAATGACTGAAGAGCTTGTTCTTCAGTCGTTGTAGTTTCAGTAGTTTTATGTTTTTCAGTAGTTATAGAAACTGATAACACTTAATATTTTTGTAAGGAGATGTCAGCTATTTTGACATCTTCAGTAGTTGTGTTTCAGTTGTAATAATTATGTTAGATGTCACTATCAAGTGACATCAGCAGACGTCACATCTCTTATATAAGAGGTGTCGACCTAATTGTAATTGTGACATTCTGTTACCACGAAAGCAAATATTGAATGAAATATATTTGTAGAATTCTCTCTCTATAACCGTCTTTGTTCTTCATTGAATATCGTTTCGTTCTTGTGAATTGGCTAATTCATTGTTTGAATTCCGCTGCTATACTCTCAAATCAATCAAACGTAGATCACTGATCCTAACAAGTGGTATCAGAGCATGTTAATCATTGATCGATCTAACAATTGATCATTGAAACTGCTAATTGATATCTGTGTTTGATTGAATTAGCGTATTCGCAAGAACTGGTTATAGATTATTGAATTTCTGTCGCTTTCGTTCATTTATTTTGAGATCTTCTGGTTCAATTGGTTGTTGCGTTTTGTTCTAAATCTGTTTTAGCTTAATCAAATTTGATTGAATCTGAGATGACTACTCCTTCTAATGATCCTCACAATACCAGTTCCTCAACCAAGCCTCCGATGCTGGTTAGGACCGAGTATAACATATGGCAACGAAGAATGCTTCATCACCTGTCTGTTAACAGTTCAGGTTGTTGGACATCTGTGGTACATGGACCACATAAGCCTATGGTGAATAATCCGAAACCAATCAAATGATTCCGAAGAAGAAGGAACAATACTATTATAAAGATCGGAAACTATTTGAGATTGATGCTAAAGCCCATGGAATTCTGGCCATGGCACTGCCTAATGAAATCTATTCAGGGCTTATGCATCATGAAACTGCTCATGATCTCTGGAATGCCCTGAAGGAACAATTCGGTGGCACAGATGAGGTCTTAGCAAACAATAGAGAAATCCTTGCCCAACAATATGAGACATTCTCTCATAGAAAGGGTGAGACACTGACTCAACAGTTTGAGAGTTTTTCCTGCTTGATATCTGAGCTGAAAATGGTGAAACAGGAATACACCAATAGCCAGATGAACAACAGATTCCTCAGATCACTGCCTGAGAGATGGGACACATACACTATTGTCCTACGCTCCAGTGCAAATCTGGATGGCCTATCTCTCACCCAACTTCATGGGAAACTGCTTACATTTGAAAGAGAGATAGAGCAGAAGAGGAAACTGTCCTCATCAGGAAAGCTCACTGATGACTTTTTACCAGGGAATACTGCCTTGGTTGGTCATCAGTCAGAATATGCTACATCTGAAAGCAATTATGATGAGCATATTGATTTCACTTCAAATAGTTTTGATCATGCATTTGTTGGTATTGAGAGTCATTCGGCAGTAATAGTGACAATCTATGCTTCATTATGGATGATGTGAAAGGAATAGCTGATGATGATCTAGAAGAGATGGATATTCTGAGCCAAATGGCACTGATTAATATCAGATCTCGGAAGTTCTATAAGAGAACTGGCAGGAAATTTCCTGGACTCTCTGGCAAAACCAAAGTTGGTTTTGACAAGAGTAAGTTGAGGTGTCACAAATGCCAAAGGCTGGGAAACTTTGCAAGGGAGTGTAGATCAATTGGATCTAACTCTTCTGCACCTTTGTGACTTTTCCTAGTACTAGTCCACAAAACAGAGGGCAACATCCTGCTGGTTCTGGTCATCATTCACATCCTAGATCTCCTGCATACTTTGTTCCCCAGGGTCAAATGTCATATCCTTATCCCTGCTATTATATGCCTCAACCAAATCCTGTTCAAGCTCCAATTGCACAACAACCACAAGCATTGCCTGAACCAAAACCTTCCCAATCTCATCAACAAACTCAACCTCAACAACACAGCTTATTCACCCTAGGAGTTGTTGACTGGAGCAGTTTACCAGATGACTTGTCTGGTCATGAACAACTGTTCTCAGGTGCTGGTCAACATGGTGGTGAATGTCCCTTTGGAAATCTAGCTCTTATGGCTTTGGATTCTGCTGATACTTCATCCTCTAATGCCTCTACACCAAAGGTATCACAGGTATCCTCTGAGGCAAAAGCCAAATTATGTTCTGAAACATGTATAGTAGCATTTGCATCTATTAGAGAAGCAAATGTAGCTTTAATCAACAAGAACATTGAGTTAGAACAATAATTTCCAAAAGCAAAGCTGAATTTGAGTCTATGCTTAATGATAAAAATGATGAGGTTTACAATCATAAATGCCAAATAACTGATGATAAGGCTAGGGAAGAGATACTTCTAGAGAAGTATAAAGATCTCAAAGAAACCCTTGCAGTTACCCAGGTAGAGTGTGATAGATGGGTACAATCATGCAAAGGTTTTGAAATGCTTCTTAGTAAGCAATCTACTTCCAATGTGAAGTTTGGCATTGGTTATAATCACACTGCTCCACCTACAGATTTTACTCCCAGAGCAGAGGTAGAATCTAATGGTGAGTGTAATAACCAATCCATCTCATCATGTGATCTATTTTCTCATACAACACAATCAGAAGTAGAAGTCAGTATCAAGCCCTCTCAGAACCTATCAACTGATGTTGATGGTTCCACTGCTGACACTCACATGATCAATGAGTTGATCAACTCAGGAGTTAATTTTGAAAGTCCTGAAAGGACTATAGAGCAGGATTTAACACCTGAAGTTCAAACTCCAACTACTGCCAGTACTGAAAAGAAGAAAACTGTCAGTAGAAAGAGTTTGAAGACTCCTAAAGAGGAAGTCAAGAAAGCAAATAATGCTTCCAAAGCACTGAAGAACAAGTCTTCAGTTGCTTCACCCTTTTTAGTTGATGATCAACCTAAGATGAACAAGAAACCATGTAAAGTATGTGGTTTGTTCAATCATCTTACAGATGATTTCTGGTACAAAAGAGGTTCCAAACTCAAACATAAAGAAGAAATTAAAGAGAAAATGGTAAAAATGAAAACTGAGTTTGAGACCACATTTGTATCAGCAACATCAAATCCTGTTACCCTTAAGTCCTCAAAGAAATCCAAAAAGGAAGGGTTAAACAGGGGACAGCTGAGAGTGCTCAGAAGAAGAAGGTGCAACATAGGAACTTATCAAACTCCATTAGCAATGTGTCTAATGAGCTGAAAGCTTTATCACAAAATCAGACACAGCTGGTTATGATGGTTCAACATCTGTTGGGTAGATTTAACCAATTAGATGCTCCTATGTTGAAACCACAGAAAAGGAGTCCAAGCCAAAGGATTCCTCTTCTTCACCATCTTCTTCCTCTCAGGCTGTTGTTACCAATAAACCTGTTAGTTTACCATCTGTTGATCAGACCAGGCCTAAAACCAAAAAGGTTTGGGTCTCCAAAACTAACTGATTGTTTATTATTGCAGGTTCTCCAACATGCCATAGTAGATCTGGTATGTAGACAGTGGGGGATCTATGCATATGACTGGGAACAACTCTCTTCTTCATGACTACTCTCAAGGAAAGAAGGGGTTTGTTTCTTTTGGCAATGATTCTAGGGGTTACATCATTGGAAATGGCTTTGTCTCCAATGGAGAAATTAAGTTTGATGATGTTAATCATGTGGAAAATCTCAAGTACAATCTCTTGAGTGTCAGTCAAATGTGTGATAAAGGCCATGTTGCTCTTTTCACCAGTCAGAACTGTAGGATTCTGTCATCCAAAGTTCTGCATTTGATTGATAAGGTGTTGGATGATCACACTCTCCTGAGAGCCAATAGGACAGGAAGAGTGTATGCCATAGATCTTTCCAAGAAAATAGATCTCAGAGGAAATCCTTGCCTATTTTCCAAAGCCTCTTCTCAAGAATCTAAACTGTGGCACAGAAGGCTGGGTCATGTTAATTTCAAAAACATGAAACACTTTACAGATGTATGATTGGGTCCTTGATGTATCTAACAGCTTCTAGACCAGATATTATGTTTGCTACATGTGTTTGTGCTAGATTTCAGGCTGCTTCTAAAGAGTCTCATTTGATTGCAGTCAAGAGAATCTTTAGATATTTGCAAGGTACACAATCTCTGGGTTTATGGTATTCCACTGGACACTCTTGCAAATTAGTTGCTTTTTCAGATAGTGACTATGCGGGGTGCAAGTTAACTAGAAAGTCAACTTCTGGTGGTTGTCAATTCCTAGGCAACTGTTTTATTTCTTGGCAGAGTAAGAAACAAACATCTGTTGCTACATCAACTGCTGAGGCCGAGTACATTGCTGCTGCAAGTTGTACTTCTCAGGTACTCTGGCTTCAGAACCAACTTCTGGATTATGGCATTACAGAGACTAAGACTCCATTATTAATGGATAGTGCTTCAGCTCTGTGTATTGTCAAAAATCCAGTCCAGCACTCTAGGACCAAACATATAGAGATCAGACATCATTTTATTCGGGATTGCTTTGAAAAAGGTCTGATTGATCCTAAGTTTGTGCCTAGTGCTGATGAGCTTGCAGATATTTACTAAGCCTTTGGATAGTTCTACTTTCCAAAACCTTGTGTTAAGGCTTGGTATGCTGCAGCTAGAATAAGTGACAACTACTGATGATTTCAGTACTAATTACTGATGATCATTGGTACCCATGTCACATATAAGTACTGATGAGTCGTTTCACCTTCAGTAGTTTTATAACTACTGACGGCTAAATGCCTCACAAGTACTGAAGTACTTTATCTGTTCCAAACTACTGATGTAGTTACAACTACTGAAATCAGTATAAACAGATAAGTACTGACGTCCTATGAAACACCTGAAAAGCAGACGCATAGTCTGATGAGTAAGTGTTGAGGACAGTATGAAACAGCTGAAAGGCTATGAATTGACGAAAACTACTGAAGAGAACTTTCTCTCCAGTTGTTTCCACAACTGCTATTTCATTCTAAACAACTGAAGCAAAACCATGTCTTCAGTAGTTTTATAACTACTGATGACTAATACCAAGTCTACAGTTGTTTACAACAACTGATGACAAAACCACTGTCTTCAGTAGTTTTCACAACTACTGATGACAAACACCAAGTCCTAAGTTGTTTCATCATCTGAAATCAAAACCATGGCTTTCAGTAGTTTTCTAACTACTGATGCCTAAAACCACGACTTCAGCTGTTTCAACGTCTGAAAGGGTAATACCATGTCAACAGTCGTTTAAAACTACTGATGACTAACACCAAATCCTTCAGTCGTTTTCTAACCCGTACCCTATAAATATCCCTCACCTAATCCTTCAGAGCTTCATCTTCTTCAAACCTAACGTTCATCTCTCCAAAACTTCTCTCTTCTAAATGGCGTCCATGCAAATCAAACCGCGACACAACTGTGTAGCTTACCTCACCAAATCGCCATTCTGGGCTAAGTTCGATAATGCTATTGATCTTATGGTCCAGTCACAATACAAAACGGCATTTCTTCTCAATCCAATCCTTCATGCCGAATCCCTCAAACAGTTTTGGATGAACGTCACCCTCACCACTGGGGAGAACAACACAGTGTCTCTCGGTCGGTCGTCAACAACCACGAAGTGGTCATCACTCCCGAAATACTTCGTCAAACTCTACACCTGGATGATGCCACTTCTCCTGCTGGATATCCAAAGGGCACAATTGATTTATCCTTTCCCCACCATGGTTATCAGGGCAACCTTAGTGCCTCCACTATACTGAAGAAACATTTCCATGACGCTGAACGTCTAATCTTTCACATGGTAAATGTCTCTTCGTCTTGGGATCAAATGTCTACAAAGTGGCAGCAGGTAATGTATTCTATTCTTTAGCAACAGTCTTTAAATTTTTCAGAAATAATATTTTTAGAGCTCAAGGATATGGCTCAAAAACTAACTGCTACCCGTTGGATATTATATCTGCGGTTCATAATGGCCATAATTACAAACCAGCTTCAAGCTGAGAGACTTGTTGGCCTGGGAGTCCCTGCTATGGCTGTTTTTCCTAAAGTATACTCCCGGCACAACTCTGACCACTCACTCAAACTGGCTGCCAAGCTGCGCAAACCCACGCAGCTGGAACCCACAGCCACCACCTCCAAATCAAAAGTCCCCACCAAACCCACCAAAAAGAAAACCAAAACGGCTACTCAGGGAAATTAGTCACCTGAGGATGCCCCTGCAACACAAACGCCGGATATATCCACTGGTTATAACCCCTAGTGGATATAAGGACTCTTCCAGCCATAGCCGCTCAGGATTCCTCTCAACAGGAGCCTGCAGCAACCAAACTAGGGGTACCCACACATCTGGGATCTTCCTCACTTGAGGAGATTGCCATTGAAGAGCACCATCCTCCCCAGGTGCACACTACTTCTACACCTACTCCCCATGCAACCGCCCCCCAAAGTCCTACATTGCTTGTTGCACAAATGCTGACTCAGTTGCACTCCTCACCCCCTCCCCAGATACCAATTACTACTGGGAACACCTCTACCATTGAGGGGGAGGACCAAAGTGCAGTTGAGAACCCACAGCATAGGGGTTACAATGTTCCTTCTCCTAGTGTAGCAATGGAGATTGGAACTTCTGGTAAGGCTGCCACCTCTCCTGTGTCAGCATATGATCAGGTTGTAGTTGGTACTATTACTAAGTCCTTACCAGAGGCAACTGCTGATGACGGACATAGTCCTGAGGCAGGAAGTCCCCAGTACCAAGACAAAGGGGCACATGCTACACCTGAGCTACACTCAGTGCATGTTCATCCTGATCCTATCAGGAGGTCAAGTGATTCAGTATCTACTGATGATGACTTGGGCTTCTTTTACGATGTAATCACCCAAAACATCATCCTGGAAGAGGAGGTGAGCAGACTCAAAGAGCTGCTTGCCAAAACTTCTAAGGACCAAAGTCCATCTGCCTCCACCAACCCACAGATGGCACCTTCATTTGAAGGTTCCTCAAACACTTTACACTCTCACTCCAATGAGCCTGCAGCTTCTGCTTTTGGCACTATCTCTCCGGGCAGAACCCCCCAGAGCAGATGGTTGCTGTCTTCCAACGATCCATACCTCTCATCAGTCCCATTATCAATGAAATTGTTACTAAAGCCATTAATGAGAGGATTTCCTCAACTCTACAACCACTGATTGATAATGTTGTGCAAAAGACACTTTCTGCGGTACAAACCCCTGTCTCTAATGCATCCAAAAGGGGGAGAGTACTGCAGTGAAAGAAAAGAAGTGGAAAAGATCTAAGGATGAGAAGGCACAAGAGAAAGCCCATGAGTTGGAAAAAGAAAAGCAACAACTGATCACCTATAAAAGAAAGAAAAGTGCTGATGATCAACCTACTGCTGAAGAAAAATCTTTGGAAGAGCTGGTAAAAGATGCCGATGACACACACAGCCGATCCATGGATATGATCATTGAGCAACTCTTCAAGCAAGGTTTTGATACAGCCACATTAGATAGTGAGATCAGGAAGTTGGAAGTGGAGGAGATTCAAACCCGATGGGCTGGTATGATGTACTGGAAAAGGAAAGATTGGAGATCATGATCCGTTTCATTGCCAATACTTAGGAAGATCTTTGATGGAGATTCGCGCATGGACTAGAGATAGTATTCTGGCTATAGCCACCAGAATCTGTCTGTCTGAGCAGTTCCATAAGGGGATTATCATTGAACCCCTTGATGAGGCTGGGGCTGGAAAAAGGTTTGAAATGGCAAGACTTACAAAGGCTAAACTCACAACAAAAATGCTGGAACAACCTTCCCTCCACCCACTCAAAAATAGCCTACCCCTCAAATCTCCAAACCAATCTCAAAGCCCAAATCCAAACTTCCTCAACCCTCAAAACCAACTCCCTTACCATCTAAACCAACAGCCGATGATGCACCTAAGAAGAAGAAGAGAAGGGTGTTGAGGCTAGAAGAAGAAGAAGAAGAGGATGATGTGGAAGAAGATAGGCTGCCTCTGTCTGCAGTTCTAACATTGGCGAAAGCCAAAACTATGCCCATCACTCCATCTCACAGATGGATGCTGTGAGAGTAAAGATTGAAGAAGAGGAGCAGCAAAAGCTTCATTATGATGAAATGCTGAAAAGCATTGACAAAACTTATGCTGCTTCATCATCAATTATCAGTATGAAGAAAAAAGCTCTGAGGTTGTACACTCTCGCCAACACATTTCAATATCAGAAGGAAAGGGTGAGAGTATGGCCTGATCCTAGGGTGGCTCACAGGATTGTAAAGAAAGACATTCCTTCGAGATACAAGGGTCAAGTCAAGAGGATCGTAGATGAAGAGATCACAGTGGCCCTTGTAGTATCACCCTGGGAGATTGTCGAAGATTTCAGGAAGGCCTGCTAGACTAAACAACCACCCCAGAAGATGCTACAGAACAGAATTATTAAAACGGGGTTAGTCTACAACAGGCTTGAGAACTTCAAACAAAATGAGCTCAGTCTGTTACTCGAAGGGAATCATCCTGATGAGTTTGCATACAGACAGATTACAACAGTTGAGCTCAAAAATGGCAAATAGGCCAACTACATCTCAGAGCTGTATGGGCGAGAAGGATTGTTTGATGGTGAAGCCGAGAACCTAACCATGGAAAAACAAATCATGTTTCTCAGGGCATACACCAGAGAATCCTACAGGCTTATACACGGGAAGTAGATCTCATGAATGGGATAACAACTCTGTGTCCAGTTCCCCAAAACAGAGTTCCTATTCATATCTTGCAAAATAAATATCTGAGATTTCTTCCCAGGCCGGAGCTTATATGGGTCATCTTCTCTACTGATCAAGAAGGAAAAAGACCAACATTTTTGCCAACAATAAGTGGGATAATAAATAAATTAGAGGTTTTGGCTGCATTGGTTCCGGGGGAGTTTGTTGGACCAAAAGAACCAATGAGCCAAGATTAGAAAACCTCTAAGTCCCACACGATATCACAACAACTGCTTAAAGCTTCATCAGCAGTTGACAAGTGCTGAAGACTTCAACAGCTGAAGATCAAGTGCTGAAGACTTCAACAGCTGAAGACTAAAGTACTGAAGTTCAACAGCTGAAGAACACAAGTGCTGTAGCTGAACAGCTGAAGAACACAAGTGCTGAAGCTGAAGACCAAAGTACTGAAGTACAACAGCTGAAGAGTTTACAAGTGCTGAAGATCAACAACTGATGTACAAATTCTGAAGACAAAGACTGAAGACATCAGCTGATGATATCTACTGAAGTCATCAGCTGATGAAACGTCTAAAGTTCAAGTCTGAAGATCAAGTACTAAAGTTTCAGTAGTTTGTCACAACAGCTGAAGAGTACTTCTTCAGTAGTTGTGATATCAGTAGTTTTATATTTTTACTTTCAGTAGTTTTGTAAAACGACTGAAGAGCTTGTTCTTCAGTCGTTGTAGTTTTAGTAGTTTTATGTTTTTCAGTAGTTATAGAAACGAATAACACTTAGTATTTTTGTAAGGAGATGTCAGCTGTTTTGACATCTTCAGTAGTTGTATTTCAGTTGTAATAATTCTGTTAGATGTCACTATCAAGTGACATCAGCAGACGTCAAATCACTTATATAAGAGGTGTCGACCTAATTGTAATTGTGACATTCTGTTACCACGAAAGCAAATATTGAATGAAATATATTTGCAGAATTCTCTCTCTATAACCGTCTTTGTTCTTCATTGAATATCGTTTCGTTCTTGTGAATTGGCTAATTCATTGTTTGAATTCCGCTGCTATACTCTCAAATCAATCAAATGTAGATCACTGATCCTAACAAAACCAAATAACTACTTATGTGAATTTACCTTCAGAAGAAATTCTGAAATATGCATTTGAAGGACAATTTTCTTTAGAGAGCAATTATGTCTCGGAAGATTTATTTTCTTTAGAATAAAAACTCCACGTCTTGATCTCTTTCGAAGCAAAACACGTCTTAGATGTGAGAATTCCTTAAGTACTTTACTTTCGAAGAAAAATTTTCACAACTCTTAAAAATAACTTCCGAAGTCAAATTAGCTTCGAAAGCTATTATTAAAACTTCCAAAGACAAAATAACTTTGGAAGATTTTTAACTTCCGATAAAACTAACTTTTTGGGAACTTTTTCAAAGGTGGGATCGACATCCGGATTTCAAAGTTTATACTTTTTCCATTAAATTTGTCTCAAATCCATTTCATATATAAACATAATGGTTCTTCTCTTTCACTTTGCTCTGCATATGCAAACTTCTCTAACCTAAATTCACCCACAAACCGCCTTTCTTCTTATCTTTCTTTCACACCTCAGCTTTCTAAAATGGCCAACCTTGATCGCAAAAACCAGCCTGAGTTTTCAAGCAACTTCACAGGTAACACAATGAAGTTACTATGTTGGACTTTGAAAAAGATGCAAGTTTCTCAAAGGTTTGTCATTTTCTTTCTCTGTCAAACTACTTCACCTCCCTCATTATTGATCCCCCACTCTATGAGGATTAACTTTAGGAATTTGAAGGACTTGCGAAGTGGTCGCCATGGATGGGAAGAAGGCACTATCTGCCACAATTCAATGGAGAATTATCTTCATCACTCCATCCATCATTAACAATCATCTTCATCTAGATGATGTAGAAGGGGATTTTTCCTTTCCTAAAACTATTGTTAACTAATCATTTGAGTAGCTGGGCTTTGAAGGTGATTTCTCTAATATCAAAACCTTCAGGAAAGAGAACGTCTCTTCTAAATGTAAGTACCTCCTCCATATAGTCATACGTAGTTTGTCCAACAAGAATGGAGGATGGACCGGATTCCTAATGATTTCTCCATCATAGTTCATAGAATGATTCAAGGGGTCAAGTTCAGGTACTTATAATTTGTGTGTAATAACTTACTTGCAAACTTAGACTCCTTAAAATATAACATGTTCCCTAGATATGTTCAACACATTCTCAACTATAAATTGGGCTTATAATTAAGGGGAACATGTAAAGTTCTAAAATTAGGACAAATGTAGCCCAATATCTTCAAAACCATAAGCAAGCCAATAGTTGGCTTCTAAAGGGAAGAAACAATCACTGTCCCAAAAATGTTAGAGCTTATTGCTCAAAGTGAGAACCTAGCAGCACCAGCTAGTGTTGAACCCACACATTCTACTTTATAGCCACCCACACAAACACAAATAACCATCACCGACCAGAGTAAATCCAAACCCCCTACACAAGCTACTCAGCTTACGTAGGCCCTGTATCACCAACCATATGGGAGGAAATGGACACTGGAGCTCCCACTTCTCCTAAGGAGCAAACCACTCCCATCTCATAAACGATCAGTGTGAGGTTTCTAACGCTTAGCCTGATGAGCTCACAAGCCCAATAGCATTAAGCTTTCACTCAGAGTCTTAAAACTCTAGTGAACAACCGTTAGGGGAAGGTTACCATCCCTAGCCTTTTGATCTAAACCAACCTATTCCCAACCTAGAATTCTTTGATGATGAAGATATGGGATTCAAAGAGTACCATGAGTCTTTCTTCTCCTCCCATACTCAAAGAGAGATGAGTACTCCTGCCTCTCCCATGTCTATCTTATATCATTCACCCACTACTGAGGTGGATCTTCAACCTATTTAGGAGATCCATATGGAAGAGGTTCTCACTTCACCTAAAGTTGGCATTATGCAAGGGAAATCCAATAACCAAAAACCAAATACAACTGACATGGAAGAAGATTTTGGTCTGATTCTCTCATCCCCATGATTCTTTTGATGAATATAAGGGGAACATAAGGCTAAATGTAAAAAGTTGACAAAACATAAACTTTTTTAGTCTCTAAGGTTAGTCACTTGGAATCTTAGGTGACTACCTTGCAAAGAATGGTTAATGATTAGCAACTTGAGATTTATTAACTCAAGGAAAAACTAGCTAGGAGACCATCCCTCTCAGTTGAAGGAAAGGACCCAACTGAGAGAGGCACAACTAAACAACTTGGTACTCAAGACTAGCTCTTTCAGTTAAAGACTTCAAAGAGGAGGAAAAGGGTGGCCACAAAGAGTGTATAAAAGAAGTTGTCAAAGGCATCCACCTCTGAACCTTAGGATAAGTAAGAGAATCCTACAAAAGTGCAAAAAGAGGATGCTTAACCAAATCCAACTCAAGCATACTTTCTTGCATCTGGAAGACCCATTCTATCTTGGACTATTGTTGCTAATCCAGACAAATAGTATGTCATCAGAACTCAAGGTGTTCAAGATGTCGATTTCGGGCAAGACATGCTTGATCTACCTCTACATGATCTCCATTACATGAGAAAATATTATGTGGGTGTTAAGGATCCTGACCAAATGATGAAGAAGGGAAAGGACTTGACCCTAATGAGGACTGTCAATTGCTGAACAATTTTCTATGTTGTGGTATCATCAGCTTAGGGGAGTTGTAAGGTTTATAGAAAGGCTGATACAACCAAAGCAACCAAAGTGCTTTGTGCATGCATGCACTTTGTACCAAGTAAAAGTTGATTCGGAAGGTTACACTCTACACATAAAATATTCTATGTGTAAAATCTTCCGAAGCCAAAGACCAAATCTTCCAAAGCAAGAGATTAAGTCTTTCAAAGTTTTAGAGACAATGTCTTCTAAAGCCAATAAAGTAAAGACTGATTTCTTCTGAAAACCTAGGATAATAGGCTTTTCTTTGATGTATTTTTGTATAAACCTAACCTACTTTCTGTTGTAAATCTGAAGACTCACCAAGTTGTATAACTTTGTGAGAAGGTCCATGCTTTGTCAACTATATATTAAGGTCTTGAGTCTCTAATTTTCTACTTTATATGCTTTTATCCTTTTTGTAGTATATTGGATATGAGTTATGGTATATATAGTCACTAGTCAAAAGGCAATCCATCTTTTGACTTTATATTGATCTTGTTGTCTAGATTAGTGTTTCTAGCTGGCCTGTAAAGTATGGCCGACTGTATGATGTAGTATGAAGTATCTCAGGTCCTTGTATTTTCATTCTATACTTGGTAACACTTGTAAAAGAACTTAAGAGCAATATACTTATCCCTTGAAAACCATATTCATATGTTGTTGTTCTAAGTTTTGTCTCCTTGTTTTGCTTGTGTTCTTAGTATCACAAATATAGTCTTGGTTTCTTATTTTATCTGTTAAGTGTTCCAACACTCTCGTCATTGTGAGACTGGTTGTATTAACCTCCCTTAACCGGTCATGTAGTTTCTAAATCTGATTTTTTTCTATTTCATGACCACGCCGTGTAATACTATCTGTTATATTTTATACACATTGACACAATGCAATGCACATGTATGATTTAAAGTTTTTACATCTATCTTTTGTTTGGTTTTATTTCTTTTGTTTTAAGAGATTTTTTAGTGTTGGTGATCGCAAGTGAGAGTGTGATATTGATGCTCTGTGACACGGTTTTACCTCCTCCCCCCAGAATTTTCTATCTAATTTTTTTTAATTTTATTTTATTTTAAAACCAATACTATAATATTTTTTATAGTTATGCCCTTCTAATTTTACACTTTTTACTTTGGTGCCTTATAATTGTTATCTTTTGCACTTTTCATTTTACATTTTTCTCTAAATTTTGAGAGTTAACACATCGTAAGGTGTGTGTGTAGTTCAACGTCGTTACGACTAGTTTTTCTCGTCTAATGGCTCATCACAACATGCCGGTCTTAGATGGACTAATTTATTGGTTTTCATGTTTTACGTTTCACTTGCATGATTCAGCATTTTTACATCTAATTTATGTTTCGTTTTCCTTTTTTGTTTTATTTGTTTTTTAATACGAGATTTTCCAATTTTGTTGATCGCTAACGGTGGTGTGACATTGATGCTTAATACAAGTGAGAGGCTTAATTCTACTTCTACCTATTTCTTGTGACACGGTTTTATACCCATTGCAACAATCTAGGGGGCTTAATACTAGTTCTACCTATTTCTTAAGAATCTAAAAAATTTTTAGACAATTTCATATTGAAAGGATTGAGATCTAGTTTGATCAATTAGATTAGGATTTGCAGGGGAATAGCACACGAATTAGACGAAATTCAAGCAAAGATAATATGAATATTCAATCAAACAGTAACAGTTATAGAGAGAGAGTTTTCTGCAAAAAGAATATTTTCATTCATGCACAAGCTTCCCATATTGGGAAATTAGGTTAACCTTCCTTTTATAAGGAATGTGACATCAGCTGACGTCACTTGATAGTGACATCTAACTGATTTATACAAACAACTGAAAGTAAACTAACTACTGAAGATGTCAACAACAACTAAGGACACCTTCACTAAAAGTAGCATTACAACTACTGAAGTTATAACGTCTGAAGTGTAAGAACTTCAGATGTTTTACATAATATAAAACTACTCATTACAAACTACTGAAATGAAAACCATCTCAACAACTGAAGAGAACTACTTGAGCTGTTGTGACAACTTCTGAGAACTTGATCTTCAGGCTTTGTCTTCAGCAGTTGTCTTCAGACTTTGTCTTCAGCTGTTGTCTTCAGACTTTGTCTTCAACTGTTGTGTTCAGACATTGTCTTCAAACTTTGTCTTCAGCAGTTGTAGACCACTTCAGTTGTTTTGATGTCTGTGGGGCTTAAAGGTTTTTCTGATCTGGCTCATTGGTTCTTTTGGTCCAACAAACTCCCCCTGAACCAATGCAACCAAAACCTTTAAAATTATTGAGGTCCCATTTACTGGCAGAAACAAAATCTGGATCATCTCAGAATTCTTCAATATAAGCTCAGGCCAGGGAAGAGATTTCAGAAGGTTTGATTCGCAAAGGATGAATGGGAACTCTGTCTTGGGGAATTGGACACAGAGCTGTTACCCCATCCATGAAACCTACTTCCCAATAATAAGTCTGTAAGACTCTCTGACATAGGCCTCAAGAAAAACAACTTGTTCTTCCATTGTGAGTTCTTCAGCTCCACTTTCAAACAAGAACTCAGGCCCATAGTACTCAGATAAGTACTTAATATGCTTTCCATTTTTCAGCTCCACAGTTGTTATCTCTTTGTATGCAAACTCATCACGATGAGTGCCTTCAAGTAATAACTGGAGCTCATTTCTTCTTATTTCTTCAAGCTTCTTGTAGATTAACCCCTTCTTTACCATTTTGTTTTCTAGTAAGGTTGTGAGTCATCTTAGACTTGTAAGCTCTTTGAAGTCATCAAGGATTTCCCAGGGTGACACTAATGGCCAACATTATCACAGCATCTACAATCTTCTTTACTTGGCCATTGTGTCTGCTTGGAATCTTCTTTTTTGTGAATTCTGTCACTACTCTGGGATCGGGCTAAATTCTCACTCTATCTTTCTGATATTGGAATTTAAATCTGAGAGCATACAACCTCTGAGCATGTTTCTTCATAGCTTGTATGGATGAAGACTTGGGAAACTCTTTATCAATCATCCTTAACAGTTGTTCATCATGTTGTTGTGATGTTCTTCTTCTTTAATTTGACTTTTACCATTTGCCTTTGGAAGTTAGGTGTGATTGTTGTTGGTTGACTCCTAGGCTCAGGCATTTTATTTTGAGAACAGCAGAGAGTGGCAGGACTATCATCCTCATCATCATTCTTCTTATTCTTCATCCTCGACACCCTTCTTTTCCTCTTAGGTGCATCATTGGTAATGGGTGAGTAGGTTTATTGTGTAAGGAGTGGTTTTGAGGGTTGTGAGGGTGGTTGTTTTGGTTTGAGTGATTGTGCAGGCTGCTCTAGCATCTTCGATGTGAGTGAAGCTTTGGATAATTTTGCCATATCAGTCCTTTTCCCAGCACTAGCTTCATCAAGAGCTTCTATGATCAATCCTTTGTTAAATACTTCAGAAGAACAGATTTTGGTGGTTATCTCCAAAATACTGTCTCTGGACCATGATTTACTTCAATGATTGACCTTCCCAAATGTTTTGATATAAATCTTGCCATAGTTTCCGCATTTCCCTTTCTTTCTCCTTTTTTTTTAGTCCAACTTGCTATCTTTGTTCAATCTCTGAATCTCTAACCATTTAGATTGCTATGTTGCTCATCAGCTTCTTTGATCAATTCTTCTAACTTTTCTCACCTTTAGTCTTTTCAGAGCTTTCTTCCTCTTATAGGTGATCATTTCTTTTCTTTCTTCTCTTTTTCTGCTTCTTCTTCAGCTCTTTTTCTTTTGTCTACTTTCTAGACTTAGACTCCCCTTTTTGGGTGCATTGTGTTCAGGGGTGTGAATGTTAGAAAGTCTCTTAGAAACAGCAGCATCAACAAAGATTGAAGATTTGAGGAAAGCCTCTCATTAATGGCTTGATGTGTACAGTGTTGTGATTATGGAAGTGATGAGAGGTAAGGATGTTTGAAAGCAGCAACCATTAGCTCAGAGGGGTTCTATCCCTGAGAAATGGCACCTGAAGAAGAGGCTGGTGGCAAAGTTGTTGAGAGTGGCTCAGTGTTTAGGATAGTTTCAGGAGAAACTGCATCTGGGGTGAATGTGGCATATGGACTTGATTCTTGTGACATTTGGCAAGCAGTTCTTGTAGTCTGCATACTCAGTCTCAAGAATAGTATTGTGGGCTAGAACATCAAAGGAAAAGCCCAGGTCATCATCAGTCTATGCTGAATCAGCTGACCTCCTGATGAAATCAGGATGAACATGTGCTGAGTGTAGATCAGTCTTCACATGTGCCCCTATTTCTCGAAACTGGGGACTTCCTGCCTCAGGATGATGTCCTTCATTGGCAGTTGCCTCTGGTGAGGACTTAGAAATGAACCATCTTCATCCCCATCATGTGCTGAAAAAGGAAAGAAGGCAGCCTCACCAGATGTTCTAATCTCCTCCTCTACACAAGGAGATTGAACTCTGTAATCCTGTGTGTGGGTTATCAACTACGTATAATCCTCTCCCTCAATGGTTGAGGTTTTCCTAGTGGTAATAGGTTTTTGGGGATGGGTAGAGGAATGTAGTTGAGTCAGCACTTATGCAATAACCACAGTTGGGCTTGTAGGGTGGTTTAGTGGGAGATAGGTGTGAAAGGATTGCACCTGGGGTGAATGGTGCTCTTCAATGGAATCTCTCAAGTGAGAGAGATTCCAGTAATGTGGTTTCCCCATTTTTGGTTGCATCAGGATCCTGTTGAGAGGATACCTGAGCGGTTTTGGCAGGTAGAGTACTCGAAACTATAGGGGGATTACTACCCATAGTTTCAACATGCCTTTGTGTTGCAGGGGCATCATCAGGGGACTCAACTCCCTAAGTAGCCTTTTTGCTTTGTTTAGAATGAGGTTTGGAGGGGACTTTGGATCTGGAGGATGAGGTTGTGGATACCTTTTGCTTGGGTTTTAGCAGTTTGGCAGCCTCTTTGAGGTGTGGGTCAGAGTTATGCCTGGAGTATACCTCTGGCACACTACCACCACAGGGACTCCAAGGCCAACAGGGCCATCAGATGTAACTGATTCATGATGATGGCCATAAGAAACCTTCGATATAATAGCCATCTGTTAGCCACAGGTTTCATTGCCAGATCTTTTAATTCTAAAAATATAATTTCAGAAAAATTTAAGCTTTGGCGTTCAAGAATAGAATACAATACCTACTGCCACCTCGATGACATTTGATCCCATGAAGAGGTTTTAGGGGCAAGGCAAACATTGATCATGTGGAAGATTAGGCGTTCAGCATCATGGAAGTGCTTCTTCAGAATGGTTGTAGCACTTAGGTCACCCTCATCCATGGTTGATGAATGATAGATCAACGGTGCCCTTCGGGTATTTGGTGACAAAGGTAGCATCATTCAGATCTAGCGTTTGGTGAATGATAGTAGGAGTGACTACCACCTTCTTCTGTTTACAAATGACGGAGAGTGATCGCCACATCATACTCACCAGTATGGATGGTGACTTTTGTCCAGAATTGATGAAGAGAGTCTGGATAGATGGTTGGATTCAGAAGAAAAGCAGTTCTATACGGGGAATCAACCACCAGATCATAGCATCATCAAACTTAGTCCAAAAGGCCGATTTTGTGAAGTAGGCAACACACTTGTGTCGTGGTTTGATTTGCATGGTCGCCATTAATGGAAGATGAACGTTCGGAAATCGATTTATGAAAAGTTTGAAGTCAGGTTATGTATTTATAGGTTATGAAACGGCTGAAAGAAAATAGCTGAAAGTTTTGGTTTTAGTCATCAGTTGTAAGAAAACAACTGAAGACATGGTTTTAACTTTCAGATGTAAACAACTGAAGACTTGTTGTTTGTCGTTAGTAGTTGAAAACTACTAAAGACTAGGGTTTGGCTTCAGTTGTTTTGAAATGAAAGAGCAGTTGTTTGAAACAATTGAAGAATAAAATTACTCCTCAGTTGTTGTCATCAATTCACATATCTCAGTTGTTTCATTTGACCTTAACACTTACTCAGCAGATTCCGTTTTTCAGATGTTTCATTGGTCATCAGTACTTATCTGTTAGAACTAACTTCAGTAGTTGTAACCACATCAGTACTTTGCAACAAATAAAGTACTTCAGTACTTTTTAAGTAATTTAGTCTTCAGTAGTTATGAAAACTGCTGAAGATATAACTTCAGTACTTATTTGTGACAGTTGTATACTGATGCTCATTAGTACTTGTGACCTGAGATCATCAGTAGTTGTAAAATTATTCAAGCTGCAGCATACCAAGCCTTAGCACTAGATTTTGAAAAGTTGCACAGTCCAAAGGCTTAGTAAATATATCTGCAAGCTCATGAGCACTAGGAACAAACTTTGGATCAATCAGACCTTTTTCATAACCATCCCTGATAAAATGATGTCTGATCTCATATATGTTTGGTCCTAGAATGCTGGACATGATTCTTAACAATACAAAGAGCTCAAGCACTGTCCATCCGTAAAGGAGTCTTAGTCTCTATAATGGCATAATCCAGTAATTGTTCTGAAGCCAGAGTACCTGAGATGTACAACTTGCAGTAGCAATGTACTCTGCTTCAGCAGTGGATGTAGCAACAGAGGATTGTTTCTTACTCTACGAAGAAACTAAATGGTTGCCTAGAAATTGGCATCCACCAGAGGTTGATTTTCTGGTTAATTTACACCCTGCATAGTCACTATCAAAGAAAGCAACTAATTTGCAAGAGTGCCCAGTGGAATACCAAAGTCCTAGAGATTGAGTTCCTTGCAAATATCTAAAGATCCTTTTGAGTGCAATCATATGGGATACTTTAGGTGCAGCCTGAAATCTAGCACAGACACAAGTTGCAAACATAAGTCTGGTCTAGAAGCTGTAAGGTACATCAAGGAACCAATCATACATCTGTAAAGAGCTTCATCAACCGCTTTACCTTTCTGATCAGCATCTAGTTGTGTGGTGCTGCACATGGGAGTGGAGCAAGGCTTACAGTTTTGTAAATCAAACTTTTTCAATAAATCCGTTGTATATTTTGACTGATGAATGAAAGTTCCATCAGCCTTTTGTTTGATTTGCAACCCTAGAAAGAACTGTAATTCTCCCATGGCACTCATTTCAAACTATTGTTGCATCAACTTAGTAAAGGCATCACACAACTGTGGATCAGAGGATGCAAAAATAATATAATCAACATAAATTTGAACAAGGAGCTTATGCATGCCTACTTTCTTAATGAACAAGGTTTTATCTATGGAGCCTCTAGTGAAATTATTTTGAAGAAGAAAGTTAGACAGTGTTTCATACCAGGCTTTGGGTGCTTGTTTTAGCCCATAAAGAGCCTTATCAAGTTTATACACCTAATCTGGATGTTTATGATCTTCAAAACCTGGTGGTTGGCACACATAAACTTCTTCTTTTATTTTACCATATAACAATGCACTTTTGACATCCATTTGAAAAACTTTGAGATCATGAAAGCAACATAAGCTAAAAACAATCTGATTGCTTCCAGTCTGGCTACAGGGACAAAGGTTTCATCATAATCAATACCTTCTTCTTGTGAAAACCCCTGTACAACCAGTCTGGACTTGTTCTTGACAATTTGGCCTTTTTCATCAGTTTTATTCCTAAACACCCATTTAGTGCCTATTGCACACTTACCTTGGGGAAGAGAAGCAGTTCCCACACTTGCTGCTTTTGAAACTGAAGAAGCTCAAGTTGCATAGCTTCAACCCATCCATTGTCTTTTAATGCAGTATGATAGTTCTTTGGCTCTTGTTGACTGATGAAGAGAGCATAGAAGCAAAAGTTGGACAATTGACTTCTAGTTGAAACACCAACATGATGTCACCAATGATCTGAGACATGGGGTGATTCTTCAGTTCTTGATACTCAATGAGATCTGTGCAAGTATTTGTAGGTGATTCAGCAGCAACAGATGGTGATCCAGATTCTTGAAACCTACAATGAGATGACAATTCAATGAAGTAGAGGATTGAGAGATCGCATCAGCATTTGTTATGGATGGAACTGCTGAAGCTACAGGAACATCAAGTTTAGTAGACTCAGGCAGTTGATCACTAAAACTTGCATTTATACCAACATGGATAACAAGTGGCAGGAGATAATGAATTCATAGAATCTGCAACAGTTGGAGACTGATAAGAAAGATATTGCAGTATGTCCAGATCAAATAACTCCATAGGGTTTTGTGGGATTTTCTCCTTTGGAGATTCATTAAACTTTACATGCAAGGTTTCTTCTACAATCTTTGTTCTGCAATTAAAAACTCTGTATGCCTTGCAAGTAGATGAATACCCAACAAAGTACCCTACATCCACCTTTGATTCAAACTTCTGAAGTGGATCCTTTGTGTTGAGAATATAACAAGGACACCCAATGCTCTAAAGAAGGAAATCAGAGGAGCCAATGATGTAACACTTCATAAGGAGTCTTCATCAACCTTGATTTACCAATACTCTATTTTGCACATAGCAAGCTGTGTTAAAGCTTCAGCCCAAAAGGTTAGTGGCAAACCAGAATCAGCCAACATTGACCTTGCAGCTTCAATAAGGGTCATGTTCTTTTCTCCACCACTCCATTTTGTTCAGGAGTTCTTGGAATGCTAAACTGCCTCTTGATTCCCTTAGAGAAATAGAATTCATGAAGTGTGTGATTTCTAAATTCTATGCCATTATCACTCCTCACACACTTGACAAAAAGAGAATACTGCTTTTCCACAGGCAACACAAAGTAGATGATAATTTGACCAGCCTCATCTTTTGAATGTAAGAAGAAGGTCCATACAAATCTGGAATAGTCATCCACAATTACCAGACAATATTTTTTCTTTGCCATGCTCATCACTCTTACTAGACCAAAAAGATCCATATGCAGTAATTGCAAGCAGGCAGTGGACTTTGGTTCTTCTATTGGAGGAATGATACTATATGTTGCTTTCCTTTTAAACAAGCAGAGCAGTTACATCACATTTGAACACCTTTAAAGGCAGACCTCTCACTAAACCATGAAGGATCAGCTGGTTCATGTTTCTAAGATTCACATGACCAAGCCTTCTGTGCCAAAGTTCAGATTCCTGAGGAGAGGCCTTGGAGAATAGACATGGATGGCCTTTTAGATCAATTTTCTTTGATAAGTCTAAGGCATATACTCTTCCAATCCTATGGCCTTCAGGAGAGTATGTTCATCCAATATCTTGTCAATCATACTCAAAACAATGAAAGACAGAATTTGACAGTTCTGACTGGTGAAAAGTGCAACATGCCCTTTATCACACATTTGATGACACTCAACAAATTGTACTTGAGATTCTCCACATGGTTAACATCATCAAACCTTATTTCACCATTTGAAACAAAGCCTTTGCCGATGATGTAACCCTTAGCATCATTACCAAAAGAAACAAATCCCTTCTTTCCTTGAGAGTAGTCATGAAGAAGATATCTGCTCCCAGTCATATGCATAGATCCTCCACTGTCCACATACCAGATGCTTCTATGGCATGTTGAAGAACCCTGCATATATCACAACAACTAGTTAGCTTTTGTGACCCAAACCATTTTGGTTTTGGGTCTGTTCTCATCAATAAATCTTATACTAACTGATTTGTCATGATTAACAGCCTTTGAAGATGGAGATGGTGCTGAAAAGGATTCCTTTGATTTTGGCTTAGTTTTCCTTTTCAGTGGTTTAATCACAGGTACATCTATTTGGTTAACTCTCCCCAACAGATGTTGAACCATCATAGCAAGTTGTGTCTGATTGGTTGTTAAAGCCTTCAGTTCAGCAGACACATCAGTACTTGTTTGTGAATGGTTCCTGTGACACACCATGTCCTCCTTTTTGAAAGACACAGACTTAGTCTGTTGTTTTGATATTCCTTGAGGAATATTTTAGCTGTTTTATGATAAACCTCTTTCTTCTGTTTATATTTTGTGAAGACTTTGGTTTATCAGGTGAGATGTTTGTGGCACAAACTGGTTTCAAATTCATCTTTCATTTTATTAATTTTCTTTTAAAGGATTTTATCTTTGTTAAATTTGGAACCTTTTCTGTACCAACATTCATCAGTGAGATGATTGAATAGACCACATATTTCACATGGCTTTTTCTTCATCTTCTGTTGATCAACTGCTGAAGAAGATGAAACTACTGAAGGTGTGTTCTTTAGTACTTTCTTCCTCTCAGTACTTATGTGAAGTACTGAAGGATTTGTAACAACTGAAGACTTGTTCTTCAAAAGTTTTCTATCAGTACATTTGGATTTCTTGATAGATTCTTCAGCAGTTGTCAAACCATGTTTGGTTCCATTTGGTTTGAAATGTTCTTCAGGTGTTGTTACTTGCGCTTCAGTACTTTGAATACCTTTTGAGACAACACGTGAAGCGCTCAGCTTTTCTTTGATCATGTGTTCATTAGCAATAAGACCATGAGCAGATTGATTAGCTGAGGTACTATTACTGACTTCATCCTCTGATTGTACATTATCACTTGAGAATGAGACACATGATGATGTGGTTTGGGAATTGATTTCACCTTCGGATTTTACTTCTGTCTTGGGAGTAAAATCTGTAGGAGGTTCAGTGTGATTATATCCAATCCCAAGCTTCACATTTCAAGCAGTTTGCTTACAAAGAAGCATTTCAAACCCCTTGCAAGATGTTACCCAGCGTTCACACTCAAATTGAGTAGCTGCAAGTGTTTCTTTGAGACTCTTATGACTTTCTAAAATGACCTCTACCTTAGCCTTTTCATTAGTGATTTGGCATTTTAATTTGTAAATATCATCATCTTTTTCTTTTAAAACAGACTCAAACTCAGCTTTTCTTTTGGAAATCACTTTCTCAAGGTCAAGATTTTGATTAATTAAAGCTTAATTTGCTTCTCTAATTGAGGCAAAAGCAGCTATGCATGACTCAGAACACAACTTGGCCTTAGCCTCAGAAGATACGTGTGGTACCTGTGATGATGAAGCATTTGAGCATGAACCATCAGTAGACTCCAAGGCCATAAGAGCAAGATTTCCAAAAGGATTTTCACCACCATGTTGACCAGCACCAGAAAACATTTGTTCAGAATAACCAGAAAGATCATCTGGTAAACTACTCCAGTCAACAACTCCAGGAGTGAAAAAGCTTTGATGTGATTGAGATTGAGATTGAGATTGTTGACTTGATTGAGATGGTTGAGGCTCAGGTAGGTGTTAAGATCAGTGATCTGAGTTTGATTAATTAGAGAGTATTGCAGCAGAATTCAAACAATGAATTAATCAATTGAGAAGAGCATAATTGATATTCAATGTAACAGTAAATAGTTATAGAAAAAGAGAATTCTGCAAAAGAGATATTTCATTCATATGCTTTCATGGTGGCTTAATGTCAGACATTACAACTAGGTCAACATCCCTTATATAGGAGATGTTACGTCTGCTAATGTCACTTGATAGTGACATCTAACAGAATTATTCAAACTACTGAAACTATGCAAACTACTGAGAATGGTCTCAACTACTGATTACATCTCAGAGAATGCTAAGTACAAGAAAGATAAAACTACTAAAACTAAACTACTGAAACTATAACTACTGAAAAGTAAATTACAAGTACTGAAAATAACACAACTACTGAGGTTGATAACTTCAGCTGTTATGACAACTACTGATCACTTTGGTCTTCAGTCTTTGTTCTTCAGACTTTGTTCTTCAGAGTTTTACTTTCAGACTTTGTCTTCAGCTGATAGCTTCAGACTTTGTCTTCAGTACTTTACTTTCAGACTTTGTCTTCAGCTGATAGCTTCAGACTTTGTCTTCAGTACTTTACTCTCAGAATTTGTCTTCAGCTGATAGCTTCAGACTTTGTCTTTAGTTCTTTACTTTCAGACTTTGTCTTCAGTAGTAGTTTTCAATTCTTGTCTTCAGACTTGTCTTCAGACTTTGTCTTCAGACCTTGTCTTCAGACCTTGTAATCAGCTGATGTCTTCAGCTGGTGTGATCTTCTTCAGCAGTTGTAATGTCTATGGGACTTAGAGGTTTTTTTGATCAGGCGCATTGGTTCTTTTGGTCCAACAAACTCCCCCTGAACCAATATAGCCAAAACCTCTAAACTTATTGATGATCCCACTTATTCTTGGCAGAAACACCCTCTTGATCAACTTCAGAGGTAATCAGTTAAGCATAGGCCGGGAAAAGGTTTCTAATCTTTTAATTGGCTAAGTATGGAAGGGAACTTTGTTTTGGAGAAACTAAACATGGAGTCTTATCCCAACCATGAAACCTAATTCCCATGAATGAGTCTATAAGACTCACTAGCATAGGCCTCAAGGAGAACAACTTGTTCCTCCTTGGTGAGTTCTTCTGCTTCTCCCTCGAAGAAGAACATGGGCCATAATACTCAGACAGGTATCTCACTTTCTTTCCATTTTTCAACTCCATAGTTGTTATCTCTCTGTAAGCAAATTCATCAGGGTGAGAGCCTTCAAGCAAAAACTGGAGTTCACTCTTCTGAAGATCTTCAAGTCTTTTGTATAACAACCCCTTCTTGATCATTTTGTTCTCAAGAATAGATCGAGGGGTTGTCTTGGAGTTGTGAGCTCTCTTGAATTCTTCAATGATTTCCTAGGGTGAGACTACCATGGCCAATGTAATTGCAGCATTCAAGGTCTTCTTCACTTGGCCATGATATCTACATGGTATATTCTTCTTATGAATTCTAGAACTTACCCTGGGGTCTGGCCAGATCCGCACTCTTTCTTTTTGATGTTGAAAAGTATGTCTAAGAGTGTACAGCCTCAGAGCATGTTTCTTCATTTCTCGAATGGATGAGGAGTAAGGGAAATCCTTGTCAACCATCTTGAGAAACTGCTCATCGTGCTGCTTCTGCTGTTCTACTTCTTCAATCTTTACCTTCACTGTTAGGATTAGTGATCTACGTTGATTGATTAGAGAGTATTGCAGCGGAATCAAACAATGAATTAGACAATTCACAAGAATACAGTGATATTCAAAGTAAGAACAAATGATTATAGAAAGAATTCTGCAAGTCAAATGTTTCATTCAATACGCGCTTTCGTGGTGGCAAAATGTCACACTTACAATCAGGTCAATCATCCCTTATATAGGAATGTCGTGGTGGAACATTTCTTATATAGGAGATGTGAAGCCTGCTGATGTCATTTGATAGTGACATCTAACAGAATTATTCAAACTACTGAAAGTTAACACAACTACTGAAGATGTCAAAACAACTGACATCTTCTTACAAAAATACTAAATGTTAACTATCACTACAACTACTGAAAAGAAACTACTGAAACTACAACGACTGAAGAACATGCTCTTCAGTCGTTTTACAAATACTGAAACAAAAAGAAAACTACTGAAAGAAAACCATCACAACAACTGAAGAATGCTTCTTCAGCTGTTGTAACAAACTCTGAAGGCTTCAGTACTTGTACTTGAACTTCGGCTGTTGTCATCAGCTGATGTCTTCAGTCTTTGTACTTCTGCTGTTGATCTTCAATACTTCATTGTTCAGCTGTTGATCTTCAGTACTTCAATCGTCAGTTGTTGATCTTCAGACTTTGGTCTTCAGCTGTTGAAGTCTTCAGACTTTGTCAAACAGCTGATCAAGTCTTCAGTAGTTGTTGTGATGTCTGTGGGACTTAGAGGTTTTTCTGATTAGGCTCATTGGTTCTTTTGGTCCAACAAACTCCTCCTGAACCAATGCACCCAAAACCTCTAAACTTATTGAAGATGTCCCACTTATTATGGCAGAAAGATTTGGTCTTTTTGTCTTCTAGATCAGCTCAGAAGTGACCCATGTAAGCACAGGCCTGGGAAGAAGTCTCGATGATCTGTTTGGCAAAGGATGAATGGGAACTCTGTCTTGGGGAACTGGACACAGAGCTGTTACCCCATCCCTGAGATCTACTTCCCAACAATGAGTCTGTATGACTCCCTTGTATAGGCCTCAAGGAGGGTTATCTGTTCCTCCATGGTAAGCTCTTCAGCTCCTCCTTCAAAAAGTGATTCTGGCCCATAATATTTAGATAGGTATTTGACCTGTTTCCCATTTTTGAGTTCCACAGTTGTTATTACTCTATAAGCAAATTCATCAGGGTGATTACCCTCTAAGAACAACTGGAGCTCATTCTTTCTAACTTCCTCAAGCCTCTTATATACTAACCCCTTTTTCACCATTTTATTTCTAGCATCTTTTGTGGGGTCAGGTTAGCTTTATAGGCTGTCTTGAAGTCATCTAGGATTTCCCAGGGTGATACTACAAAGACCAGTGAGATCACTTCATCTACAATCTTCTTCACTTGGCCAATGTATCTCTGTGGAATGTTTTTCTTATGAATCCTATGAGACACCCTGGGATCAAGCCAAATCCTCACTCTGTCCTTTTGATATTGAAATGTATGTTTAAGAGTGTATAACCTGAGAGCATGCTTCTTCATGTTGATGATTGAAGATGTGGCAGCATATGCTTTGTCAACTCTTCTCAAATTCCTCATCATGTTTTTTGTGAAGATCTTCTTCTTCTAGCTTCACTTTCACAATTTGTCTTTGAGTTTCAGGAGTAATTGTTGGAGAGTGACTTGTGGCCTTAGGCAACTGTATTACAGCTAAGAGTGGCAGCCTATCTTCATCTTCATCATTATCTTCGTCATCTTCTTCTAGCCTCAGTACCCTTCTCTTCTCTTCTGCGGTACTTTATCAGCTACTAGTTTTGTGGGTAAGGAATTGGTTTAGTGGGTTATGGTTGTGGTGGTTTTGGTTTGGGAATGTTGACAGGCTGTTCTAGCATTCTGGATGTGAGGCCGGCTTTAGATTGCTTGACTAGTTCAGTCTCGCTCCCAGCACCAACTTCATTAAGGCTTCAGTAACCAATCCTTTGGTGTATACTTCAGACGAACAGATCTTGGTGGTTATTGCCAAGATGCTATCCCTGGACCATGCCTTGATCTCAATCAATGATCTACCAAGATATTTCGCTATGAATCTGATCATGATTTCTAGCCTTTCCCTTTCCAACACATCATAACTTGCCCATCTAGCTTGGATTTCTTCAATCTCTAGTCTTCTGATTTATGAGTCAAGTTTTTCAGTGTCATGACCTTGCCTAAACAACTGATCAATGATGTTATCCATTGATCGCCTGTGTTTGGCATCAGCCTTCTTCACCATTGTCTCCAAGTCAGTCTCCTTCTCATTCATCCTTTTCATGTATGTGACATGAAAGTCTTTAGTACTTTGAGTCTCCTTCTCCATGTTAGCATCCTTCACCTTCTCCTTCTCAGTTTCTTTCCTATCTGCAATCCTCTTCTTTTTTGCTTTCACTGACTGAATCTCCCCCTTTTTGGTTGCATTGGTTGCAAGGGTTTGATTATCAGAAAGCCTTTTGCTCACAGCATCCTCTATCAGGGTTGTATAACTGAGGGAAGCCTCTCATCAAGGGTTTTAAGCACTATATCAGTGATAGTTGAGGTGATGAGAGGTAAGGAATATTGAAAGATAGTAGCTATCTGCACAGGGGGGTTCTGTCCCTGAGAAATAGTGCCAGAAGCAGAGGCAGGTGGCTGAGTTTTTTGGAGTGGCTCAGTGTATGGGAGACCTTCAGAGGAAGGTGCCATCTGTGGGTTTTGAGGGGTAGATGGTCTTTGATCCTGAGAAATGTTGGCAAGCAGCTTTTTGAGTCTGCTCACCTCATCCTCGAGGACAGTGTTTTGGGCTAAAACATCATAAAAGAAGCCCAGGTCATCATCAGTGTTTACTGAATCCCCTGACCTCCTGATAGAATCAGGATGAACATGCTCTGAGTGTAGTCCAGTAGTAGCATGTGCCCCTTGGTCATGGTACTAGGGACTTCCTGCCTCAGGACTATGTCCTTCATCAGCAGTTGCCTCTGGTGAGGTCTTATGAATGTTACCTTTTATCTCGAAGGAATGTCTTTCTTTACAATCCTGTGAGCCACCCTAGGATCAGGCCATACTCTCACCTTTTTTTTCTGATATTGAAATGTGTTGGCGAGGTGTACAACCTCAGAGCTTCTTTCTTCATACTTATTATTGATGATGAAGCAGCATAAGTTTTGTCGATGCTTTTCAGCATTTCATCATCATGAAGCTTTTGCTGCTGTTCTTCTTCAATCTTTACTCTCACAGCTTCCATCTGTGAGGTGGGAGTGATGGGCATGGGTTTGGCTTTAGCCAATGTTAGGACTGCAGACAGAGGCAACCTATCTTATTCCACATCATCCTCTTCTTCTTCTTCTTCTAGCCTCAACACCCTTCTCTTCTGCTTCTTAGGTGCATCATCGGCTGTGGTTTAGATGGTAAGGGAGTTGGTTTTGTGGGTTGTGGTTGTGGTTGTTTTGGAGAGGGAATGTTGACAGCTGAGTTAGCATTTTGGAGGTGAGTGTTGCTTTTGAGTATTTGGCTAGCTCAGTCCTGCTCCCTGCTCCTGCTTCATTCAAAGCTTCAATAACAAGTCCCTTAGTATATGCTTCAGATGAACAGATCTTGGTGGTGATTGCCAAGATACTATCCCTGGACCAAGCTTTGATTTCGATCATTGATCTTCCTAGATATTTTGCAATAAATCTAATCATGATCTCAAGCCTTTCTCTTTCTAACACTTCATAACTTGCCCATCTATTCTGGATTTCTTCAATCTCTAATCGTCGAATCTCAGAGTCAAGTTTATCAGTGTCATGGCCTTGCCTAAACAGCTGATCAATGATGTTGTCCATTGATCTGCTATGTTCGGCATCAGCCTCTTTTATCAGTAGTTCCAAGGCTTTCTCTTTTTCCTGCTCTTTATCGGTCTCCACATTCAACTCCAACTCCTTTTCCACTACTATCCCTTCTGTTTCTTTCTCTTTTTCTTTCTCCTCTGTACTCCTCTTTCTTTTTGCTTTCACTGGCTTAATCTCCCCCTTTTTGGTTGCATTGGTTGCAAGGGGTCGATTGCCAGAAAGCTCTTTGCCCACAACCTCCTCTATCAATGGTTGTATTATTGAGGAATGCCTCTCATCAATGGCTTTGATCACTATGTCAGTGATTATGGGTGTGATGAGAGGAGGGAATTTTGAAGGATAGCAGCTATTTGCTCAGGAGGGTTCTGTTCCTGAGAAATAGTGCCAGAAGCAGAGGCAGGTGGCTGAGTTTTTGGAGTGGCTTAGTGTTTGTGAGACCTTCAGATGAAGGTGCCATCTGTGAGGTGGTAGAGGCAGATGGTCTTTGTTCCTTAGAAGTTTTGGCAAGTAGCTCTTTGAGTCTGCTCACCTCCTCTTCCAGGATGGTGTTTTGGGCGATTACATCGTAAAAGAAGCCCAGGTCATCATCAGTAGATACTGAATCACCTGACCTCCTGATAGGATCAGGATGAACATGCACTGAGTGTAGCTCAGTTGTAGCATGTGCCCCTTTGTCTTGGAACTGGGGATTTCCTGCCTCAGGACTTTGGCCATCATGAGTAGTTGCCTCTGGTAAGGTCTTAGTAATGGTACCAACTACAACCTGATCATATGCTGAAGCAGGAGAAGTGGCAGCCTCACCAGAAGTTCCAATCTCCATTGCTACACTAGGAGAAGGAACATTGTAACCCTTATGCTGTGGGTTCTCAGCTGCACTTTGGTCCTCCTCCTCAATGGTAGAAGTGTTCCCAGTAGTAATTGGTATCTAGGGAGGGGGTGAGGAGTGCAACTGAGTCAGCACTTGTGCAACAAGTAATGTAGGACTTTGGGGGGCGGTTGCATGGGGAGATGGGGTAAAAGCAGTCTGCACCTGGGGAGAATGGTGCTCTTCAATGGCAATCTCCTCAAATGAGGAAGATCCCAGATTGTGGGTACCCCTTCTGTGGTTGCTGTAGGCTCCTTTTGAGAGGAATCCTGAGCGGTTGTGGCTGGGAGAGTCCTTACATCCACTAGGGGGTTATAACCAGTGGATATAGCCTGCGTTTGTGTTGCAGGGGCATCCTCAGGGGACTCATTTCCCTGAGTAGCCTTTTTGGTTTTCTTTTGAGTGGGTTTGGTGGGCACTTTGGTTCTCGAGGTGGTGGCTGTGGGTTCCAACTGCGTGGGTTTTCGCAGCCGGGCAGCCTGTTTCAACGTTTGGTTAGAGTTGTGCCTGGAGAATACTTCAGGCAATACAGCCGTTGCAGGGACTCCGAGACCAACAAGTCCCTCAGCTTTTAGCTGATTCTCTATTATGGCCATTATGAACCGAGGATATAATATCCAGCGGTAAGAAATAGATTTTGAGGCCATGTCCTTAAGTTCCAAAAAAATGATTTCAGAGAAGTTTAGGTTCTGTTGCTCAAGGATAGAGAATAATACCTGTTGCCACCTTGTAGACATTTGATCCCAAGAGGAAGTCTTAGGAGCCAAACAGACATTTACCATGTGAACTATGAGACGTTCAGCATCATGGAAATGTGTCTTCAGTATGGTGGAGGCACTAAGGTTTCCCTGATATCCATGGTGGGCAAAGGATAAATCAGTTGTGCCCTTGGATATCCAGCAGGAAAAGTGGCATCATCCAGGTGTAGGGTTTGACGAAGTATATCGGGAGTGATGACCACTTGGTGGTTGTTGACGACCGACCGGAGAGACTCTGTGTTGTTCTCCCTAGTGGTGAGGGTGTCGTTCATCCAAAACTGGTTAAGGGATTCGGCATGAAGGATTGGATTGAGAAGAAAGGCCGTATTGTAGGGTGACTGGACCATAAGATCAATAGCATTATCGAACTTAGCCCACAATGGCGATTTGGTGAGGTAAGCTACACAGTTGTGTCGCGGTTGAGCTGCATGGACGCCATTTATGAGAGAGAAGTTTTGGAGAGATGAACGTTAGGTTTGAAGAAGATGAGGCTCTTAAGGATTAGGTCGGATATTTATAGGGTACGGGTTAGAAAACGACTGAAGGGTTTGGTGTTAGTCATCAGTAGTTTTAAACGACTGTTGACATGGTATTACCCTTTCAGACGTTGAAACAGCTGAAGTCGTGGTTTTAGGCATCAGCAGTTAGAAAACTACTAAAGACCATGGTTTTGACTTCAGATTATGAAACAACTGAAGACTTGGTATGAGTCATCAGTAGTTGTGAAACTACTGAAGACATTGGTTTTGTCAGCAGTTGTTGTAGACAGCTGAAAACTTGATGTTAGTCTTCAGTAGTTGTGAAACTACTGAAGACATGGCTTTGTCATTAGTTGTTGAAAACAGTTGATGACTTGGTATTAGTCATTAGTAGTTGTGAAACTACTGAAGACATGGTTTTGTGATCAGTTGTTTAGGATGAAACAGCAATTGTAGAAACAACTGAAGAGAAAGTTCTCTTCAGTAGTTTTCATCAATTCATAGCCTTTCAGCTGTTTCATACTTTCCTCAACACTTACTCATCAGACTTTGCATCTGCTTTTCAGGTGTTTCATAGGACGTCAATACTTATCTGTTAGTACTGATTTCAGTAGGTGTAACTACATCAGTAGTTGTAACTACATCAGTGGCTTAGAACAGATAAAGTACTTCAGTACTTGTGAGGCATTTAGCCGTCAGTAGTTATAAAAACTACTGAAGGTGAAAGAACTCATCAGTACTTATATGTGACATGGTTACGAATGATCACCAGTACTTTTTACTGAAATCATCATTAGTTGTCACTTATTCTAGCTGCAGCATACCAAGCCTTAACACAAGGTTTTGGAAAGTAGAACTATCCAAAGGCTTAGTAAAAATATCTGCAAGCTCATCAGCACTAGGCACAAACTTAGGATCAATCAGACCTTTTTCAAAACAATCCCGAATAAAGTGATGTCTGATCTCTATATGTTTGGTCCTAGAGTGCTGGACTGGATTTTTGACAATACACAGAGCTGAAGCACTATCCATTAATAATGGAGTCTTAGTCTCTGTAATGCCATAATCCAGAAGTTGTTTCTGAAGCCAGAGTACCTGAGAAGTGCAACTTGCAGCAGCAATGTACTCGGCTTCAGCAGTTGATGTAGCAACAGATGTTTGTTTCTTACTCTGTCAAGAAATCAAACAGTTGCCTAGGAATGACAACCACCAGAAGTTGACTTTCTAGTTAACTTGCACCCTGTATAGTCACTATCTGAAAAAGCAACTAATTTGCAAGAGTGTCCAATGGAATACCATAAACCTAGAGATTGTGTACCTTGCAAATATCTAAAGATCCTCTTGACTGCAATCAAATGAGACTCTTTAGGTGCAGCCTGAAATCTAGCACAAACACATGTAGCAAACATAATATCTGGTCTAGAAGGTGTTAAATACATCAAGGACCCAATCATACATCTGTAAAGTGTTTCATCAACAGCTTACCTTTCTGATCTACATCCAGTTGTGTGGTGTTGCACATGGGAGTAGAACAGGGCTTACAGTTTTGTAAATCAAACTTATTCAAAAGATCTTTTGTATATTTTGACTGATGAATAAAGGTTCCATCAGCGTTTTGTTTAATTTGCAAGCCTAGAAAGAACTGTAATTCTCCTATTGCTCTCATTTCAAACCTCTTTTTCATTAATGTTGTAAAATCTTCACACAACTAGGGATCAGAGGATGCAAAAATGATATCATCAGCATAAATCTGAACAAGTAGCTTATGCTGATCCACCTTCTTAATAAACAAAGTTTTATCAATGGAGCCTCTAGTGAAATTATTATTAAGAAGAAAAGTGGAAAGTGTCTCATACCATGCTTTAAAAGCTTGTTTCAACCCATAGAGAGCCTTATCAAGTTTATACACCCATTCAGGATGTTTATTATCCTCAAAACCTGGTGGTTGACACACATAAACTTCTTCCTTTATTTTACCATATAAAAATGCACTTTTGACATCCATTTGAAAAACTTTAACATTGTGGAATGCAGCATAGGCTAAAAACAATCTAATTGCCTCTAGTCTGGCTACAGGGGCAAAGGTTTCATCATAATCAATACCTTCTCTTTGTGAAAATCCTGTACAACCAGTCTAGCCTTGTTCTTAACAATAAGCCCATTTTCATAAGTTTTATTCCTAAACACCCATTTAGTGCCTATTGCACACTTACCTGGGGGAAGAGGAACCAGTTCTCACACTTGCTGTTTCTTGAACTGAAGTAGCTCAAGCTGCATGGCTTCAACCTATCCATTGTCTCTCAAAGCAACATGATAGTTCTTTGGCTCTAGCTGACTGATGAGAGAGCATAGAAGTAGAAGTTAGACAATTGACTTATTGTTGAAACTCCAGCATTGATATCACCAATAATTTGAGTCATTGGGTGATTCTTCAGTTCTTGATATGAGATCTGTGCAAGTGTTTGTAGGACCTTCAGCAGCAGCAGATGTTGATGCAGACTCTTGAAACCAAGAATTAGATGGTAACTCAAAAGATGTAGAGGAATCAGAGATCTCATCAGCATTTGTTGTGGATGGAACTGCTGAAGCTACAGGAACATCAAATTTAGCAGACACAGGCAGTTGGTCACTAAACTTGAATAGGTGAGTATTGATATTATCATCATCATCATCAATACCACCAGGTGGAAAACATGTTGTAGAAGATGATTTATCCACATGATCTGCAACAGCTGGAGGTTGATAAGGAATATATTGCAGTATGTCCAAATCAAATAACTCCACAGGGTTTTGTGGAATCTTGTCCATAGGAGATTCATTAACTTCACATGCAAAGTCTCTTCAACTATCTTTGTTCTACAGTTGAAGACTCTGTATGCCTTGCAAGTAGATGAATAACCAACAAAATACCCTGCATCGACCTTAGGATCAAATTTTTGGAGTTGATCCTTTGTGTTGAGAATAAAACAGGGACACCCAAATGCTTTGAAAAATGAAATTAGAGGAGCCAAGTGATGGAGAACTTCATATGGAGTCTTCATCAACCTCTGATTTACTAAGGCACTATTCTGCACATAGCAAGCTGTGTTAACAGCTTCAGCCCAAAAGGTCAGTGGCAAACCAGAGTCAGCCAACATGGACCTTGCAGCTTCAATTAGGGTCCTGTTCTTCCTCTCCACTACTCCATTTTGTTCTGGAGTCCGTGGGATGCTAAACTGCCTTTTGATTCCCTTTGAAAGATAAAATTATCAAGTGTATGATTTCTGAATTCAGTCCATTCTCACTCCTTATACACTTGACTGAAGGGAATACTGCTTCTCAACATACAACACAAAGTGAATAATCTTCTGAGCAACCTCATCCTTTGAAAGTAGAAAGAAAGTCCATACAAATCTGGAGTAATCATCCATAATTACCAGACGATATTTCTTCTTTGCCATGCTCATCACTCTCACAGGACCAAATAGATCCATATGCAGTAATTGCAAGCAGGCAGTGAACTTAGGCTCTTCAATAGGAGGGAATGAGACTTTGTGCTGTTTTCCTTTTAAACAGCAGTGCAGGTTTCATCAAAGTGGAACTCCTTTATTGGTAAGCCTCTAACTAAACTATTGTGGATCAGTGATTCATGTTTTTGAAATTAACATGACCCAGCCTTCTGTGCCACAGTTTAGATTCTTGAGAAGAGGCTTTGGAAAATAGGCAAGGATTGCCTCTGAGATCTATTTTCTTGGAAAGATCTAAGGCATACACTCTTCTTGTCCTGTTGGTTCTCAGGAGAGTGTGATCATCCAACACCTTATCAATCAAATGCAGAACTTTGGATGACAGAATCCTACAGTTCTGACTAGTGAAAAGAGCAACATGGCCTTTATCACACATTTGACTGACACTCAAGAGATTGTACTTGAGATTTTCCACATGATTAACATCATCAAACTTTATTTCTCCATTGGAGACAAAGCCGTTTCCAATGATGTAACCCCTAGCATCATTGCCAAAAGAAACAAACCCCTTCTTTCCTTGAGAGTAGTCATGAAGAAGAGAGCTGTTCCCAGTCATGTGCATAGATCCCCCACTGTCTACATACCAGATGCTACTTTGGCATGTTGAAGAACCCTGCAATTATAAACAATCAGTTAGTTTTGGAGACCCAAACCTTTTTGGTTTTGGCGTGTTCTCATCAACAGATGGTAAGTAACAGGTTTGATGGAAACAACAGCCTGAGAGGAAGAAGATGGTATAGAAGAGGAATCCTTTGGCTTGGACCTCCTTTTCTGTGGTTTCAACATAGGAACATCTAATTGGTTAACTCTTCCCAATAGATGTTGAACCATCATAACCAGCTGTGTCTGATTTTGTGATAAAGCTTTCAGTTCATCAGACACATTGGCATTAGAGTTTGATAAGTTCCTATGTTGCACCTTCTTCTTTTGAGCAATCTCAGCTGTTACCTATTTAACCCCTTCCTTTTTGGATTTCTTTATGGACTTAAGGGTTACAGGATTTGATGTTGCTGATACAAATGTGGTCTCAAACTCAGTTTTCATTTTAACCATTTTCTCTTTATTTCCTCTTTATGTTTGAGTTTGGATCCTCTTTTGTACCAACAATCATCTGTAAGATGATTGAACAAACGACATACTTCACATGGTTTCTTCTTCATCTTATGTTGATCATCAACTAAAGAGGTGAAACTACTGAAGACTTGCTCTTCAGTGCTTTGAAAGCATTGTTTGCTTTCTTGACTTCCTCTTTAGTAGTCTTCAAACTCTTTCTACTGACAGTTTTCTTCTTTTCAGTACTGACAGTAGTTGGTGTTTGAACTGCAGGTGTTAAATCTTGCTCTCCAGTCCTTTCAGGACTTTCAGAATTAACTCCTGAGTTGATCAACTCTTTGATCATGTGAGTGTCAGCAGTGGAACCATCAACATCAGCTGATAGGTTCTGAGAGGGCTTAGTGATGACTTCTACTTCTGATGGTGCTGTATCAGAAAGTAGATCACATGATGAAATGGATTGGTTATTGCTCTCACCATCAGATTCTACCTCTGCTCTGGGAGTAAAATCTGTAGGTGGAGCAGTGTGATTGTAACCAATGCCAAACTTCACATTGGAAGCAGATTGCTTACTAAGAAGCATTTCAAAACCTTTGCATGATTGTACCCATCGATCACACTCTACTTGGGTGACTGCAAGGGTTTCTTTGAGATCTTTGTACTTCTCTAGAAGTACCTCTTCCCTAGACTTATAATCTGTGATTTGGCATTTAAGTTTGTAAATCTCATCATTCTTTTCATTAAGCACAGACTCAAATTCAGCTTTTCTTTTAGAAATTGTTTGTTCTAGCTTAATGTTCTTGTTAATCAAAGCTACATTTTCTTCTCTAATAGATGCAAATGTTGCTATGCATGTTTCAGAACATAGTTTGGCTTTTTCCTCAGAGGATACCTGTGATACCTTTGGTGTAGAGGCATTAGTGGATGAAGTATCAGCAGAATCCAAAGCCATAAGAGCTAGATTTCCAAAGGGACTGTCACCACCATGTTGACCAGCACCAGTGAACAGTTGTTCATGACCAGACAAATCATCTGGTAAACTGCTCCAGTCAACAACTCCTGGGGTGAAGAAGCTGTGTTGTTGAGGTTGAGTTTGTTGATGAGATTGGAAGGTTGTGGTTCAGGCAATGCTTGTGGTTGTTGTGCAATTGGAGCTTGAACAGGATTTGGTTGAGGCATATAATAGCAGGGATAAGGATATGACATTGGACCCTGGGGGACAAAGTATGCAGGAGATGTAGGGTGTGAATGATGACCAGAACCAGTAGGATGTTGCCCTCTGTTTTGTGGACTAGTACTAGGAAAAGTCACAAAGGGTGCAGAAGAGTTAGATCCAGTTGATCTACACTCTCTTGCAAAGTGTCCCATCCTTTGGCATTTGTGACACCTCAACTTACTCTTGTCAAAACCAACTTTGGTTTTGCCAGAGAGTCCAGGAAATTTCCTGCCAGTTCTCTTGTAGAACTTCTGAGATCTGATATTAATCAATGCCATTTGGCTCACAATATCCATCTCTTCTAGATCATCATCAGCTATACCTTTCAATCATCCATGATGCATCATCAGAACTATTTGAAGAGAAATCAATATGCTCATCATAATTGCTTTCAGATGCAGTATATTCTGACTCATGACCAACCAAGGCAGTATTCCCTGGTACAAAGTCATCAGTGAGCTTTCCTGATGAGGACAATTTCCTTTTCTGCTCTATCTCTCTTTCGAATGTAAGCAGTTTCCTATGAAGTTGGGTGAGAGATAGGCTATCCAGATTTGCACTGGAGCGTAGGACAATAGTGTATGTGTCCCATCTCTCAGGCAGTGATCTAAGGAACGTGTTATTCATCTGGCTATTGGTGTATTCATGTTTCACCATTTTCAGCTTAGAGATCAAGCAGGAAAAACGCTCAAACTGTTGAGTCAGTGTCTCACCCTTTTTATGAGAGAATGTCTCATATTGTTGCGCAAGGATTTCTCTGTTGTTTGCTAAGACCTCATCTGTGCCACCGAATTGTTCCTTCAGGGCATTCCAGAGATCATGAGTAGTTTCATGATGCATAAGCCCTGAATAGATTTCATTAGGCAGTGCCATGGCCAGAATTCCATGGGCTTTAGCATCAATCTCAAACAGTTTCCGATCTTCATCAGAGTATTGTTCCTTCTTCTTCGGAACCATTTGATTGGTTTCGGATTGTTCACCATAGGCTTATGTGGTCCATGTACCACAGATGTCCAACAACCTGAACTGTTAACAGACAGGTGATGAAGCATTCTTCACTGCCATATGTTATACTCGGTCCTAACCAGCATCGGGGGCTTGGTTGAGGAACCGGTATTGTGAGCGTCATTAGAAGGAGTAGTCATCTCAGATTCAATCAAATTCAATTAAGCTATAACAGATTTAGAACAAAAACACAACAACCATTGAACCAAGAGAGATCTCAAAATAATGAACGAAAGCGTCAGAAATTCAATAATCTATAACCAGTTCTTGCAAATATGCTAATTCAATCAAACATAGATATCAATTAGCAGTTTCAATGATCAATTGTTAGATCGATCAATGATTAACCTGCTCTGATACTAGTTGTTAAGATCAGTGATCTAAGTTTGATTGATTAGAGAGTATAGCAGCGGAATTCTAACAATGAATTAGCCAATTCACAAGAACAAAGAGATATTCAATGTAAGAACAAAAACGGTTATAGATAGAGAGAATTCTGCAAATATATTTCATTCAATATTCGCTTTCGTGGTAACGGAATGTCACAATTACAATTAGGTCAACACCTCTTATATAAGAGATGTGACGTCTGCTGATGTCACTTGATAGTGACATCTAACAGAATTTATCACAAACTACTGATAGTTAACACAACTACTGAAGATGTCAAACAGCTGACATCTTCTTACAAAAATGCTAAGTGTTTAACTATTATTACAACTACCGAAAAGAAACTACTGAAACTATATCAACTGAAGAACATACTCATCAGTTGTTTTACAAATTCTGAAACAAAGAAAACTACTGAAAGGTAAACCATCACAACTACTGCAGAAGACCTCTTCAGCTGTTGTGACAATGTCTTCAGACTTTGTCTTCAGCACTTGTGTCTTCAGACTTTGTCTTCAGCACTTGTGTCTTCAGACTTTGTCTTCAGCACTTGTGTCTTCAGACTTTGTCTTCAGCACTTGTGTCTTCAGACTTTGTCTTTAGCACTTGTGTCTTCAGACTTTGTCTTCAGCACTTGTGTCTTCAGACTTTGTCTTTAGCACTTGTGTCTTCAGACTTTGTAATCAGTTGCTGTCTTCAGCTGTTGTGGTCTTCAGTAGTTGTTGTGACGTCTGTGGGACTTAAAGGTTTTTCTGATCCGACTCATTGGTTCTTTTGGTCCAACATGCCCTTTATCACACATCTGACTGACACTCAGTAGATTATACTTGAGATTCTCCACATGGTTAACATCATCAAATCTGATATCTCCATTAGACCCATATCCTTTCCTGATGATGTAACCCTTGGCATCATTCCAATTGAAACAAATCCCTTCTTTCCTGAGAGTAGTGATTAAGAAGAGAACTGCTCCCAGTCATATGCATAGATCCTCCACTGTGTACATACCAGATGCTCCTTTGGCATGCTGAAGAACCCTTCATTTATCATAAAGAACTAGTTAGGTTTTGAGACCTAAACCTTTTTGGTTTTGGGTCTGTTTTCATCAACAGATTTAACCATAACTTGTTTCTTATGATTAACAGCCGATGAAGAAGGAGATGGTGCTGAAATGGGTTCCTTGGATTTGGGCTTGGAATGCCTTTTCAGTGGTTTGATCACAGGTGCATCTAGTTGGTTAATTCTCCCCAACAATGCTGAACCATCATAACAAGTTGTGTTTGATTAGTAGCTAAAGCTTTCAGCTCTTGTGACATATCAGTACTTGTGTTTGATGAGTTCCTGTGACCCACCAATTCCTCCTTAAAATTCACAGACTTAGTCTGATGTTTATCATGAGGAGCACTAACAGCTGTTTTATGATAAACCCTATCCTTCTTTATGTATTTGAATGAAGGCTTGGGTGCATCACATTGGGATGACTGTGGTACAAACTTGGTTTCAAACTCATTTTTCATTTCATCCATCTGGATTTTAATGAGCTTATCTCTGTTGAGTTTGGAACCCTTTCTGTACCAACATTCATCAGAAAGATGATTGAATTTACCACATATTTCACCTGGCTTATTCTTCATCTTGGATTGATCAACTGCTGATGTGGAAACTACTGAAGGTGTGCTCTTTAGTACTTTCCTCCTTTGAGTACTTTTGTTTAGTAGTGAAGGATCTGTAACAACTAAAGACTTGTTCTTCAGCTCTTCTCTATCAGCAGTTGTTAATCCTTTTATTTCAGCTGATTTGAAATGCTTTTCAGATGTTATAACTTGCCTTTAGTACTTGAGGTACTTTGAGGGACAACATCTGAAGTACTCAGCTTCATGTGCTTATCAGTAGTTAACCCATCAGCAAGTTGATTTGCTGAGGTATCAACATTGATTTCATCTTGTGATTTTGGGTGATCACTTGGGGATGATGCACATGATGATGTTGTTTGGAAATTACTTTCACCTTCAGATTTTACTATTGGTTTTGGAGTAAAATCTGTAGGTGGTGCAATGTGGTTGTAACCTATTCCAAACTTCACATTCGAAGCAAATTGCTTGCTAAGCAGCATTTCAAATCCCTTGTAGGATGATACCCAGCAGTCACACTCAACTTAGGTAACTGCAAGTTTTTCTTTGAGATCTCTATGGTTCTCAAGAATGACCTCTAGCTTAGCCTTTTCATCATTTAATTGGCATTTAAGCTTATAAATCTCATCATCTTTATCCTTAAGGACATACTCATATTCAGCTTTTCTTTTGGAAAGCGTTTGCTCAAGCTCTAGATTTTGATTTATTAAAGCTACATTTGCCTCTCTAATAGAGATAAATACATCTATGCAAGATTCAGAACATAGCTTGGCCTTAGCCTCAGAGGATACCTGGGTTTCCTGTGATGAAGATGTATTGGAGCATGAACTATTAGTAGATCCAGGGCCATGAGAGCTAGATTCCTAAAAGGATGTTCACCACCATGTTGACCATCACCAGCAAATAATTACTCATTACCAGAGAGATCATCTGGTAAACTGCTACAGTCAACAATACCAGGGGTGAAGAAGCTGTGATGAGGTTGTGATTAAGATGATTGAAATGGTAGAGGCTCAGGTAGAGCTTGAGGTTGTTGTGCAATAGGAACTTGAACCGGATTTGAGTGTGGTATGTAATAGCAGGGATATGGATATGACATTGGACCCTGAGGGACAAAATATGCAGGAGATATAGGTTGTGAATGATGACTAGAACTAGCAGAATGTTGTCCTCTGTTTTGTGGACTATTGCTTGGAAAAGACACAAAGGGTGCAGAGGAGTTAGATCCAGATGATCTACACTCTCTTGCAAAGTGTCCAAGCCTGTGGCATTTGTGACACCTCAACTTACTCTTGTCAAAATCAACTTTGGTTTTGCCAGAGAGTCCTAGAAATTTCTACCAGTTCTCTTGTAGAACTTTTGAGATCTGATATTAATAAAGGCCATTTGGCTCAGAATATCCAT